>JANRMT010062796.1:37843655-37871336 GCA_026402145.1 Polypterus bichir lapradei | reverse complement strand
ATAACTCGTGTCTCTCTACCCCCAGAACCTTTCATTGGCCATTGCCAAGTATTTATGTCCACATTCCTGCTGCCACTACCAGCCACCCCTGACTATTGTTCTGTAAACAATCAAAGTTTACAGAACCATAATTCCAAGTAAAAGGACTTGGATGACCTCAAATAGGTGTGGCAAACTATTTGACAACTCAGAAAGGGCTGTTTCCATCAAGGGTGGGAAATGGTTGAACTCAACTGGGGATATTGTGCAAGGAGAGCTTTGAGGAACTAGGGAAAGGAAGTGCCAGAAGCATTGGTCACTGTAGAAATTGAAAGGCTACAAGAGTGGGTGAGATTCAAATGGAAATATTGCTAGCACTTAATACTGTGAGGATGCTATGACTAATGTGCCTCTGCAATATTATCTGGGTGGCATGGAGACTGCCTCAGGATTTGTAGACTGATGGATCCTATCTGTGAAAAGGGGAACAAGTGATCAAGGGATTACACTGCTCAGTCTCCTTTGTAAACCTATTGTTGTGTCACTAGAATCTAGTCACAATCCAGCTTTTGAAATTTTGACATTTAATTAGTTTTTTGAAACAAAGTTAATTCTGTCCTTGTCATAGAACAGTAGACAAAATCCTTCTCCTGGCACAGATATTTGAGAGATCATGGGAATTTGCCAATCCTGTCTGTATAGTATGTGCTTTGTGAATTAAAAACTTATGACAGTGGATCTCATTATGTCCTGTGGAATCTTCTAAATAAGTATTTGATTCTGATGCTATTGCTGTGTATTATTCAGTCTCTGTATGTGCATACTGAGAGTCATTTTCATTCAAAGTGAGCATTTTGTTACCTCCAAATCTAAGGTCATGATTCTTTTCTGAGAGTGTTCATTTCTTTGTAGGTAAAGGCTAAGCAGCTGCTCCATTTGGAGGAGTTCAGAAACCTTGTTGTGTTGTTCATGAGTGACGGTTGTGCAAACTGTGAGACTGGCAATTAATGAAGCATTAGTTATACATTGGAGACATATGCATAGCTTTGTTTGAGGAATGTCTGGGTAGAAATTGAAAATCAAAGATGGTAAATACTAACATTTAAATGGATCTTATGCAGAAAAAGTGCAGTATTGATGTCAAGAAATGTATACAGATTTAGAGGTAACTGATGACAAAACAGGTTTGCAAGGAAGGATGACATATTTTAAGATGATCAGACAGAGTGAAGATGGATTAGTGGAATCTAGAATGAGTGAGACTAATCCTGAGGCAATAAATACATAATAATTCAGTATCAACTTTACCATTTAACAGAAACACAGCAACAAATTCTTGAGAGAAGGGTAATCAGAATGCTATCACAGAAATTGGTAATGATGTTGGAATGAAAGTCACACAAAGCAAAAACAAACATATTTAAGGAATACTATAAAATTGTACAGACCTTAGTGTGTAATGGTTTCTTTGATAAAATAGAATTGCTACAGATTAAAGTATTGATCGCAGAAGAGGAGTTGTATAGATCTCTGAGGCATCCACAATCTAACATGCTCATAATACGTATCTTACAAAACTAGAAAGCTGCGGACACAGATGGCTATTCAGCAGATTTTTTTTTTTTTTAAAAGGCTGTCAAAATCATTCTGTTATTGCTAGAAGTGTCTATAAAAGCTATACAATGTCTACAGAAGCTATAAAAGGAAATATACTATCAAAAACAGTACTCCAGGCACCAATTACTGTTTCCCCATATAAATAAATAAACAAACAAATAAAAAGTCCAAAGAGTGACATCAATCTTTTTACTAAACAATAATATCAACATTTCTGTAAAAGCTTTAGTAGAAAGAATATATAAAATGTTTCATTCTACATTGTCACATGAACAAGTTAGATTAGTTTCATGGCAGACATTTATTATCATGCCTTTAACAACTGTTCCGATGGACCGCAAAAGACTACCTCTTGTCACTAATCCTATCTGCTACTGCTACGGTGTGATGAATCTTACTCTAAAAAGAAATGTTTTCTTGGGTGTAGATGTTTTTAACACATTTTTGTTTATTGTATTGTTATATGGCGATATCTCTTTGGGTCCAAGTATGTTGAGTTTTTGGCACACTTTTGTGGTAGTGGCACTATTGTTTATAGTGATGGTGTCGGTTGATAGTCACGTGAATAGACCTCATGACAGTACATCATTGTGTCACTCTGTTTAAATCAGTGGTACACAGTGTATGCTATGTGAGCACGAAAATACAAAAGTGTGGAAACTTTTTGAATGTCCCTTGTAGTTTAGCTAGGGGCAAACAATCTTAGCTAATATAAGTACCTTTTTTCATTTTTTCTTTGCTTGACTTCTACTTTTGTTTTGTGTATTGGGCCTTGACATTTCATTTTGGTGTACCTCTTATAGATTACTGACCTGAGCCTGATTCCCAACTAAGTTATTTCCTTTTCATTTTCTGGTTTTATTTGTGGCTATTCAAATGATTAATCATCTCTTGTTGATTTTCGTTTTGTTTGGAATTTATATCATACAGAACCTCTGACTACCTACCTCTACAAATAACCAGAGATTTAGAAGTTTGAAGTAGAAAGCCTTAAATAAAAAATGTCTTTTTAACATCATTAATCCCAGGATTTTTTGCTCAAGTTTCAAGAGCATGTTATTTCTGGCAAAGAGACATGCATGTCACTTATATTGTGTTAGTTTTCTGTTTTGTTTTATACTGGTTCTAATACCTGTGTGTTATAGTTACAAAAGACCTATTCAAACTCCATTTTTGTAGTCTGATAGTATTGAACAAAATTTTAATAGATGGTGCTCCATTAATTTAACATTAGCTAAAAGAATTAATGTTGTTCAAAAGAATATTCCTCCAGAGTATCTTTCTCAGAGTATTCATATGTTAATTTAAAAAAAAACAGTCTGTGTTCCAACATTAGCAAAGATAGATAGATAGATAGATAGATAGATAGATAGATAGATAGATAGATAGATAGATAGATAGATAGATAGATAGATAGACTTTATTCATCCCAAGGGGAAATTCACATACTCCAGCAGCAGCATACTGATACAAGAACAATATTAAAGAGTGGTGGAATTGATTGTTACAGCATATAATAGGTTAACGCAGTTTCAGTGTTTTAGACAACTTTTCTACTTACAGATTACTATATCTGCTAAAATTCTGCAAAACTTTCTATCTGTTTTCACAACTTGGTTATACTTGGTTGAGTCTGATATTGCAGCATTGGTGCTTGACTTCTGCATTCTGTGAGAAATGGAGATGTTGTGCAGATGTGTCAGTAGCAATGAAACTCTGTCGGGAAGAGACAATGCAGTAAAAATAGCAAAAAGTCATATATGAAATAACATGAAAAAAATGAAAGGTAACCAGAAACCCTCTAGCCTACATAAATTCTCTCCCTATAAAACTTGAGCTCGGATACCTCTCTACAAACTTCCATTACATTTCCTTGCCTCACATAAAAAGCAGCATACAGCAGTTCTCTGTTGAATAAATATAACCGCATTCAATCTGATGTCATTTTCAGTTATTATCTTTATTGATATCAAAGAATGAATTGTCTACCACAAAAAGCTAACTGACTCACTGTCTCTGAGCGGTTACAGTAAGATCTTTTTCCACCTGTCTCTGCTTAAAGAACTGCTGATTACATGGGCTGTATACAGTGTGTACCTTATCACAGTACAGACAGCTAAGGACTCTATGAGTACAGGATTAGTACTCAAGGTTCAAAAGATAAGCTTTGGATATTCTGCTATGTTTTACAGACTGTTGTCATGAGATTCTTTAGCTACGCAGAGCTTATCTGTGTACAAATATAGCCAAGTGTGACACATAATACATGGTTTGCTGTGTGAAACAAATTTATCAGATTTATATCTTATTTATATACTAGCTGTGTTACATTTCATAAGACAATGGGCCACAGTTATAGTGCTGTCTGTTAAATGGATTTAACAGAATTATTATTTACGGTAACTAACAAAGTGCTTTTCTGTATAGAATATTTGAACGTTTTTCTACCAAGGGCTAATATTATTGGCAGGCAGTGTGTAGTAGTGGTTAAGGATTTGGACCTAAGGCTTCAAACCCTGCATGACCTTGAAGAAGTCACTTTTCCTACCAGTGCTTCAATTAGAAAAGCAAAATAAATGGAACCAACTGTATCTCAGATGCTGTAATAATAATATTATTAGATCACTGGAGCTGCTAACATTTGAACATGCTAAGCACAATTGTCTTTGAGAAAAACATTCCTGCATTAGATCAATTCTTGCTTTCTCCTTCATTTCCTGTGACTTAGCTTTTGGTCAATGCAAAATGAAATTTTAAGGAAAGTGTATTCTTTTGAATTTAAACAGGTAATCAGTAGGAATAATGTGAAATTTGAGTATATATTACTGTTATTATTAGATGTTTACAGTATTCATTTGTTTACACCGTTGATTCTTATACAGAATTTCTTTTTGTGTTTTTTATCAGTGGTTCGTAGTTCTTCTTCAGAGTCTGCAGATTCAAATGTATATACAAAGCAATGCTTGAAATGGATTAACTACCGGTACCTTATGTGTTACTTTGATGCATTAACTTGAAGAGTGAAGAGTGTGGAGCAATACCTTTGATCATTGTGGCACAATTTCTGTGGTTTCCCCCTGAGAAATTAAAGAGCCACGATCTAAGACCAATGTTGGGGTGCAGTGTGATTTAAGCATCACGATTGAAGAGTGGGGTTAAGAGTGTTAGTAGTCAACAGCAAAAAACTTTGAACTTTGTTTGCATAAAGTCCCTGTCAGCGCAACGTAGAGCAAGTATGTTGGCATACTATTAATAGATATCAATATATTAACATTATTCAACAAATAATAAAACACACGTGAGCTATTTTTCTTTTTTCTAAAATATCACCAAATTTCTATCAAATTAGCTAAACCATTTTTAAGATTTTGTGGTATTTTTTTTTTCCCTAAACATTTATATATCAAAATCTTCTTACTTAGTAGATACTTACTGCATTAGATGTACCATCCTGCCAAATTTCAGCTGATTAAACAGGAACTAGTGTTTTTGTTGATGATTCAGTCAGTCAGCCTTGCATGAAATATACTGCATATACTGTAGATTATGTACTTATGTCATTATTAAAACTTTTTATTTTGTGATTTTTAAGAGCACTTATATTTCATATAATGCTATACTGGCCAATTGTAAAGACATTTTATTCTGCATAAATAATCAACAGATACAGTATCACTGATGTAAACTTTAACACTGCATAACCATCAGAACTTACAGTGAATTTCCACAATCACCTGACTATGAGGCAGTTTTAATGTTAAATGTGGAAATTAAGACGCACTAACAACATACTAAGAATAAGGGTATTTCAAAGTGCTAAGGCAAACCCTTATAGTTGTGTCAAGTTTGAAACGAAGGTATGAAGGGCACAAAATGCACTTAGCAACAGTCCTTGATAGTACTTTATCCTTTCAGTCCCACATCAATAACATCTCCCAGTCTGCATATTTCCACTTGCGTAACATTAATCGTTTTCGCCACTCCCTCACTCCCCGCACCACTGCTATCCTTGTTCATAGCCTTGTCATTTCTTGCCTGGATTATTGCAATTCCCTTCTCTTTGGTCTTTCTCGCAAATCTCTTTATAAGCTTCAACTGGTCCAGAATTCAGCTGCCCGCATCATTACTAGAACCCTCTCTATTCACCATATCACTCCCATTTTGCACTGGCTTCCAGTTAAGTTCCACATTCAATTCAAAATTCTTCTGTAAACTTTTAAGGCTATCCACAGCCTTGCCCCTCCATATCTGTCTGACATCCTCCATGTTGCCATTCCCTCCCGTACCCTTAGATCCTCTTCCTCCATCCACTTGACTGTCCCCTTCATCCATCTTACCTCTATGGGGAGCAGAGAATTCAGTTGCTCTGCTCCCCAGCTCTGGAACTCACTACCATCTGAGCTTAGAAATATTGAATCATTTTCACTTTTCAAATTTAAACTTAAAACTCATTTGTTTAAGACTGCTTTTTCTCTTTGATTACAATTGCTTTGTCTGATTTAAATTTTTGTATTTTAGTTTTGTTTTGTAATCTGTGTTTTATCAATTGTTCGGTGTCCTTGAGTGTTTAATAATAAAATGTATTATTTATTATTATTATTATTATGAGAAAGGAACTGAAATCAGAAAAGCACCCAAAGAGCTAAGCACAATGGATCCCCACAATTCATATTTTGTTTACTTTCACCAGGAGTTCTTTTTATTCAGCTTATTGTCTGCTAAAGCCCTTGGACGTGCTAAAACAATATAAAAATCCTGCTCTTACCTCAATCTGCTGCACAGTGAAATCCAGAAAGTTGTTCTTGTCACGGATATTCATCAGCCCTTTTGGGCCCGGCACCCCCATGTAGGTACCTAAACCGCCATTGAGTTTCAGCACCACCAATTTCTCCAAAAGAGAGGAAACATCTGTAGGCAATGGCTTCATACAGAGGCTTTCATATGATTGGATCTTTGAATAGAAAGAAAATAAGCAAATTTGATTGAAAAGCTTAATACAAAATATTTATGGAGTCTTTAAGAGATTCATTAAGATTACAAAGATTCCACCGTGGATGAAGGGGATATCAATTTGCTCAAAAAGTGCATATCAAAGGTTTCAGTTACTTTTGGAACACACTGATGAGGATGGTAGGAAGCCAGAGGTGAACCAACTAGCAACCAGTTCAGAGCATTTGCTAACTACAGGACAGTGGGAATTGCCTAATGTGCTAGGCTTTCCATGCAATACAAGGCCTGCTAAGTGAGCAGAATGAACAAGAATGCAAAACGCCTACCACACCACACCCCCAGCATTCCAGAATGAACACTAAAATGAATGGTTTGACTAGAGCTTGACTAACACTTTGGTCAGTTCTGTACTTCATCCAAATGTGTAATTCAAGATTGAGCCAACATGTCTGCAGAGACTCTGTCAGACAAAACAACACCAAATAGGACGATCATTTTTAAGCTTATAAACGTCACATGAACTTTTGCTGATTCTTAAGGACAAAAAAAGGACACCTATTGCATAAGAAGGCACTGGATCTACAATTGGAAGGGACCTTGATTGAATCACCAGAGGCTACATCCTCCTTTAAAAACTATGTGCATTAATATCTTCTGTCTCTTTGAATCAGAAAGTTGACAATCTACTCTTTTGGAGCAGGAAGCCACCTGGAAGTTACTGTCCATTGAGCCTTGGAGTGCTCTTCCAAGCAAAGCTCTGTACCAGTGACAGAGCCCAGTCTGAGAAGACTGAGAAGAAGTATTTCTTCAAGACAGTAACTGCAGTATCTAAACTTTTGTGACAGGAAGAATCATGCGTTAACCCTATAAAGTTGCAGAGTAAACAGCAAAGAATCTAACAGCACATTAAGGAAGACAACATCACACCATGGACAAACGAGCACATGGCAAAGACAAGACTGCACTCCACTGCAAGCAAAGTTCTTTGCTCAAACCCACAGCTATGATGGACAACACTACATAGCATTG
The DNA here is from genome assembly GCA_026402145.1 of Polypterus bichir lapradei. Lineage (NCBI taxonomy): Eukaryota > Metazoa > Chordata > Cladistia > Polypteriformes > Polypteridae > Polypterus > Polypterus bichir. The sequence goes on along the minus strand of JANRMT010062796.1, from coordinate 37,863,761 downwards.
TACACCGTTATTACAGAACTGGTATGGTAAAACTGATTACCTCAACCAATGTTAACAAAAATTATTTACAGATTTCCTTCTTCTGAATTTTGATGTTGTATTTTTTTTATCTCTTCATATTGGTATTTGAAAGAAAATGATCAAGGAGGTATCACTCTATGAAAATTACGGAGTAATATTTCCAAACAGCCCCACTGTAAGCTGCAAGAATAGACAAAGCATTTTCAAAATTTATAAAAAATGCTTCACTTTAGAACACAATTTTATATGGCTAATTAATACACCATAATTGTGAAGAAATAACTTCAAATTGGAAAATAATGAACGTATGCTTTAAAGCAGGTTGTACAAATAATATTTTTTTCTCTTTTGCAATTTTTTTTTCAGCTAAGTTGCATATTTATTATTGTTCACTTAAGTTCTGCCAAAAGAGAAGAAAGGTAGTCAAGATGGGAATCACAAGGGGCCTCATGAATAAACGATGCACATGCACAAAAATGTTGCATATGCCCATTTCCACTCTCATTTGGAGATATATAAATACTAAACATCCATGATGTGGGCTTTATAAAATACACAGAAATTAATTGTAAATCATTTACAAATTTAAGACACCTGATTTTAATCATTCTGTAACAATATAGTGGTGCATGAAATGGCCAAACTATTCTAAATACCATAGCTGCTTTAGTGTTTTTATTCTCAGTGCACCAAAAAGAGTATTTTAATCTGTTTATTGTGTATGGCATTACAGCTGCAAAGGTTGTGCCAAGACTGCAGAGGATTACAGCTTACAGCAGCGGATATTGCTTCCAGTCCTGGAGGACATTTATATCATAAACTTTCACATGAAAGCCACCAGCATCTGCATGGATTCCACTCACCCATGCCATAGTCTATTTGAACTTCTCCCATCCAGCAAACACTTCAGAGCCGTTCCTTCATGTTCCTACAGGCTCAGAAACAGTTTCATCCCAAGAGCTATAAATAGACTCAATCAGTCCATCAAGTGTCCCCAGCAGAACTGTTTGCACTTATACAGTAATTACAATTATCCCACTGTAAACTTGCACTACAACTGCAATATTACACAACCTGAGTCACTTAATGAACCATTTTCACTCTCTGCACTGTATGTATATTTATATTGTACTTATGCTTTCATATTGTATATTTTTCATTGTTTTTTATCATACTATTAATTTTTTTATCATTTTATAGGAAAATAAGTTTATGGAGGAGTTGCATATTGAATCTCATTGCTCCATACAATGACAATAAAGGAATTCAATTCAATAGCAGAGAGCACGAAGAAGATTATGACTGGCTTCTAAGTTGATTTAGATTTTCAAGAGCTATCCTCTTGGAACTATGTGATGTTAGAATACTAGAATGTATACCTGATATCATTTTTATGATGGAATGCATTAAAGTACGTGTATTAAATTTTACAAATAAATTGATAAATTCATTTAAATAATGTATACTGTTAAAAATGAAACATGTGGGGGCATGATGGCACAGCGGCAGCAATGAGCTGGTGCTCCATCCAGGGATTGTTCCATCCTTGCGACTCTGGATGGATGGAGGGATGTATGGATTGAAAAATTAAACATGTGACGGACACCCCTTCTGTGTATGTGCCAGGGGAGCAAGCATGGGCTGCACAGTACCTCCCCCGAACCACTTGGTGGCAGCCCCCACTGGGTGACTGTGGTGACTCAGATACCCACAGGGCTCCATGGGAGATGGAGTTCTCTACAGCCCTGTTGGGATCCGGGGTGGCCACCAGGAGGCGCTGCAGAGGTTCCTGGGTCCGTCTGGGCCATAGTTCAGTCACACCCGGAGGTGCAATTAGAGGCAGGTGGTCAAGCACCTGAAGCACTTCCGGGTGAACTATAAAAGGGGCCAGCAGCCACCAGTCCAAGAGCCTGAGTCAGGAGGAGGTGACAGCGCTTGCCAGGAGGAGTGGTGGTACAAAGAAGAAGAGTGTGGTGTTTTAGGTATTTTGGTGCTTTTGGGACTGTCTTGTGCCTGTGGGACACGGAGAAGACATTCCCCACAGGTGAAAAAAAAAATTCACTTGCTTGTATACGTGCCTCCAGTGTCAGTCTGTGTCGAGTCAGCGCCTATATAGTGCCTTTGTCACAATGTATAATGAAAAATTTTCAATGTTCCTTAAACGTTTTGAAGAAACAGCATTCTAAGCTTGCAAGTGTTTTTCTAATTTATTATAGATGCTTATTGTGTGGCAATTGGTTATGTAGAGGAAGAAAACAGAAGGACAGGAATTGGGGGATGGCACGTTTGACAGACATAGTACTGCTGCAATAAATTATTCCATTCAGGGTCACACGCATCAAAGCAGTTATCTTGAGCGAGGCAGGAACAATCCCTGGATGGGGTGCCAGCTAATTGCTACCGCTGTGCCACCGTGCCACCCACATGTTTAATACCTGATTTAATGCAATTCATTATGAAAATGATATCAAGTATACATCTGTAATGTCATGAATGTAATGTATTATGTATGGTGATCACTGCCTGCATGCTCCTGTCAGCGTAAGAGAAAGCCCACTTAAGAAGCACATGGCGATTAATGACTGGGTTGGGGAAATGAAGCAGTTAATGTGCTACTTTACTTACTATGGGATTTGAGAATGCTTGAATGACTACTGACCAGTTGCACTCACGCCAATCATAATCAAGTGCTTCGAAAGGTTAGTCATGTTACACATAAAGACTAATCTCCCTCCCTCCCTTGCATACTGCTCAAACAGGTCAACTGAGGATGCCATATGCTCTGCCCTTCACCTCTCCCTGACACATCTGGATAAAAAAGACACATATGTCAGGATGCTGTTCATAGACTTTAGCTCTGCCTTCAACACAATCATCCCTCAAAAGCTTGTTGTAAAACTGAGCAGGTTGGGCCTGAACACCACCCTCTGTAATTGGATCCTGGACTTCTTGACAGAGAGGCCCCAGTCAGTTCGGATGGGGTACATCACTTCCAGCAACATCACACTGAGCACTGGAGCACCGCAGGGCTGCATGCTTAGTCCACTGTTGTTTACCCTGCTGACTAATGACTGCACAGCCGCGCACAACACCAACCACATCATCAAGTTTGCGGATGACACGACGGTGTTGGGACTGATAAGCAGGGATGATGAAACAGCATACAGAGATGAGGTGGAACGGCTGGCTGCGTGGTGGGAAGACAACAATCTGTCTCTCAATGTTGACAAGACAAAAGAGATAAACGTGGACTTCAGAAAATCACATCCTGCCCACATCCCACTCAGCATCAACGGTTTAGATGTGGAGACTGTTAGGAGTATCAAGTTCCTCGGTGTGCACATAACTGAGGAACTTACGTGGACATATAACACCTCATCACTAATCAAGAAAGCCCAACAGAGACTACACTTTCTGAGGCGGCTGAAGCAAGCAAGTCTTCCCCTTTCCATCCTCACCATGTTCTACAGAGGCACCATTGAGAGTGTTCTGACCAGCTGCATCACTGTCTGGTATGGCAACTGCAACATATCCGACCGCAAGTGCCTGCAAAGGATAGTGAAGACAGCAGAGAACATTATTGGGGTGCCTCTCCCTTCACTACAGGACATATTTTACAAACGCAGTGTCCGCAAGGCCTGCAGCATTGTGCAGGACCCCTTACACCTCTCACATGGACTTTTCACACATCTGCCATCAAAGAGAAGATACTGCAGAATCAAAGCCAGATCTGCCAGGCTGCAGGAGAGTTTTTACCCCCAAGCTGTCAGACTCCTTAACACCATGCTACCCCCTGGGATCTTCCACATTGCCTCAACCACCTCTAAAAACAGAACTTTTATACATGCAAGCCACTTTCCTGCAAAGACTAGTTTGCATGTAGAAAAAGAACTGAAAATCTTATACTGACCTTTAAGTATTTTGACACTCTTGATATCCTTCTGCTGTGAAACATTCTGACCTGTCATTGTTTACACATGTCTTAAACAACTATTATCATACACTGATAATTTCTGTATTATCTATATCTATTATTTATTTATTATATTACATATCTATTGACTATATTTATGTATCTAGATTTCAAATACCATACATTGCATCAATGTTCATATTGCTAACTACATGTCAATATTGCTGCTATTTCTTTGTCTTGTCTTTGCACAATGTCTTGTTTGTGTTTTAATTTTAAATTAAAATTTTAATTCTATTTTTAATTTATTATTTGCACGTCGTGTTGTTACACTGTGGACCCTGAGCTTTGCAATTTCGTCTATCTGTATTCTTGTATATGGTTGAGATGACAATAAAGTTCACTTTGACTTTGAGAAACTCTAGTTAATTAAACATTGATTTTAAGATGAAGTTTATGATGTTTTCTACTTTAATCACAAAATAAACTAGGAAATTAATGTGGAAATTTCAAGATTAAACTCAATATTTCCACTTTAATCTCGACATAGTCCCTTTTTTCTTGACTGTGTCCCTTTTTTTTTCTTCTGTATGGCACTAATAAGCTTCCTTATGACATGAAGACACTCACCTTTCACGTCGACTTTTGACATCTTTTTTGACTGGGACTGTTGGGTGGCAGTACATCCTGTACGTTTACTGGGTTCCCTCAGATCAGTGAGATAGAGAGAGAGAGAAAGTGTGGAAAATGTAATATTTACCCAAGGTACTAGTTATCTGACGCCATACCTAAAAAGAGATACAGGCTGAGGAGAGCAGGCAGAAGGTTATAAATCTGCTGGTCGACCAATGGTATCGTATATGCAAGCTGGAGAAGCTGGGGACAACTAGCCTAGGCTAAGTCTGTTGAGGATTGGTAAGAGGTTACTACTCTGCCTCCCATTCAGTACAGAGCAGAAATGAGTTGTCTTTTTATGCTCAGGAACCTGGAGGCTCTCTGAGAGACCCGGTCTTGGCTAAGGAGTTCCCAGATGGAAATCTTTCCTGGTGTTTATAAAAACCAAAGATAGGGCTTCATCTGGCCAGAAGTTAACCAAAGGGAGAAAAATAAACTGCCTCTTGGACAAGGTAGCTTATGGTAAAATGTGATCCTAGATTTAGTATGACAGCTGACTCAACTGACAGGAAGAAAAGGTCAGGTGAGAGAGAGAGAGAGATCAGAGATGGCATGGTGTACTTTGGTAACTTGTTATGAGGGTGAAGAACCCCACAAGCTTTTCTCAACTGTTGAAGGTTTCCCTTCATACTTAAAAGGTACTAGCCATGCTCTGCAGTGATGTGAAAGCTTTAGGTTTCACAGTCCTGAGTGCTTTATCTTTACCATGGACATCTCTTGGCATTGTCATTCCTCACAAAGAAGGCCTCACTGCCCTCAAGACAGGCATTCAACAGACATCCAGTCCAGCATCCTCCCATGCACAACCTCTTCAGATTGGCAGAACTTACTGTTACCCTCAATGCTTTCTCTTTTGATCAGTGGAGTTGCAGTGAGTATTAGAATGAGAACTAGCTATTCCAACATCGTTGACAGCTGGGCAAAAGAGTGTTTTTTTCTTCCTTGTTAGAGTCAAACCTCTTAAGTCAATGTTATTGGTAAATACACATAAGGCTTTACTTAATTTGAATAGAATGTAGGATTCTCATTTTTAGTTCCTGGTAGGTAGTTCCTGGTACATTTTTTTGCTTCTACTCCAGGGTATTTACTTTTCGTACAACCAGGAACTATTGTGCATTTGGCTCAGGTGATAAATTGTGCTGCTTGGTTGAACACTCTTCACAGCTGGCTCCATGTGCACAACACCATGCAACACATATAAGCAGTAATCTTCCCTCATAAAGTCACGATTGCTTCGAAGCAGTAAGGCATGGGGTCCCCCATGAACTCTTCTTTGCACCACATTATTCTTCTTTGCATGTTACAAATTTTGCATAAAACTTACAGGTCCTGTTGTCTGGTGGAAATACAACACATAAAAGTGGCCAGGGAGCACAAGTGTCCCAGGGCCTATATTGTTCAGAATCTTATTGTTTCCTGAATACAAAGTCCTAATAGTGGGAAAGCCCCATATGTTACCTGCTCTTCACTTTTTGATTGCACGCCTGATGAAGGCTATACAAGCAAAATGTTGTGACTTCAACCATGTGGAAATAACCTTAATCTTTTTCTTTCTATCTATACTGTGTTTGTGTATATATACTGTATATATATATAACTAGCTATATAACTAGCTGTCCCCTGCGGCTCAAACAAACAGGTATCGCTAGCTAGTGGGGGGAGGTAAGCTTCAACAAGTGGTGAGAGATACAGTGACTTGAACTGGGGCTGGTGTATGAAAGAGGAGTGCCCGGCCAACTCCCCACTCCTGACGTCACGCTTACTCCTCCCTTCGGCCTGCAGCCTTTGTCTCAGATTAGTGAGAATAAATCGCTGCCGCAAGCGAACAATGATACTTAGCGTAATGACAGAAGTCGCAAAATCAACCAGAATATTCAAGCAAATTATAGAAAAAAACCCGATCTAAATCCATTAAGTCATTCCCTTGTGACAAGTGGACAGACATTCAGACAGACAGACAGACGTTGGATTTTATATATAAATATGTATTTGATTCCCTAAACGATCAGCTTTAGCATTATGAGTTGTTTAGTTTTTAATGTCAACTATATCTCTGATTAAGAAAGATAGTGTTTACAAGAACCAGAAATATATCCAAACTCACAGTCTCAGCGGGAGGCCTGCAGATCTTTTCCCAGACACTAGTCGGTCGCTCTCTCTGGATAAACTGTTTGTAAAGTTGCTGGAACTTCTTCCAGTCATCCCTCAGTACCTAAATATTGGAAGTGTTATAAAAGGAACATGTTAGTTACTAGTAGATTTCTAGTCATTAAAGTTATTTTGCTTTTGCTCCATTTCACTTTAGTGACAAATTATGACCTTGCAATAATAAGCACAAGAAAGAGACTATCCTATGATGAGACAACAATCCAAATATTAAGCCATTCTGGACAAACATACCATGGAGCATGTGTTTTAACTCAAACAGGGAACTGTAGTCCTAAGAATAACTTGTCATGAGCATAAAGAGAAGATGCACTAAGAAGAGAACATAACACTAAAGGAACCCCAGCTGAGAAACTTGAGAACAAGTCAGGGAAAGGTAATGTAACCTTTTATACCTTTGGCCACCAGGTATCATTTGTTTATTTCTCTTTTGTTTTGATTGTACTGACCAAAACACTATGAACACATTAGTTGTCTGTCTAGACTTGCTTGTCTATACTGGCTTCCAGCCAAGTATTAATTGCCTTCAAAACTCTATTACTGATTGTCCTAGCTGTTTTTTTTCTTATACTCTAGAACACCTTTCTAAATTGCTTATACTATAGAAACCTACCACAATATTGTGATCATCTGATGCCCTGTAGAGCAATCAGTTTTATGGCCCCCAACCCTCTGTAAATTTGTCCAGCTGAATTTCAAGCAACATTCAGATACAGAGTGAAGATCCACCTAATCTCTCTGGGTTTTTAATTCTTATCATAATTCTTTCATTTGTGAGTTTTTTTTTGAGATGCAGATTTCAGTACTCTAAACACCCAAAACAATAAATATGCCTAATGAAACAGACACCACACCAGCTGAACCATGGGCTAGGCTGCATGGCATTCAAGTTCTGACTACATGTTTCTAAATGAATAACTAACTATTATAATGTTAATATTAACATTACAGTCTAATTTCAAATGCAACGTATGCCATATCAGAATATTATATAATCAAAGAGTTATAACATTGAGTATACACATAGACCACAATGCTTCTTTAAACACTATTTGTTGTCATTATACTATAGTCAAAATTAAAGCAATATATTGTAGCAGCCAGCAGACAAAAATACTTATCAAATGCATAGGACTATTAAGTACCTGCAGTGTTACTGCAGGGAGACGGCATTTAGAGATGATATTGAGCCACACAAGTAAAAGCACTCTCTAGAAGCATCTCGTCTGTTTCTTATCTTTCTATAGAGTGCTGTCCAAGGTCTTTACATCCAGCAGTGAGGACTATTTAAACAAGAGTTCAATGAAGGTCAAGAGGTTGAAGGATTTTGATGCAAGAAGGTGATGGCAAAAAAGGGCCTGTGTAAGAGAGACATCTGTGTGGAGAACAAGGGGTAAATTGAGTAGACAAAATGCTGCATGAGGTCGATTGGACAAGGAGGCAGAAGTCAGTGGAAATGATAATTCACATGTGAGAAATGACATTGCAAAGAGACAGCCATAAGTTGGCAGATGCACAAATAAAGAACGATTTGGTGACCATGTATTATGCATGCACATGGTAGAAAACAAGGTATGACCTGTTCCTATGCTTAGTAGTGTATTTGATGTTTTGGGTGGCATTCCCCATGGGTCTTAGCAGCGGAAAAGTTTGCATAGGCACGCCAGGGTTTAGTAATCAGCCTGTTTTGTCTTCTGATATTAAACAATAAATACACCAAGCTCTCTCAGGGCTTAAACTTGCACATCCTGCATGATCTGTGTGGGTGTGTTTGTTTACCTTTCTCTTTCGTCACCCTCCTTGCTACAAGATATAACTTAAAATTAATTGTTAAGGTTCGGCTAAATTGTGTCACTGACCTCTTAAATAGTTAACAGCAATTTTAGCTATATTCTCTCAGTGTGAAGCCTTTTCTTTATTTGTTTTTTCTCTCTCCTTGTTTATGTGTTTATTTTATGTATTTGTCCAAGACATGATTGTGTCCAACAGGGGACACAAGCTCTCTGGGATTGTGTTCTTTTAGAAATGCAGCTAATACTTTGAACCTGTATATATATATATCCCTTCAGTCACCATGATGGAAATAATAAGATAAGAGGAATATTGCACAAAAGAAGGAATATACAGTATTTAAAAAGCAGTTTTCGCAGCTAATATACACTGCAATATAATTATTTTATATACATACTGTACAAATACAGCTGATGAGAGGCCATCAGAGAAGTGCATTTGTATTTCAGTTCTTCAGTGTGCTTTTCAAAAACTGTAGTTCCATCTTTCGATGGAGCGGAGGCATAATTCCTGGCACAGAGTAGATGTCACACATGTGTACACAGGGATTCTGGCTTCAAAGCATCTTGAGAAGCCTTATATAGATGTACACTTTCCACAGATCAATACCACATATGGATTACTACCAATTTAGCACATTCAGTGAGCTATTTGCATGTACTATGTATGAATTAGGCTCTCTAAGACCCAAAGAGCACATTCTTTCATAATCTGCGAAAAGTGCATCTGCACTTATCACTTAACGACCCCGGCTAAAAGAATTTTCTTTGCATCAGCTAGAAAAATGTACTGTATGTATGCTAAACATAATTAAGACACAAATCACAGTATCAAATAGGTATTTTTTAACTCTGTTTACAATGAAGAGAAACCCAAACCATCTAAACTGCATGGACTGGACGAAATTTGGGGTGGGTTTTTAAGAAGCCCTGTGGGCATAACCTTTTCAGCAGCAGATTTCACTGATATTCACTGCAACATTATTAACAAGTTGTCACCAGATCTGAGACTAGATATATGGTGTCTGTGAAATACATTGCACCATTTGACACTCAAGTATTTATACATATGCATTGTCATTTCAGGTCTTACTTGCATGTCTCATTTTTATTTATACTCATACATTTCTTCAAATTATTTATGTTTATCTTCATACCCACTTAATTATTTCATTCATGGCATCTTATTAGATAATCAATTGCCAGCATAATGCAATTCAAAATCTTATTATATCTGGAAGGCCAGGACACTGCAAGATAAGTTTCATATTAAGTAATCACACTAAAATCAGAATTACTGTATTCCTAGACCACTCTAACAAATATACTAAGCTAACTTTAAAATTTCTTCTATCCTGTATTTATTAGTGCAGTTTTTTCAATTGTGTGACTGGCTTCCACTTTTTGGCATTTTGTCTGTAAATTCACCACATGTTCACATTGTGATTGTAAAATACTGCAACTGATAAATATCCAATACATTATTATTTATTCATTACAAAACTCCTTAATTCTGTAATGGTGTGCTGATGCCTATCCCAGTAACATTATTCCCATGGCAAGAACTAAACTTGGATAAGGAGTCAGTCCATCATAAGGTTTACTCATAAACACGTCAATGTGCAGTCATATAGGACAATTTTAGTGTTACTAAAGAACCTATTGCTCCTATCTTTGGATTTAGTAGAAAAATATGTGCTAGTAATAGGAGAATGCAAATTTTGCATTGTCCATGACTAAACAAGGCTCCAAATCTAAGATTGCAGTGCTATAAGACAGCAGTGTGAGCAATTGTACCATTTTGCTTCACTAATAAATTATCGCAACGCTGAATTTTTTTTTAATTTTACAAATAGCCAGAGTCACATTAAGTTAACTTACAGTATGCAGTTTGTCATGCATGCATGTGGGAGGACCCCCTTGCAGGCTCAGTCGGAGTATGTAATAACCCACCAAAATGAGAGGGGGTACTGCCACTAACACTGTCATTTTCTTTTTTTCTCTACAATGTAGAGAAATTGCCCAGTGAAGGTGTTTAGTAAAATCCATTCTGGTCCAGCTGCCATAAAACCCCAGGCATCGCGGAAGGAGAAATCATTGCTGGCCAGAGCAACCCATAGGACTGAGCTCCACTACAGCAATGCCTACAGGTTTATTTCTTTTGTTTTTGTTTTGATTTTGTTGTCCTCAGACAATAAAAAGGATGACCTGTTGGTGCCTCAAAATATCCTCAGTGTTTCCAGACTTGTCATTCCCGCACCTGACCACAAGTGCTTTAGTTAGTTGTTTTAGAGTTATTTATATGCTGGCCAGTGCATAAGGGTACATGTTTTATGGATAAAATTTAATTGCTCAAGTTAGGACTTTTTAAAAATTTTTAAATGAAGTATGTTATTAGCATGCAATGTCACTGACAACAGTTTTCATATATATTTGGTGAATTAAAAGAATTATGTCTTACAAATAAAGATTTGGAAATGCATTATTGTGTGCATTAGAAACATTTCATCACAAAATTTCATTTTCATGTATGTTTTTATTTTCATATCAAATCTTCTTTAACTATTTTTGTACATTTCTTAACATACTTTAAAGCTTCTTGTAATATTAAACTGCATGGTCCCTGGTCAACATTGCTTGCAAATTTCAAATATAGTTGTACTGTATTTTCCTTTCCAAATTAGTCTTTGTTCAACAACTAAGTTTCATAGAAGCAACATTTATAAGACACCAAATGTGAATGCGTTACCTGAGCTTCTTCTGGGGCAGTCTTTTCAAGAAGACTTTCCATCTCCATTTCTACAGAGACTGGCAGTTCAGTACAAAACTGTGAATGGCAACCAATCTCTGAATCACACAGAAAGCCTGCCATACCTGAAATATAAGAAAACTATTGGATATGCTTTATTTCTATGCTTTTAAAGCTGAATTGAATTTTCACTAAATCTTATTAATCAAACTTTATTTTATCATAATGTTTCTCAAAGTGAGCACTTGGAGTCATTGTTAAACATTGATGATAAAATAATAGTAATACATTTTATTTATATAGTACCTTTCCCATGCTCAACATTAGGCCAATATTAATTTTACTGGATACTTTTTGGACATTTTAAAAACAATAAAAATAAAAATAAAAACATATAGCAAACTACAAATTGAATTTTAAAACAACTATATTATCATACAAGTGTATAACTGTTTTTATAAGTTTTTAACTGATAGGCTCTTTTAAGTATTGTTTTTTTCTGCTTTTATAACAATCACAATCTGAAGGTGTACATTTAAAGACAAGTATCATGTAATATACAACAAATGAGTAATGTTGTTTCTACCTCTACTTGTTGTTTAGTTCTATCAGTATAACTGAAAATTCAAATGAAAATCATTACAATCCAATAAACATGAGGGAGATTGCACTTGTTGGTGTCATGGTGCTGCTTGACACCTCTGGTAGACTGATTAAGAATCTCTGCTTGGACAATGTCTATGTGTAGTTTGAACATTTTTGGGGTTTTTGCCATTTGCCAAACATGCAGGCCCTTCAGGCTATTAGCAAAAAGTGCTAACCACTGAGAGTGCAGCAGCAAAAGACTCCTCATTAAATGATTAGTAATAATGGTAAGCACATAAGTCCTTTTATGAACAGGAGGACACTATTTAGTCTAATCAATTTGTTTGGCTAGCTATAAGCTAAGTTTTCTTATATCACTTTTTAAATGCTGTCAGGACATCTGCTCTAAGCACAGCTCTGCAGCTCACTCTGGATTTTCACGACCCTTTCAATAAATAGTGCTTAATGGTTACCAATCATTAATCCCCTTTTTCTTAATTTCCATTAATGTCCTTAAAACTATATATAAATGAACTGCAGGATGAACTTTAGCAGTTAATTCTTTTGTTTGTTTTCTGTACCAACCTATTGTCATACAAAGTTTTTGTAGGTCAGAGGCTGCTCCAGCAGCAATGGGCACATGGTAGAAACCAACCCTGAATGAGCAACCAATTCATCTTTCAGTACACTCATTTACACACACAGCTCACTCAGTGTGGACATGCTGATTAACTTAATGCACATATCTTTGAGATGTGGAAAGAAAACCCACGTGGAGTACGAGCAGACTCTGTAAACACAGTGACTGGGATAGGAACTGAATTCAGGACTTTGGACCTGTGAACTGACTGTGCTAATCATTAAGTCACTTATATGCAGCACATAACTAGAAAAATACAATATGTGATTTTCTTAATAATACCTTTGTTTTTTCTCCTGTTTCTTTATCATTGTATTGCACTTCACTGTCTTTGACTGTCAAAGGTGTCATTTTCACAAAGCAACTACCAAATTATTTTAATTTTCATACTGTCAATTATACATTAAAAACTGATTAGGCCAATCAAAGTTGGGGATAAAAAATGTTAACTTTGATTTCAATTTGAAAAGAAGTAATGTTCACTGATTAAAATTTTTAAATCTGAGAAATACTAGGCACTTTAAATTAAAAGGTGACAATCATATTTACATTAGTTACACATTAAAGATTTTAAACAAGTGGAGGTGATTAGTGATCTATAAGCAATTTACCCAATCTTTTTATATCTATATAGAATATTTGTTTTTTTCATTTACAATATAAGCATTCTCTTTTATTATGACCTGTTGCCGTATACTTCATTCTCAGGCTACACAGAAATAAATGGATCATTGTATGTAAAGACACTGCTCCTTTCTGATCACCTTAAAAGTGATTCTAGACTATTCACAGTACCCTCTACATATGTACCAATCGGAAGATTTTTTTTTTAATTCAAATTTGAAATACATAAAGCAAACACAAATACCTTGTTTGATCCAACCAAGAGTGCTCTGCAGCTAAAATGACTCTTTTCTAGTTTCATTCAACCACATAGATTTGCTCTTCCTCATTCTTTTTATACAGTATCAGAGTTAAATGAAAGTGCATACAAATTGTGTCAAAGTCTGAAGTAGACCTGCTTTGGGTAGGAGGAGTTTCTTGTAACAAAAAAGGAGTGTCTTTGTGAAGATAAAGCAGACAGGCTGGTTTCAGATACAGTATTCAGCCTGTATTTAGGCAGGGCATGGCTCTGAACAAATACCACAGAACCGGTTTGTCTGTTGGCTGAGTTCCTTAAGTTTCTCTCATTATCACATGAAACTCTGGCATAATTCATTACAGTCTGGTTCAGTTCTTCTAGAGCCAAAACTTTCATTCACATCAGTTATTAACTAGATGCCAACTCTTCTTATTAATGGAAATACATTTAATTGGATCATTCATTCCTATTCTCCTGCTCCATTAGAAATGTCACATGGCATATACAGTATGTTTCTTTAATGACAAAATCAGCTAAATTGGGAGACAGAGACTGCGCTCTATTATTCATTGTTTCCTACTTCACATTTTTATTCAGATGAACACACACACATTACATCAAATTATCTTATATACTGTTAGCCATGTTCCTAATAAGTAGATTGCAACCTGTTAGAAAACAAAAAAATATGAACAGGTAAAGCTCCTAAGAAAAAACTGAACTAAGATAAAACAAAAAAAGAGAGAAACACAATTTACTTTGTTTACTTTGTTACTATGAACATTGTTTGTACAGATGAAGGAAGTCTGACAAGAGCCATGGAATTACAGTAAATATAAATATACTTTATATATAAATCTTTGCACTACATCTTGCAAGATTTTAAAAAGCACAATTCAAAAGAATACCTCCTTTTGTATTATTTTCAGACTTGCAACACCACCAACATGTTTATGATTTGGTCAATACTTTTTAAATTTGGTAAAGATACATTATACAATGGGCTGTGCCATAGCTTGGTCAGAAGTCCACATCTGGGGTGGCCAACTCCAATTCTGGAGAGCCACAGTGCCTAAACGTTTTCATTCTATTTTCTTAATTAGTGACTAGTTTTTACTACTAATTAACTTAATTTAATTTATTTGCTATTTAAGACTCAGACCATATAAATCAGGGCTCAGCAATATTGGCCTAGGATGGTTGCAGTGGCATCAGGCTTTTGTTCCAACCCAATTACTTAATGAGAAATCATTCATTGCTGATGAAGCACTTATTGCTCAAGTGAAATTTTACTGCTTCGTTTGAGTTGTCTCACTTGTTAAGATTTTGAACACTTAATTGCTAATTTTAATCTTAAACAGATATATTCATTGTTTTAAAGTCTCAAGGAACCAGCAGTTCTTCATCTAGCTTGTCTCCATTTCCATCTGTGTGCATACGTCATTCACTATTGGGTTTAAGTAAGTACTCAGTAGGAAACTAAAGAGAAAGTGAAGAAATCAAAATTACTCATCTGTTTTAGGCTTCAGATCACTTGGATGATACATGTATCATTAGAGAAGAAAAAAATATTATTTAAGAATGACATGACATGGTAGATTTAAAACACTAACAATCCATGAAATTAAATAAGACCTGTTATTGGTGAGGACTGGCTTCCAATTAAGCAACTGGGTTTGAACAAAAACCCGCAGCCACTGTGGCTCTCCAGGATCAGAGTTAGCCACCCCAGGTCCACACAAATTGTGCAGAGTCTTGGAAAATATATTCTTGAATACTCAACATTTCAACTTACTATGTAATCTAAAAAATGTGATTATAGCAATCATGAACATTGCACTCATACTCTTAAACTTGCACTGAATTTGAAGAAAACAAAAAACAATCCCGCGGAAAGTTTCTCTTTGCCATTCCTTTTCAATTCTGCCAAAGCTTTTCTTGGAAATGAGACACTATGTGCAAAGCTCAACATGTTCTGTTTACAATAAATGTATATCTTAATGTATTTACACAATTTCATTCTAAAAAAAGGTTCAGACATTTCTCCACATGCCTTTTTGTAATCACTAGCCATTCAGAATTGTTTTAATTCCCAAGAGAAAAAATAAGCCACAGCCTGAGATACATAAAACGTTTATAAAGCACATAAATCATGCTGAAAGTTGATAATGGTGTTAAAAATATCCTTCTTATAAACTACACCTAAGATGTTTTTACAGACACAGATGTTACAAGTTTTTACATCGTTAAAGGCAACACATGTGATATGCTGTACAAATCATAAATCCATCTAACTATTTATTAAACTTGCTTAATTTGACATCAGTGTTAGGGAAGTCAGAGCCTATTCTGGCAGCACTGGGCACAAGTTCGAGGTGAGGTACTAATCTTTTACATGGCCTACTCACACACAAATATACCCAAATTCTCTTGATCTCAAAGTACATGGAAACAGATTAACTATATAGTAGAATGAGAATTTGTTAACATATATAAAAGGCTTAATTGTAGAATATTTTAACAGATATGGTTCATTGGTTAGTTTTTAATCAATTAAAATTAATTAAGAATTTAACTAACACTTATATTAACGTTTTTTAAACTACTCAAAATGTTTTACCTTAGCCAGTGGGGAATCACCTGAACCACCACCAATGTGCTACATCCACATAGAGGATGCAACGGCAATCATTTTGCACCAGTATGCTCAACACAAATGTGGTATTAGGCGATGAAGGAGTGAGAGAGATAGATAGCCAACAAGGAACAGGGAATGATTACGGCGACAGAATTTGCAAACTGTGGTGGACAATTTAGCCAGGACATTGGGAAACATCCTA
Organism: Polypterus bichir lapradei; assembly: GCA_026402145.1. NCBI lineage: Eukaryota > Metazoa > Chordata > Cladistia > Polypteriformes > Polypteridae > Polypterus > Polypterus bichir. Next base: position 37,847,520 of record JANRMT010062796.1, on the reverse strand, counting down.
CTATTTTCAGAAGATGCCGTGGGATCTTTTATGACCACAGAGAGTGTGGACCTCAGTTTTGCATCTCATCTGAAATATGGCACCAAATTTTAACAGGTCCCCATCTCTGAACTGGGGAATTGGGAGCCACGCTGCAACCACAGAGTAATTGACCCTGTGAATTCAAATCCTAATCACTTCACAAACACCTCTTCGAGAAGCAAGCCAATCTTTTCCTAGATGGTCTTCCATCCAAGTACCGGCCAGGCCCAGACATACTTAGCTTCAGGTTAATAATGTATGGTAAGGTATGGCATTAAATCAGGTGTGATCTCTATATGAACAACTGAAAGAGCTTCATGAACAAACCTTAGGTATACACGTACAGGGAGCATGAGGAAACAAAAGGCTTTTAAAATAGCAAGAAGGCTGTCCTCAGAGAATCTCAGGAATCTAAGAAACAAGTAGCATCAATATGTACTCTAAGATATTGAGGTTAGGAGCAGAGTTCTGATCAATACATACAGGAAGCTAGAAAGGTGAATGGTGATATGTTCATTATATATTTGGTTCTTCTCAGAATTCTAGAAGAAGCATTTTGGACTGACTGTAATATTTTATAATCTGCTCACTAAAACCACTTAAATGTGAATTACAAAAGTTTAACTGTGATGTGTAACAACATGAAATGCAAATCAAGGAACTGATGCAGAGATTGTTTCTGATAGAAAGGAATGGTCACTTGTTTCCATCAAGTAATCATGAATTGGCAATAGTTAAATGGAAACACAGCAACAACTTCTTTTTTTGCTCCTGGGTAACTGAAAAAAAATTGTCATCATTAGCCACACTTGATGATTTATCCTGAAACATAACCAACGCAATTTGGGCTTAATCGTTCTACAATGAAATACCCCTTTCAGCTGTTTAGGCAATGCATTGAAAAAAAACTAATTATATTTTAAATAAGAGAAGAATGCAATGACATATGGCAGCTAAAAACACTTATGATTCCATTAAGTGAGTGGTTTTCAAGTTCAGTCCCAGGGGGTCGCCATAGCTGCAGGTTTATATTTTCACCAATTCCACAACAGGTGCATCATTTCTTTTATTATTTTTTCGAACAGCAAAATATTACAGCCAAACAAATAATAACAACAGATACAACCATTTGCTTCAAAATCAAAACAAAGAAAACAAAAGAATCAAAAAATACAAAGGAAAAAAGCAAAACAAAATTCAACCCCATTCAAACACAGTCTCTTAGTGCATCTTTCATATTTTGAATTGATCTTATAGTCTAGTTATCTGAGCTACAGAAACTTCTAAAATATTCACAAATACAGTGTGTGTATTTTTGAGCATAACTTTAAATGTTTGTGTTTTTTGGTAATTTTTCTTTTTTCAATTTAACCTTTTCTTTTGTTGGGATTTATAGCAGCCTTAAACATGATTAAGAAAATTTTCACTGTAGTTAGTAAATGTCCACCTATATACTATTGCTAATTTGACACTTCTTACAGACATTGAGTTCAATTCTCAAAGGTGTACTGCTTCTTAATCTGTAACCCTTGTGGGAGACCTCATGTGAGTCACAGCAGAGATACTTTACAGGATTTGATCTAAATCTGAGCAGCGATTTCTTTCTTGGACTTTCCTCGAAGTCTGTAGTACATTACTGCATGTCATACTGATGTAAGTAATAGCAAGAAACTGTTTGCCTTTATTTAGAATGAAACATGAGGTTTAATCATGGGTGCTAGTCCAGCTATAAAAATTAAAATGATTATACAAAGTGATACGAGCAGGATTAAGTACTGTATACAAGCAAATACAATTTTCTACAATCTGTTTTAAACAGTGTGTTCTTATTTTATTAGATTTTTGGACACTATTTCCATCCTTTATATATACATATCACTAAGTCAGCGTTTCCCAATCTCGGTCCTGGGGGCACACTATGGCTGCAGGTTTTTGTGCCAACCAGCTTCTGTTTTTAATTGGACTCCTGGGCTAATTAAGTGATGTGTTATTTCCCAAGTTCTGTGTTTTGGGAACAATATAGAAATTTGAAAACTATGTTTTGTATATATATATATATATATATATATATATATATATATATATATAAATGTACCAAGCAGTTATATGGGAATAATGTATTTTTTTCTCTTTAACAATATTTTCATCTTGATTTTCATTCTACTTTTCTAGGTGTTCTAATTGTTTAATTAATCCATTATTTACTAATTAGTGGGTCTGATGCTAAAGTACTTGCAGCCTTTGATTATTCAGTGTTGTTTGCCAGCGTGTCTGCTCTGCTCATTTTTAATTGTTATTAATAATATACAACGAAGGGGGAAAAACTGCACAGAGAAAGGGCAAAATATAATGAAATCAACAAAAAGAGAGTCAATCATTTAAATCTACAGCAAAAGCAGAAATATTTCTAAATGTCTTATACATGTAAAAATCATGCTGCTGTGCTTTTCTGAATCTAGAATAAAAGAAAAATAATACCAGCTAATTAAATGAGATCAGTGCTATCAGGTGATGTCACTGATTAGGAATCTGGTTGGAACAAAAGCCTGCAGCCACAGTGTGCCCCCAGGACCGTGGGTTGGGAAACACTGCACTAACTTAACATGCTAACTTTTCTGTATAAATTAGCTGCAAAAAGACTGTAGAATTTAAACAAGATATAAATTATGATTTTCATTTAATATAGTGCATTTATCCCAAAAACATTTTCCCACTCAGTTATCTCTGCAGTATAACATTAATCAAAAACCCCCTAAAAAAACACAACAGCAGATACATTGTAAATTAAAAGTGAAAAGGAGAGCACAATGGACAAAGCTAATTGCCTTGAAGATTGTCAGTTTTCATCATTAACACAGAAAATATTTTAGTATTTTATGTGCTAAAATGTTGTGTCATCTAGTGCTGTGTAAAGACAAAAGTAGATAGAATCAATATGTTGATGTTACTTTTGTACATTTGTACTTTTGTTTGATGTGAAAGGACCACAGTCATGTCTTACTGATAGTATGCCAATGTGCATTCAAGTTTACACACATCACTAATGAACAGTAAAACAAGACGGAAAATATTGATATTTTCCTTGAAGAAGCTGTGAATACATTTAAGCAGTATTACTGATATCTTAATATCCTATGTTGACATCATGACAAATAATTACAAAATAATTACCCTATGGCCTTTAGCATTTATGTTCTGGCCTATCAATTGTCTGCATGGAATCTGCATTTTTTTCTCCATGAGCAGTGAATTTTCTATGGGTAATGTGCATCAAAAAGATATTAAAATCAGGTAAATGTATGGCTTTTAATGTGCTTGCTGTGAGATTGCAAGTCAGAGTGCAAAAACGAACTGGTATCCTCCTTTAACATTGGTTTGCCCAGTTTCAATGCTTGCTTTTCGTATTAAAGTGGCTAAAGGCATCAATAATACAAGATTAAACAAGTTAAACATTGCATACAATTTTTATCTATTTTTACTAGGACCAAAAAGAGGAAAACATAATATTTTTAAAATCGTTTAATCCAGTTCCTGGACAAGAGGAGGAAAGCAACTTTGGACAGGACATTAGTCCTTTGCAAATCCTGTTTATGCACACACCCACAATCACCTATGGCCAGCATCAAATTACTAAGTAGCTTAACATGCTTTCTTTGGGATATAGAGGCGAACTGGAGTAGCAAGAAGAAAGCCCACACAGACATGGAGAAATGTGCAAATGCTACACACTTAATGAATTTCCAATTTTAACCCTGCACTCTGGTCTGTGAGGCTGTAAGGTTAACCTATCTACAGTGGGTGTGAAAAACTATTTGCCCCCTTCCTGATTTCTTATTCTTTTGCA
>JANRMT010062796.1:37818617-37843255 GCA_026402145.1 Polypterus bichir lapradei | reverse complement strand
AGGGGGCAATTACTTTTTCACACAGGGCCATGTAGGTTTGGATTTTTTTTCTCCCTAAATAATAAAAACCATCATTTAAAAACTGCATTTTGTGTTTACTTGTGTTATATTTGACTAATGGTTACATGTGTTTGATGATCAGAAACATTTTGTGTGACAAACATGCAAAAGAATAAGAAATCAGGAAGGGGGCAAATAGTTTTTCACACCACTGTATAAGTGACAGTGGATGTTAAGTGTCAGTGTACCCTGTAATGAATGATCTTCGCCTTTTAGGGTACAGCAAAAGGTACAAAATTAAAGATACTGGTTACTTACATACAGTACAAATCATTGAACACATTACCAAATAAAAATCTAAATAATATTTCTATAGTAATATTTAACAGAATGTATACATTTTGCCAGTTGCAGGGGAAACAAAGCATCATTTCAAAAACAACTACAGATTCTAGGAGAGTAAGACAATTTATTCATTATAAAAGCCACTTAACCTAGATCTGGGTCATAAACTAATTTAGCAGTATCTGGTATGAAAAAAGAACCAGCCAATCGCACATTCACATAAATATGCCAAAATGCCTGGGGGACATGGATGTAAAATCAGATTAGCTGAAGAAAAAGACAGACGACATTGCCTGACCTGAAATCTGAAACCAAGACTAGGGTGCAGTGAGCAGTAATAACTAGAAAGAAAATAATAAGAAAAAACAAAACAAAGCACAATCATCATGTTAGATGTGACATACAAAAAAGTAAAAACAAACGAGAAACTAAAATCACGAGAAATAATTTACATTTATTTTTTGACCGACACCTTTATTCAAGACGACTTACAGCATTTGAAATACAATTGGCTGCAGTTATTTTGTTTGTTTTTTCCGGTTAGAGAACAGACAGGTGAGGTGACTTGCTCACATTTTTTATGTGTCTGATAAGTAAAGAAAGTTAATTATTGGCTGTTATATGACATTTGCTTTATATAGATTCTTAAGAATACCTTTCATTGTCACCTTTTACAGAATCTAAGGCTAACGAGTATTTAAGTATTAAAAATTAACATGCAAAACAACTCCACCACGTGTGACAGCAGTACGACAACTAAACGAAGGAAGTTATTCTATTTCCGGCGCCGGAAGGCGCACCGGGAACGTCACTTCCGTCCATTTACGTGCGTACTGTGTAACCAGAATAGGCAGACTGTGAGGCGCGAGCATGGCTCTAAATGCGGGTAAATATTTTAAAAGGGTAACTTTTTGAATATTATTTGTGATAATGCACATAGGCAGTGCTTTGTGTTTTCATGATTTTCCTGTATTTTTTTCTCCGGAAGATTTAATTTTTTAATTTTAATCATTTAAAACCCACTTTTGCCACAAACTTTGTCTTGGGAAGTGGGCAAATACCGCAGCTTTGAAGTGAAGGCTATTTTTATCGGTGTCTTGTATAGTATCGATGCATGTGAGGAGTAATATTTTTTTGGTCCAGCTAGCCAATAAATTACTGTGATTTAGTCATTTTATTTGTGGTGTTGTCTCCACAGGTCTTTAGTTTGATTAGACTATTCATATTTTACTGTGCTCCTTAAACAATGATTGAAAGGCAAATCCAAAGAATTTATTGTGCATATCATGTGTGCTTCCTAAAGTCAAGTCACAGACTTCCTTGGTGATAAAAGGATGGTGCCCTCGCCCGGGAATACTGTACCTTTTATCAGGATGCTGCTTAAAAATCGTTGCGAATGGGAGAAGCCGTTAGTTAGAAGGTAAAAATGGAGAGCGGCTTTCAAAGAGAACGTGTATGAAAATGCTGCACATCATATCATATAGATAAAAGTTAACTGCCTATGTAATTTACTTGTAACAATAATTGTATTATTTATCCAGTATAATGGACGTCAGCGGCTTGATGTACAGTTATTTGTCACTGCCGTAGATTACTGAATTAAAAGATTGGTGTACATCCAAGAGGTTCATTATTTATGTTTAATGGTTTCCTCTACGGCGATTTTAGACCGTGATTCTTTGGACTTGTATACTCGACCAGAATTTGAGGTTTTTATTACAATTTTTGTAAAAATTATTAAATGTAACTTGCTAGGTTTTTGCGTTGTTCTAATTGTTAGTTTTGGCATTCGCATTAATCATTTGCGATTTAAAAGATCTGGAATTACGGGGATTGTTCATGTATTTATTATTACTTTTGGGAGACTGCCACGTTAAGCAAGTTTAGGGTAGTAATCAAACTAAAATAGTTGAGACTTTATCCAGTTTTAGGCAACTGCTTTTCCAGTAAGACGAGAGTTATAATAATTACTCAAATTTGTAAAAAAAAAAAAAAAAAATGTAAAGATACTGTTCTCCCTTGCATTTTGTATGTTTGTTCAAATTTGTTTGTTATGTGAGAGTGTAGAATTTTTTTTATATGAGGATAAGTTCACAATTCAGTCTTAATAGTAAAGTGCTATGTTTTGTAGGTTGAAAATTCATACTCCCAAAATTATGAGAATTTTGTGTTGGGTATATTCTTGAAAATGTTTTATTCCAAAGAAGCATTGCATCCAAGATGCAATATTTAAACAAATGATAAAAGCAAGTAATGGCTTTATGGTAAAGATATACATGCAATTCACTTATTTTAGTGTATAAACTCGTTTACCTAATTTAGCTACATGTCAGCTTTATGTTGTTAAAAGATTACTTCACCTAAAAATTATATATGTAAATTTTTTTTTAAACATATCCTATGTAGTTTGTAGTGATGGCTGAGAAGATTTTTTTTAATCTGATGCTTTTATGCAGAATGAGAGGAAGCAATTTATGATATAATGGAACATAATGGTGACACATTCAATCCAACACTAAACAATATGAAAAATGTTTGAAAAAAGGAAAAAAAAAATTCTCATGTAACTTGTGTTGCATAGTCCATATTTCTGTTATCCATTCTTATGCATTTTTGTGGAAAATAGTGCATTTTTTGCTGAAATATTAATACTTATGGATAAGTAATTGTAGAAGATATACAGGAAAAATGAATTTCCATATTACTGTGCATTTGAATGAAGTCAGGACTCTTGACCAGTGAATGTGGATAGAGGCGCATCTTCGATGTATCTTCAGATACATGGTCTCATGGGAATGCGTCTTTCCTTTAAATCTTCCATGCTGTTTTTTTTTTTTTTTTTTTTTTTTTAGACTATAAACAATATTTTAGCAAGAAAATCACTCATTTTGGATGTTTTGAGCATAGAAATAGGTAATGGACATCTGTATTATGCAACACGATTTATGTGAGTTATGTGGATGTTTTTTCACATCATTTGCTGTTGGACTGAGTGCGGCACCATTACATCATAAATTGTTGACAAATGAAAATAACATTTTTGATTGGAGTATTTCTTTAAGTATTCATCAGTTTTCATATCAGAATATTCTGACGATTTCCTTTAAAGAATGATGACACAGTTTTGCAATATTAGTGCTGCTGCTTAACACTTTTCAAATCAAAGGTTTAAATCCCAGCTAAGCACATTCAGTGTGGAGTTTGTATATTCTCCCAAATACTGACATACAGATTAAACTGTCTTCTCAAAATTTTCCCTTTATGAGTGGTTATGGTTATTTAATGAGTCTGTGTGCTTTGTGATGAATAGATTTATACCTCTATCTAAAAAATGAGTTTACAGTAAGATTTGTTTATCTATTGGAATATTGTGTTCTTCAAACAGATCTGAAGCTCTGGCCTGTTAAACTTACCATGAGTCAAACAGTTTATAAAAGATTACTGACAAAATGTTTTAATACTTAGAAGTGAAAACTTAAGACTTTCTATAATATCTCATGTAAAAAGTCACCTTTTCATTTACAATGTCTCTTAAAAATGTAAATATTACTGTATTTTATATATTCATACTTGGCGCTAAAGTATTACTCAATAAATTATACATCCAGTACTTTTGCGCCATTATTTTAATTAACAAATCAATTGGAGTATCTCATACACATCTTTTTGCCATAAAATATATTTATAAGGGACTGAGGCAGTCCCTGAATCAAATAAATTAATGCTTAACTAGAGTTGAAAAATCATGCGTTACATCAGAACTTTTCTGATTTCCGCTTCATGTCATGAACTTTTATCTCAGTGTAATATTTCAAGATAAAACTGCTACTACTTTACATATTAAATATTACAGTTGCCAAAAAGGTTTGGAACCACTTTCTATATTTTGGGAATAATAACAAGAATTGTTTGCATCTTATTATGGTTAATTTAAAATGTCTCGCTTGCTACTGCAACACCATGGATCAGCATGTGTCCTAGTAGGTGTGCAATTGAACTGTAAAATGGCAGGAAGTGTTAGTAGTGTGGATTTTAATCCTAGAAAGCAATCACATTCATTTGGTGGCCTGTTTACTCCCATTCACCCTACAGCCAAAACCTTGCTCCCATTTACTTCCATCTGTTTGGAGCCCTCAAAGATTCCATCCATGGAAAAGGTTATGGAGTGATGACACGGTTATTTCAAAATGGCTGCAGGAGTATGGTTCAAACTGGTGCAACAAGGGGATATATAATTCCTACGAGTGTTTTCAAACAATTCTAAAAGAAGGTACCCTCAAAAAAAGAAAATTACGTTGCAAACATTCTGAGTAATAATTGCAATTTGTAATTAAAAATTTGTCCACATAATTATCTGAAGTTTTGCACCTAAATGTGAACCTTCTTTTTATATCCAGATGATGAAGACTATAACTGGGAGCCACCAACAGAGGCAGAGATGAAAGTTATCCAAGCTCGACGGGAGCGTCAAGACAAAATCAGCAAACTGATGGGAGACTATTTGCTTAAAGGCTATAAAATGCTGGGAGAATGCTGTGATGAGTGTGGGGTAAGAATCTTTGAATAAATTATGATGTTCTGTGCCTAATAATAAATAAATGTATACATGTAAAATTAACATAGCCATGATTATTTAATCCTCTTTAGAATAAATGTAATCAATATAATACATGTAAAGTTTCACTGTAACAAAAACAATGGCATGGTTTTTTAATGATAAATGAGTTTTCCAACATCAATTTAATTGCTAGTTGCACTATTTTTGAGAGATAGAAAATTTGCGCATTCTTTCTTTAGTGTCGTGGCTCCACTTCTTGTAACATAATGTTAGTGAAGACAGAATCGAACACTTGACTATGCTCACAGTTTGTTCTGTCATTGATTTAAACGTTAAAGAAAGCACAATGTGCCAAGGTCTGAATGTGTCTTTGAATAGATTAAAACAATCCCACAAGCATTACATGGATCTGCAGGGGAAGCTTTGTAGTATCAATTTATTTCTCCATACAAGTCTGTCTTAATGTATGTGCTAATTTTGTAACTCATATTGTGTAGGAGGCACATTGACAGTCAGGGAGCAAACACCATCTCTTGACCTACTGTACTGTATGTTCAAAGGGGTGTACATTTAATGCAGAAATAAACTGAGAAAAATGTTGAGAGCTGCAAGGTGAATTTTTGTAATATTGCCCTAGTTGCAGCAAAGTATAGTGATTATTTCAAAGGCAAAAGCCTTGATGAAGGCTCCAAAACTGATAACTATATAAAGTTATATAATTAAAGTATATTAAATTCACTTTTTGGCACCTTTAAGTCCTTGAGGCAGAAATTCATCGCTGACATAAATTCTTACTTGATTCTGTCATGTATTAGGCATTAATCTTTAAACAGTTAACATTTTTTAATGAATTATTCTTTTGTCTTGGATATCTTAAACAATACTCTGTCATTTTACTGTATTAACTCTTTTAGGGTGGATGTTGACTTTTGTCAAAATTCAGTGGTAGAGGGCGGTAATCGGCTGTAAACAGCAACAAAACTTGCATTACATTTTAGTTTGACTCTTTTTGCCAGAAGGAAAGTTAGCTTTGTCGATGTGACCTCAATTCCCTGTGCGTGCATGACTAGTAAAGAGCAAGCAGCCTTTAAAGTGGCATTGCCGTCTGGTGAGAGACCAAAGTGACTGCTCAATGTAGAATGCTCAATCGACGACGTTTTGCTTATTATCGCTGAATTGGACTCTTAACTTGTCGGACTTTCAGTTGTGCTGCAAGTGATCTGGAGAACGAGATCGAAAACGAAAGTCAGGTACCAGCATCAGCTGATCGTGGTGCTAAACGTGTTTGTGTAGCTGATGTTCCTATGGCAATGTTCACTTCCGATGTTTTACAATAACAATAGGTACAAACCAGATTGCGACTCACTGCGCCTGCCACCACTGCCCACCAGCCACGCAAAGTCATCTAGGCACATTCCTGCTGGCCGTCAAGCTGCCTATGTGCCAAATAATTTTTTTTTTTTTGGAAAAAATATTCAGCCCTCAAAGAGTTAAGGCACTAATGTTAAGATTTTATAATCAGGTGTAATAATAGTACTAACAGTCTCTATTCAATGTCCTCCCTCTATTTCAAAAAAATAGTTGTTCATGTGCCCCCATTTATTTATTTCTTGGTGTCCATTGAGCTAAATATAGCACTTAAAAAATTAAGGGAACACTTAACCATCACAATCTAACACCAAGTCAGTTAAGCTTCAGGGATATTAATCTGTCCAGTTAGGAAGCATAAACGATTGTGAATCAGCTTCACCTGCTTTGGTGCAAATGAATGTGAGAACAGGTGCAACAGCAAGACAATCCCAAATAAGGAGTGGTTTTGCAGTTGGTGACCACAGATAATTGCGCTCTCCCATCCTTCCTGACTGATTCTTGTCTAGTTTTGCGTTATGCTAGTGTCTTTTTCACTCCTGGGAGCATGAAGCTGTACCTTGCAGCCAATTCAGGTTGCAGAGGTAGTCCAACTCCTTCAGAAGAGCAGATCCATGTAGGCCATGGTTTGCTGTGTCTTCCAGCACAGTCTCAAGAGCACGGAGGAGATACCAGGAGATGGGCCGTTAACACGAAAAGAGCTGGACAAGGCTGTAGAACTGCATCAATCCTGCAGCAGGACTGGTATCTGCTCCTTTGTGGGAGGAGGAACAGAAGGAACATTGCCAGAGCCCTACAAAATTACTTCTCGTTGGCTGCTACTGTGCATGTTTTTGACCAAACTGGCAGAAACAGTCTTCATGAGGGTGGCATGAGGGCCTGACATCCTCTTGTGGGAACTGTGCTCACAGCTCATCACTGCGCTGCTCATTTGGCATTCACCAGAGAATATAATACACATCTCCGCCATTGGTACCCCATTCTCTTTAGACATGAGAGCAGGTTAACACTGAGTACGTGATACACGTGAAAGAGTATGGAGATGCTGTGGTGAACATTATGTAGCCTGCAACATCATCCAGCATGTGTGGTTTCGTGGTGGGTTAGTTATGGTCTGGGGAGGTATAGCTTGGAGGGTCACACAGACCTCCTTATGCTAGGTTGTGTAACCCTGACTGCTGCTAGGTACCAGGATGAAATCCTCAGACCCATTGTCAGACCTTACGCTGGTGTAGTGGGCCCTGGGTTCCTCCTGGTGTTTATAACAATACCCGGCCTCATGTGGCCAGTGTGTAGGCAGTTCCTGGATGGTGGAAGCATTGTTGCCAATGACTGGGCCTGCACATTCCCCAGACTTGAACCCAGTTGAGAACCTTTGGGATGTTATGTATTGGGGCATTCAACTCTGCCACAGACTGTCCAGGAGCTCACTGATGCCCTAATCTATGTCTGGGAGGAGATTCCCCAGGACCGTTCACCATCTCGTTAGGAGTGTGTCCAGACATTGAAGGGAGTTCATACAGGTACGTGGGGGCCATACATACTCACATTAATGAGCTGCTGTGCTGAAATTCATGCAAGTTGGATCAAATGACATTTCAATTTTTAAGTTTGATTTTCGGTTGGATATTGAATCCAGCCCTCTGTGGGTGGTGATCTTGGTTTCCATTGATTGTTACATCATTTTGTTCTCAATGATATCACACAACATTAGTAAAGATTTTGCACTTGATTATTTTGTTTGAGATTCAAAGTGTGATTTAAGTGTTCTGTTTTTTTTTTTTTTTTTGCAGTTTGTGAATCTTTAATTTGCTGTTTTCAATTTAGAAGCCTATTTATTCTTTGTAACTTTGTATATTTTTAATTTGTCTTCTAATATTACTGTGCCTTTAAGTCGGAAGGGTTTTCAGTATGCAGTACAGGCCAAAAGTTTGGACACACCTCCTCATTCAATGTGTTTTCTTTATTTTCATGACCATTTACAGCACTCCATCACTCTCCTTCTTGGTCAAACAGCCCTTACACAGCCTGGAGGTGTGTTTGGTGTCATTGTCCTGTTGAAAAATAAATGATCGTCCAACTAACCTGACTTCTGCACAACACAACTGCTGGTCCCAACCCCATTGATAAAGCAAGAAATTCCACTAAATAACCCTGATAAGGCACACCTGTGAAGTGAAAACCATTTCAGGTGACTACCTGTTGAAGCTCATCGAGAGAATGCCAAGAGTGTGCAAAGCAGTAATCAGAGCAAAGGGTGGCTATTTTGAAGAAACTAGAATATAAAACGTTTTCAGTTATTTCACCTTTTTTTGTTAAGTACATGACTCCACATGTGTTCATTCATAGTTTTGATGCCTTCAGTCATGAAAATAAAGAAAACACATTGAATGAGGAGGTGTGTCCAAACTTTTGGCCTGTACTGTACATGCCAAGTTATCAGAATAACTTGGCTTGCACAACTTTTGAATTACAAACTGTTCAAAAAATTCCACAGTACATACTGCATTTTGCTGACACCTTCTGGATTTTGTATAACTGAGTGCCATTCTGTCACAGTGTTTACATTTGTATGTATGTGTGTGTGTGTATTTGGGGTTGGTAATTGATTAAAATAATTGCATCACTGTATTTAATTGTGATTAATTGCATCTAACATTAAAACATTTCATTATAAAATTAATACATAAATCATGAAGGAAATACACACTGCATCACAAATTTAATGTAGAATCAACACAAAGGAATTTTAAAAAAATTAATGGCATAGTTTAAACTTGAACAGTGACCTTAAACCTGAAGTTTTAACTAAATACTACTTGAGCAAGTACAGCCTGAATTTGAATGCCTTCCTAAAAGGCAAGTTGAAAAGAAGGCAATGACAAAACAAGGCTAATATATTAATTATCAAAGTGACATAGCATATGAGATTCAGACATGTCAAAGTAAAAATGAAACAATCAAAACGACTGCTGTTGTTGGTAGAATTGTGGTGTGCTTTGGGATTGTTTGGGTTACTAAAAAAGTTAGAAAACACACTTCTACCTACACTTTTGCTCCTGGCATGCTAAAAAAAGATCGTTGTAGGTGCTATCTCGCTTAAAAACTGACATTGTGCATTACTTGGATGGTTATGTTGTGTTCTTTGCATAGATTATCGAAGATGCGACAAACTTGAATCATGGGTAGAGATAATCATCGCACTTCTGTTTTGTAGAATTTTGTCATTTATAATTCAAGTGTTCAAACACAGGGCAAAATTCAAGTTGCATATTTTTGTATAACATTTTTACCACATACAAAAGTGGACTAAATCTGATTTGAAAACTTCTGACTGCATTTGGATTGTTGTTGGTCACACTTCTCTAAAAAGACTGGGCCCATGCTTCATATGAGTGAAACATTTTTAATTTATGCAGATGTTTTTCTGGGACAATACAACATAGTCCTGTCTGAACCAAAATATATAAATAAAGTAATGATTAGGTGAGTCTGAGTGTTATATGTATGTAGCTAGATTTGGCTGGTTAAAAATATAGAATATGGAAGTGTGATCTGCAATTAACTTTGCTTTGTATGCCTATATTTAACCACTCAATCAGAAGTTATATTTTAAGGTGTGAGTTCAGATTTCCTTGGGTAAAACAAGGGCAAATATTTGTGAAGATGAAAACCTCTGGACAAGAATGAGCTACACTTGTTCTTTTGTTTCACTGCAAAGACCTTCATTTGTACCCTGGAGTTTCTCATGTAACTTGGCACCTATAACCAGGCGTTCACTTTAGATAGGATTCCTCCCCCTTTCTCTACTTTAGTATTATGCATATATTTTTTTGTGACCAGGTTTATACTAGTGACATGAAAATCATGAACAAACGCATTAAACAATGATAAAGCACATATAGATCAGCAAAACACATAACCCACTAGACTACCAAATTTTTGTGTATTTATTTGGATTTGTTTTTTATTAATTCTTTTTCAAAGAAAGTCTCATGGTAAACAGAGTTGAATATTATGTGTGTTTCTTGCTAGACTAAAATATAGGCAATGAGTTTTAAGTGGCTTTCTGTAAACTTAATACAATAGTTTCCTTGATAACCATACTTATTGAATTGCAATTTGTCTTCTAGCTATGCTTCTGTTTTATTGGATTTTCAGTAGCATTTGATACCCCCCATCATCAGATTCTTTTAATTTAGCTGAAGGTACACGCCACAGTAATAAGTAGACAGAGCGAATAGATTCTCCACAACATGCTAAGAAGAATAGCATTACACATTGCCCAGAATCCATTAATTTCAGCTTTATAGTACAAAGAACAGAGACAGCTCATATGTCTGGGACTGCTGTAAACTGGATTGACTTGCACACTTTTATTGGGGCAAAACTTGTATAAATTTAGGTCTGCTACTGTTCATATTTTTTCAGCTGTCTCCAAGGTTCACATTAATATCTACTTTGATTTCTCACTACTGCAGTTACTTGCCTTGGGAAATTTTACAAAAGAAGCTGTTTCCTTATCTACACAGGTGTTGTGCACCCTAACCATAAATCCTGTGTTGGTAGATTGTCTTCAATCCTCATCAGGAATTTTGACTAAAGTATAGAGCTATTTTGAATATATTCAGACTAACTATAGATGTGACACCTGTACAAAACAATACTGCATCATAGCAGTAAAAACATAAAAAAAAATGTGTTTTACTAAGCAAGATGTTAGGTCAAAACTAGAAATAACACAAGCATAAAAAGCGGAATAGTAGTTTGGGCACTTATTGAAGTTATTGTGTCATGATGATTTTGTATTTTTACTAGTGTTCCACTGACAGACACCTATAATCTTGCATTGTATAAAGTCAGCTTTTATTTTCATATTTCTTTTATAAATGTGCATTTATATCAATCAAAAGAAGATGAAAATAAAGGCACATTGGCATTACACAGACTCATTCATTTGGGTTTCTTCTAAGACATCATTTGTGTTTTGCCAAAGACTTTTTTGCAGTTGGTCAATAAATGTTAACAAACCATATTTCTGTTTTTGGTAGATTCCAACTGCACTGCTTTAAATTGAGGTCAGTCTGTTATATAAATTAGATGCTGCATTTAAGAAATATACATTAATTAAATATACTATATTAGTAATGATTAAGTTCATGAGCAAGACCACTGTATTGAAAGGAGAGAAGGGTTCAGTTGTCTAACAGCAACAGGACACAAACTATGAACATTTTATGTGGTGTCTCTCAATTGTGCCAAATGTGTGGCAGTGACTGTCATAATCAGTTAGAAGAATGCCACTGAGTTTCTGAGATATGTATAGCTTAACACTGTTTGATTGTACCCCTGAGTTAGAGAAGATGTTGTCACAGATTGGTTTGGATTTTTTTTCTCCCTAAATAATAAAAACCATCATTTTAAAAACTGCATTTTGTGTTTACTTGTGTTATATTTGACTAATGGTTACATGTGTTTGATGATCAGAAACATTTTGTGTGACAAACATGCAAAAGAATAAGAAATCAGGAAGGGGGAAAATAGTTTTTCACACCACTGTATATATTACCTGCTCTGGAGGGTGTGGGGCATGGAGGAAAAGTACTAAAAATTTCTTTTTTATTTTTTTAGACTATCCTTTTACAGGACAAACAGAAGAAGAACTACTGTGTTGCTTGTCAAGAGCTTGATTCTGATATTGATAAAGACAACCCAGGTACTGAGTATTTTAAGCTAAATGACTGCACACTTGTAACTCATATACACTCACCTAAAGGATTATTAGGAACACCATACTAATACGGTGTTTGACCCCCTTTCGCCTTCAGAACTGCCTTAATTCTACGTGGCATTGATTCAACAAGGTGCTGAAAGCATTCTTTAGAAATGTTGGCCCATATTGATAGGATAGCATCTTGCAGTTGATGGAGATTTGTGGGATGCACATCCAGGGCCCGAAGCTCCCGTTCCACCACATCCCAAAGATGCTCTATTGGGTTGAGATCTGGTGACTGTGAGGGCCATTTTAGTACAGTGAACTCATTGTCATGTTCAAGAAACCAATTTGAAATGATTTGAGCTTTGTGACATGGTGCATTATCCTGCTGGAAGTAGCCATCAGAGGATGGGTACATGGTGGTCATGAAGGGATGGACATGGTCAGAAACAATGCTCAGGTAGCCCGTGGCATTTAAACGATGCCCAATTGGCACTAAGGGGCCTAAAGTGTGCCAAGAAAACATCCCCCACACCATTACACCACCACCACCACCAGCCTGCACAGTGGTAACAAGGCATGATGGATCCATGTTCTCATTCTGTTTACGCCAAATTCTGACTCTACCATTTGAATGTCTCAACAGAAATCGAGACTCATCAGACCAGGCAACATTTTTCCAGTCTTTAACTGTCCAATTTTGGTAGCTCGTGCAAATTGTAGCCTCTTTTTCCTATTTGTAGTGGAGATGAGTGGTACCCGGTGGGGTATTCTGCTGTTTTAGCCCATCCGCCTCAAGGTTGTGCGTGTTGTGGCTTCACAAATGCTTTGCTGCATACCTCGGTTGTAACGAGTGGTTATTTCAGTCAAAGTTGCTCTTCTTTCAGCTTGAATCAGTCGGCCCATTCTCCTCTGACCTCTAGCATCAACAAGGCATTTTCGCCCACAGGACTGCTGCATACTGGATGTTTTTCCCTTTTCACACCATTCTTTGTAAACCCTAGAAATGGTTGTGCGTGAAAATCCCAGTAACTGAGCAGATTGTGAAATACACAGACCGGCCCGTCTGGCACCAACAACCATGCCACGCTCAAAATTGCTTAAATCACCTTTCTTTCCCATTCTGACATTCAGTTTGGAGTTCAGGAGATTCTTGACCAGGACCACACCCCTAAATGCATTGAAGCAACTGCCATGTGATTGGTTGATTAGATAATTGCATTAATGAGAAATTGAACTGGTATTCCTAATAATCCTTTAGGTGAGTGTATATATAGTAATATTTTCTATATGTACATATGTTTACCCTTATACAGGTGCTGGTCATAAAATCAGAATATCATGACAAAGTTGATTTATTTCAGTAATTCCATTCAAAAAGTGAAACTTGTATATTAGATTCATTCATTACACACAGACTGCTGTATTTCAAATGTTTATTTCTTTTAATTTTGATGATTATAACTGACAACTAATGAAAGTCCCAAATTCAGTATCTCGGAAAATTAGAATATTGTGAAAAGGTTCAATATTGAAGACACCTGGTGCCACACTCTAATCAGCTAATTAACTCAAAACACCTGCAAAAGCCTTTAAATGGTCTCTCAGTCTAGTTCTGTAGGCTACACAATCATGGGGAAGACTGCTGACTTGACAGTTGTCCAAAAGACGACCATTGACACCTTGCACAAGGAGGGCAAGACACAAAAGGTCATTGCTAAAGAGGCTGGCTGTTCACAGAGCTCTGTGTTCAAGCACATTAATAGAGAGGCGAAGGGAAGGACAAGATGTGGTAGAAAAAAGTGTATAAGCAATAGGGATAACTGCACCCTGGAGAGGATTGTGAAACAATACCCATTCAAAACTGTGGGGGAGATTCACAAAGAGTGGACTGCAGCTGGAGTCAGTGCTTCAAGAACCACCACGCACAGACGTATGCAAGACGTGGGTTTCAGCTGTCGCATTCCTTGTGTCAAGCCACTCTTGAACAAGAGACAGCGTCAGAAGCGTCTCGCCTGGGCTAAAGACAAAAAGGACTGGACTGCTGCTGAGTGGTCCAAGTTATGTTCTCTGATGAAAGTACATTTTGCATTTCCTTTGGAAATCAAGGTCCTAGAGTCTGGAGGAAGAGAGGAGAGGCACAGAGTCCACATTGCTTGAGGTCCAGTGTAAAGTTTCCACAGTCAGTGATGGTTTGGGGTGCCATGTCATCTGCTGGTGTTGGTCCATTGTGTTTTCTGAGGTCCAAGGTCAACGCAGCCGTCTACCAGGAAGTTTTAGAGCACTTCATGCTTCCTGCTGCTGACGAACTTTATGGAGATGCAGATTTCATTTTCCAACAGGACCTGGCACCTGCACACAGTGCCAAAGCTACCAGTACCTGGTTTAAGGACCATGGTATCCCTGTTCTTGATTGGCCAGCAAACTCGCCTGACCTTAACCCCATTGAAGAGGAAGATGTAATACGCCAGACCCAACAATTCAGAAGAGCTGAAGGCCACTATCGGAGCAACATGGGCTCTCATAACACCTGAGCAGTGCCACAGACTGATCGACTCCATGCCACGCCGCATTGCTGCAGTAATCCAGGCCAAAAAAGCCCCATCTAAATATTGAGTGCTGTACATGCTCATACTTTTCATGTTCATACCTTCCAGTTGGCCAACATTTCTAAAAATCCTTTTTTTGCATTGGTCTTAATTGATATTCTAATTTTCCGAGATACTGAATTTGGGACTTTCATTAGTTGTCAGTTATAATCATCAAAATTAAAAGAAATAAACATTTGAAATACATCAGTCTGTGTGTAATGAATGAATCTAATATACAAGTTTCACTTTTTGAATGGAATTACTGAAATAAATCAACTTTGTCATGATATTCTAATTTTATGACCAGCACCTGTATATAAAAAGTACATTCTAAGAATTTCTTTTAAATTTATGATACAGATTCTTGACCCAGCAAAAAATTTTGGTTATTATCTTCATTTTTACAATATTTTACAATAATACTGTTTTTGTTATTTGTCTTATTGTTGGTTGTTGTGCAAACCAAATGCAACAGATGGACAACTTTTTTGTGTTTACCCCTACAGCTTTAAACCCCCAGGCTGCCCTTTCTCAGGTACGTGAACGTCAGCTAGCCTCAAGCTTGCAAGGTAATCATGCTGAGCCTGGAACGGCACACTCCGATCCATCACCCTCTGCAACTGTCCAGCCCAGACCAGAGCACTGTGAAGGTGCTGCCTCTGGACTGAGAACGGCTCCTTTTGCTATTCCAAACTCAACACTGTCTTCATCTGGCCTTGCTTCAAGCTCACCTCCACTTCCAGCAAATGGTCCAGTTCCTGTTTTTTTAAACTCTTCTCCACCAGGAGCACCCTCCCAGAGTGCGCTGGACTGCGCCGAAGATGTGCTGCTACAAAAATTGCAGTGGGCAACAAGGGAACTACAGCAATCTAATTCAGTTGAGAGTAGTATTCAGCTCTGTAATCTACTGCGTAGTTGTGCAGAGTCACTGCGCAGCATCAAAGAACTGCAGCAGCTCTGATTTCAGACACATAATTTATTTTCCAGCTTGCTACTGGGAGTTGCAATTTAGTTTTTATTTCAAATGCCAAAAGGTGTCACATGTACATGTATAAATATGCCACATTGGATAGTTTTATCATGTATAACAACACTGACACTGTATTTTGCTTCAATAAAATATCTGGAAAGTTAGTTATATTAGTAGATCAATTCTGGTAAAAGATTTAATATGTTTGCATTATGAATGCATCTGTTTTTGACAGATTTGTCCATGTTGTAGACCTTGTAGAACAACTTGGCAAGGACTTTGGGGGGGGGGGGTCCAAAAATATTATGAATGTATGTATAGCTATTGTCTTTTGTCATATGTAAATGTGTAAAGAACATTACCAAAAAAGTAAAATTTTGGTTTAAGGAAAGCTTTTTTTTATTATTAAATGAACACATCATTTATCCGGTGATATATATAATGATCATATAAAACTAAGTACCCCATTCTTATTTTTACGTGAGCTGAGGTTTAGGAAGCATCTTCAACTTGTTTTGTATTCTCTCAGTAATTATGATACAAAACCCATTATATCTTTGTTACAGAAAGAAGTGGTAGATTTGTTATTCTTTATTTGAAATGCTAGGTTTAAAATAATAGTTAAACATATTTTTTTAATTAACAAACATATTAATCAGGTCCCTTCCAAATTGTAGCTTTCTAAAAACTGAGGTGAGGAGGTAGTCAACTAGGAAATGTAGAAACCTGTTAATGTTTGTTATCCAGAAACCAAATTTCATGCTTTCCTTATGCAGACAAAATATTTTAACTTTTAAATAGAATTGTCTTTTCTTTCCAGTATGTTCCTTTCCAGTGCCTGTAATCTCTAGTCAGCTATAATGGTATTTTATCCCCATAAAGTTAAATTACCTGTCACAATTGTTTTAGCAAAAGAAACTGATACTCCTATGATTTTACTTAGTTTTGGAATAAATATATCTTGTTCTGTCCATTTAATTTTTGTTTGTTTAATGCCTTACTACAGAATACTAATTTTGAGCAACTTAATTTTTATAATGATGGGTCTTTAGGAACCTTTCATAACGGAAGGTACTTACAGTTATGTTTTGCCAGCACAATAATTTTGTTCTACCTTCTTTCTATTGGTATATCATAGGAATATTTCAGAGAAGTTGAATGTTAAAATTTTTCAAAAGGAGGTAAAGGTGGAAAATAGACTGATAATGGTTTGGTGTCTGTTTTTGTTAAAATTGAAATAACTTTGCTGGCGTTAACAAACATTTATGTAGATTATACTGATTAAACAAGTGATACAAGCCTGAGTCTACCAATAAAATCTCCATTAAATAGATCGTATTTATGTGTTGTAACACAAAATGTGAAAAAGATCAAGGTGGGGATAATGCTTTCATAGCCACTGTACTATAGGATTTATCTGCTTTTTTGCATTTGAGAGCGTATGTGCAGATGGTGTTTAATGCCGGAGGGTACAATAAAGAGCATTTTGCTTATATAATTATCAAGACAAAAAGCCTTCTGTATCAGATTTCAGTTTTGCTATTACAAGTGGGCCCTGCACATCTCATTTTTATCACCTGCATTTGGGAATTCCTGTGCATAAAATGTTGAATTAAAAAAATACAGTACAATTTTCAAGCAGTCTTTTCAGCGCATTCAGGAAAGCACTGAACTATTTGGTTAATATTTTAAAAGTAACACTTAAGTTTCTCAAGGAAAATTATTCAAATAAGTTTCAGGTTTAATAATTGTATTTACAATGAAAATATTACTGAACTTGTCCCCAACACCCCCTCTTGCGCTCAGTCTTTGTCTCTTTGAGCTGGGCAGTATGAAATACAGTTTGAAAATGTTGCGCAAGGTTATTGATGCTTTGTTTAGTGTATAATCATTTCATTTTTATTTTCTTTAATGTATCGTTTTAATTTGACTTTTGTTATGAGGGCATGTAACAATTTATAAGGCAGTACTGTAAAGTTACAGCTTTCAGAACAAAAGGAAACAGTGCCAACTATGATGACATGTACATAGGGAGAAAACCAAGAGCAAAGATGGTTTTGTAAACGAATTACAATGAACAAAACGGGCATGATATATGTAAAGGATTTGAATCATCATCTAGAATTATAGACATCCACAAATGCAGAAGAAATCGCAGGGCAAACAACAAATCTAAACTTTTTTCCCCCGAAACAAAGATGGTCCATAATATCCTTGTTTCATCCCACGTTGCCCATACCGACTTCGCGACCACCCCTAAGGTGGGGCCTTAAGCTCACCCTCCTCTTTCTTTTCCACTTGGTCTTTTCGTTGAAGGGCGAAAGAGGGAGGGTGGCAAGAATAGAAGGACGAGAGGAGAAGAGAAAGGAGAGAGGGCGTTTACTAAACCGTAGAAGCACTACAGAAAGAGAAGACGAGAGAAAAAAAAAAGTGTGCAGAGGATAAACGGGCCTCAGATGGGCGAACGGTCCACGAGACATCTCGAAGGCCACCGGCACGCAAAGAGGCGCGAGGTAAAGCCTGACAAAAAATTTTTTTACGTCTGTACAAGCGGGACATATAGAAAACAGCGAACAATGGACTGATGTAGAATAATTTCTTGATATGAAGCATAAGGAGAAATCGAGCGGTAGTCTATGCATCAGTGTGGTCCCGTATATTCTAATTGACTTAGTCACCGTGCCTTTTGTCGCGTACACTCTGGGTGGATGCTCCGTGTCGATGTTGCAGTCCCAAGACTCGTGGCCGTTTGGGCGCTTGCTTGCTGCTTTTTGTGTTATCGGCGTGTGGCTGTTCGTGCCCCCGCGCGCGCTCTCGCGGCTTGTTTTCGCTCCGTTGTCTTTGTCCTTCTGAAGTAATCCGTAATGAAGAGTTACACAAAAATGAAGACACACCAATTTAATTAGACAAAGTAATTAACGTTAAGTAAAAAATAAGATTAAGGGATTTGTCAGCTTTGTTGTCTACTTATTTGTTTTTCTATAGTCTGCCTCCGACACGAAGAAACAGGTAATGACGTGCATGTTTTCAATGTTTGGTTTATGTAATTTTGAGAATATTGTATATATACCTTAAAAATAGGAATTTATTCTAAGAGTTATGACAAAAATAATTTAAATGTATCAAC
Organism: Polypterus bichir lapradei; assembly: GCA_026402145.1. Taxonomy (NCBI): domain Eukaryota; kingdom Metazoa; phylum Chordata; class Cladistia; order Polypteriformes; family Polypteridae; genus Polypterus; species Polypterus bichir. Next base: position 37,824,580 of record JANRMT010062796.1, on the reverse strand, counting down.
CAGCTGCCTTGTATCCACATGGAGTTTGGTGTTCAATAACTGCCAGTTATACCAATAAAAAGCAGTAAGAAAGTTTTTGATAAGCCTTAAAACTCTGAAGCATGTGGTGCGGTTTGTGAAGTTTGCAAAGGTTTCTAGTATACCCTGCTTGAGTTGTACAACTAACAAGAAATGTTAAAAAAAGCCAGTCTTTAATAGCGCCTTTCCTTATCCACATACAAATAATTTTGCACAACGAATCGTATTTTAATGCATTAATCAAGTTAATCGATAAAAGAAATCTCGTGAAAATAAATGGCTAAACAATTAAAAAGCTGCGTTATTACACTTGGTAAAAAAAATAGAGATACGTCCTTTCAGTTTTTACATACACTTCTGTGGTTTCAGTGATAATACTTCACATTTTTTGATTGATAATAACGAACAAATTTACGTTTGTAGGCGTTTTTCATTTATAATGCATTTTATAATACATTGAGGGACTTTTTCCACCTTATATTGATAAATTAATTGTTATTCCAAAATTCATAAAAAGAAAATGACACACCATGTCAACATTTACAATAAATATGGTATTGTTATGGATTCAACACCCTAAACTCAAATCCCACATTGGATTACAGTTTGTGTGGAGTTTGCATGTTCTCTCTGTGTCCTTGTGCTCAGTTTTCCTCACACATCACCACAGTTAATTTGTGTGGGTGAGTGCATTATTTGGGCCACCACTGGCTCCTACCTTGCTCACAGTGCTGCAAGGATAGGCACTCTCCGTCCATGACTCTAAGTAAGCATGTAATGTTATGTTTTTATTATGACTGCATTTTGTTCAAAGTGAGGTTTGTAAATTATTTAATACTTTGTTTTAAATGATTTCAAACATATGCATTCCTCTTTTACAATATGGTATCATGTCCAAGCCAAGTTTCTGCAACATTACTTTTAAGTTTTCTGTGCATTTGGAATGTTTTCGTGTCCAACATCTGCATATTATTAATGTATAGAAAGTTATGTTTGCAATAGCTTTTCAGAAATAATTGCTTTTCAGTATGTACCGGTTTAGCATGATGAAACAGTTGTGATTGTTGGCCACACTCATTGTAGTTTGGCACAAATATTGAGCAATGCAGGTCTGCACTAAATCTTCCAGTTATTTATTTAGCAATTTTCTTTCAAGTCTGTAGCTGTTAACAGAAGAAAGAAGACCATTTTTCTTTCCTTCCTGTCCTGTACACATTCAGCTCCACACAACTGACAATTTCTCGGATCCAGGATGAATGGGCTGCAGAGCAGCCCACAGGATGAGGCTGTCGGAAGTACTTGCACAATTGAGGGCCTGCCCCCTCTGCCCAAAGGACTGAGTGGCATTCTGAACTCCAGTGGAGGCTCTTGGCGTGACATTGAGAAACTGTACAGCAAAAAAACACGGATCCAGGATGATCTGAGCAAATCGCGGGTCAACACAGAGAAGCTAATTCAGAATAAGCCTGCCAACCTAGATGCAGCTTTAGCTGTTCTGCGGAAAGAGATGGTAAGAAACAACTTTTTTTTTTTTATGTATGTGGCCTTGATTACATTTTTGCAAGAACGTAATTAAAGTAAACCAGAGCTTCCCAGCCTCAGCCTTGGGACATCCTTTTGGCTATTGGACTGTAGATTACTGTGGATTTTTTAATCACAGGCCTGTTCATGACTTTATTTGAAGATTTTGTTTAATTAAGCAGAATTGACATGATTCATTATTGTAAAATGTGTTTTGTTACCATGGATTTAAACTTTCTTTATTCATATTTATTTAAAACATGTTTTGTGGAAGAGGTTAAGATGCTGAAATACTTTAGTTTTATTGTGAAAGAATTGACAGCTTCTTGTGCATGCAAGGCGTAATTAGTTACCAACTCATTGCCATCTGTGTCAGCTATTTGTCAAGCAGCTGCCTTAAAATATCTTTATGTTGAGAATGGAATAAAAAAATATAACCAGGAGCTGAACACAATTCACTAATTCCTCTATATACAGTTGTTTTTTCATATCCTGTTGAAACAGTGTAAAACAACACATTTTTTGTATTTCTGAATTAAGTCAGAAAATGTAAAAAGTGAAGTGATTAAGTTAATTGTTCAAGTAAAGTTGAAATCAAAAGCTTATTAGGAGAACTGATTGTGTTGAAAGATACTCAAGGTCACAGGATAAAGAGAATCATGATATGATTAAACAATATGGAGTAACAATGGCTTATTTCTAGGGTTGTTAAGGTCAGAATTTTCAAGACCGATTCCAATCACTGATTTCATTTTACTTGATTGCCCAATTCCAATACCAATTCCAGTTTTTTTTTTCTTTATCCCTTTAAAAACCTTTACACTAATCTCCTGTATAACCAGGCAAACACATGTTTTATGTCATATATTATTGTGCATTTTTATTAATAAACTATAGACCACAGGTGTCAAACTGTTCATTTTTTATAAAAAAAAAAAAATTAAATTTTGTGGGCTTACTGTTCAGTGACCATAAAATACTACAATAAATAAAATTTCCTTAAAATACATACTTTAACTAATAAAATATGTACAAAAATATTTATCCATAATACATACGGCATAAAAGAAAATAAAATGCTTCTCATAATTACAAAGCCATAATATATTTTTTTTCTGTAATGTACCAATCTGAAACAAGGATTACTGTATACACTTGCGTTTAAGTTCTCCCACGGATAAGTTGGGGCTTGATTTTACTGTATAATTTCTGGTATTTTATAATGTTGGTCATATAAGTCGAAAGAGGAAAACTCACGTTATTGGTCCAAGAGATTATGATATGCTAACGCCTGGTATGAAGCTGGTTTTAAATTAAAGTCGTTGAAGTAGCGAAAGAAATTGGAAACTGTGCTGCTGCAACAAAATTCAATGTGTCTGATAAATTGGTGCGTACTACCGTAATACCTCACGTAAAGGAGTTCTACAGCTAAATTACCGTAAAGCTTGTAAAAGCAGGAGCTGAAAATATCCATTTTTGTGAATTGCTTTTTTACCAATCATTGATCAAGTCTTTTTTTTAGTTAAAATCTGTCAATTTCGATCAGTGGCCGATCGATAGGTGCATCCCTACTACAGTTTTTTGATGAATTCTGATGAATTTTATATGTTAACAGTACCATTTTTTTCATAATGTCAACAAGTAAGGTCCAGCTACATTCAGTAAATTAGCTCATTGTCCCATATTGATCTAGTATTGGGGACCAAGCCAACAGTCTTTTAGTTTCTAGTCCAGTGTCTTCGCATTGTAAGCTGATTTGTGAATGTAGGAATTATGGATATTTGTAACTTACTCCAGTTTAATTATCAAATGATATTTAGAATGATACATTCACATGCATATATTAATAATGGCAAACTTCTAAAATATTCTTGTACAGTTTTTATTGCACTGTAGGTCAAAGTTTATATGCTTAATATAGAAAAGTGTTTTTGATTTTTAAAAGTTTAACAATGGTAATAATGTTTGACACTACATTGGAATGAGAGTGCAGTCTCAATGCTGCTTTACATTTCGTTTACATTGTCATAAAGATAAAAGTATAGTAGCAAGACTGAGGTTGTGTAAATGTGTACAATCAGACCTTTGCTTATCCTCGATGTTTATGGAAAAGGCTTTTGATGTTGTGTTTAGAACAGAGACAACCAGGCTTTATCACTACATACAGTATGTATCAGTATTTAATCATTTACATTGCTTTCCTAAATTGTTTGCTATAGTGTTTTACGTTAGTTGGTGATGGGGTGCAGTTAAGACAAGACAACAATCATAAAATATAGTGAACTTGCTTTTACTTTTCAGTAAGATTTAGTAAGTGGTAATCAACAGCCGTCATAGTTTTGATGTGTTTAATTAGAACACAAGCATTTGTGTAATTTGTGGTCTGAATGTAAACCTTCAATGTTATGTGAAACGTTTAGTAAATAATTTGTATGTGTGAGGAAAATTGGTTACATGCTAGTTTCAAAGAAATTATTACTAATTCTTGTCCTCATCTAATTCTAATGTTATGTTTTGCACCCACTGGGCAAATGCTAAAGATGAACTGTAAACTTAAAGTCTACAGTTCCAAGATTGCACTAAAAAGTAATTTGTAACATAATTATTATTAAAATATTCTTATTGTTAAAATCTTATGCATATTTGTAAACAGTTAACACTTTAGGTACTGCTACTGTATTCTTATGTAACAAGACCTTAACAAAAGTTTCTTTTGATCTTCATGACACTTATAAAACATCAGTAGATGGGTTATTCATCTCTGTGCAGTGTGGCATATTGACATAATGGTAAAATTACTTGTAAATAGGAAGAATTCACAGGTTTTATATTAAGTATGCAATATTAAGATGACTGTGCTTCAGTTAAGCCAATTCAGACCACTTCATAGTGATGTTTTGTTAATAGGTCACAGTGCAGAGATAAATAAGCACTTTACTGATGCTTTGTAAGTGTTATGAAGACACAAGGAAGTGTTTGTTAATGTCGTGTTATAGGTCAGGTTCAGGTCAAGTTGGGGAGCTTGCACTGGTACAGTGCATTGCTGCACCCATCACACAACAAACAAACTCAGGATCTGGGTTTGCAACCCCCCAGGCAGACACGTGGTCCAGTTACCCCCCGCCATCTAACTACTGCAGCCATGTGTTATGTGGGTGTCCCCTTGGCCTGATCCACCCACTCGGGTTCTCCAAAAAAGTGGATCCTGTGAGCCAGATCACCCTCTGGGAATTATGCCACATGGCCATAGTGCTGTAACTGACACTGCTTCACAATGCAGGTGATGTGCCACAATTACTCACTCACTCACTGACTGACTGACTGACTCACTCATCACTAATTCTCCCAACTTCCCGTGTAGGTAGAAGGCTGAAATTTGGCAGGCTCATTCCTTACAGCTTACTTACAAAAGTTAAGCAGGATTCATTTTGAAATTCTACACGTAATGGTCATAACTGGAACCTGTTTTTCTCCATCTAATGGACATTAGCTCGATGGCCGTGGGGGGCGGAGCTGTGTGTGACATCATCACGCCTCCCACGTAATAACGTGAACTGACTGTGACCGCAGTACGTAGAAAAGAAGGAAGAGCTCCCAAAGAGCGCTGAAGAAAAACGCCGAATACTTTATTCGCGAGATACAAGTTTAATGAGAAGACACGAGGTATAAACGAGACTTTAGATCACTTTGTAACGGAGTTAAAATTGCTGTAGCGAGAAACTTTTAAGTGCCGGGTCTTAGCTAACATTAAATAAAGCCCTGGACATCGCAACATCACACAAGAGAGCAGCTCACGTGAACTGACTGAACGCAGTACGAGTGATCACTTCCATGCATCAAACCTGTTCAAAAAACACATTACACAATTGACGAGGTGATGGCTTTATATGGCGTTCGTTTATAAAGCAGCGGAGAAGCTGTGTGAAAGCAGCTACACAAAACAACAGCAGAGCGCTACACTCTGAATGTATTCCTGGCATCACCGTTATACCCTCTGATCTCCCATTTCAATTGAAATGCCTCAAATTTCCAGTAAGGCTCTGCTTCGCGATGACAATTAATAAGTCTCAGGGACACACCCTACAAAAGGTTGCCATTGATTTGAGGCAACATTGCTTTCCTCCTGGACAATACTATACGTTGCATTCTCAAAAGTAATCTCGGTGCACAGCTTGGTCATATTACAACCGGACTGCTGAACTGACAACGTGGTATACAAAGAGATCCTTAACAGATAGTTATTGGTATATTTTCCCTCAGTTTAAAAAGGTTTTCTTTTCTTCTTAATAAAAATTTAAAAGCAGTTCTTCATCGCTGCGAAGCACGGGGATTTTGCTATATACAGTATATATATGTAGATATGTATGTATGTATTTGTATATATATATATATGTAGATATTTATATATATGTGTATATATATGT
>JANRMT010062796.1:37775494-37813617 GCA_026402145.1 Polypterus bichir lapradei | reverse complement strand
ATAAAGGAAATGGGTACCTGAACAATGTAAAGTAAGTCTAAAATACCTACACAATAACTATAATCGTAATAAACGAACAATAAAACAGCGGAGAAGCCGTGGATTAAATAAAAAGGCTGTAGTTATCAGCAGGGGGACGTGAATCCCGTGGCAAAGCAAGGAAGGGAATGTAGAGACCGGAGTGACGGACGGCCTTATATAGGCAGGCAGCCAACAACGTGGGAGGCGTTGAGATGGGGGACCCAACGCCGCCTCACACGGTGACCGAGCTGCAGGCTATGGACGTATATATGTATGTAAGTAGGATTCAGTTACCAGATTTCTTTAAGATGGGCCCATAAGTAACAAAGACCGTTGGAAAGTTCAATATGGCGGCCAACAGTGGCGTCATACCACTGAAATAAGTACGTACATTGGTTTCGGTTAGCGCAGGGAAGCCGTCTACGGCCCATAAGTAACAAAGACTGTTGAAAAGTTCAATATGGCGGCCGACAGTGGCATCATACCACCGAAATAAGTACGTACATCGGTTTCGGTTAGCGCAGGGAAGCCACCTACCAAATTTCGTGAAGATGGGGTCAGCCTTCTACCTACACGGGAAGTTGGAGAATTAGTGACATTGGAAAGTTCAATATGGCGGCCGACAGTGGCGTCATACCATCGAAATAAGTACGTACATCGGTTTCGGTTAGCGCAGGGAAGCCGCCTACCAAATTTCGTGAAGATGGGGCCATAAATAAGAAAGTTCAACATGGCGGACGTTGTCGACCGTTATGACCGTTACGTGTAGAATTTCGAAATTAAACCTGCTTAATTTTTGTAAGTAAGCTGTAAGGAATAAGCCTGCCAAATTTCAGCCTTCTACCTACATTGGAAGTTGGAGAATTAGTGATGAGTGAGTGAGTCAGTCAGACCGCGTTAGCTGCGGAGCTCAGATCAGAGTGAAATGAAGTGAATGAAATGAGGTGAATGGGAGGGGAGATGATGACGTCAATCCCTCTCGGAATCTCTCGGAATTTGCATAAGCACAGCAATTTTAACTTAGTTACAAAGTGATCAAAACTCTCGTTTATACCCTGCGTCCTCTCATTAAACTTGTATCCTGCGAATATCATATTAGTAGTGGGCATGACAAACGCCAGCGGCAGCCTGTCTATGAACTTAATTTAAACTTTAGGTTTACACTGTGCTTTGTTTCCGAAGTAGCTGCACTCGTGAATATGCTTGTATGCGTCACTGTGCATGACAAACGCCAGCGGCAGCCTGTCTATAAACTTAATTTAAACTTACGGTTTACACCGTGCTTTGTTTCTGCAGTAGCTGCACTTATGAATATGCTTGTATGCGTCACTCGCTCGCTTCTTATTGTTTCGCTGCCTTCTCAATTGTATAATGCATGTTTTCTTCAGCGCTCTTTTGAGCTCCTCCTTGTTTTCTATGTACTGCGTTCACAGTCAGTTCACATGATTACGTGGGAGGCGTGATGACGCGACACACAACTCCGCCTCTCACGGCAGTCTATTACAGTATATGGACAAAAAATAGGTTCCAGTTATGACCATTACGCATAGAATTTCGAAATGAAACCTGCCCAACTTTTGTAAGTAAGCTGTAAGGAATGAGCCTGCCAAATTTCAGCCTTCTACCTACACGGGAAGTTGGAGAATTAGTGATGAGTGAGTGAGTGAGTGAGTGAGTCAGTGAGGGCTTTCCCTTTTATTAGTATAGATAAGTAATAGATTCATTTTTGCAGTTCCTAAACTAAAGTGTTACCCAGTTAACTTATAATTTCTTTATAAGGTTTTGCTAAAGAAAATGCAAGTTGATATAAAATAGAGATTATATATAATTATAATGGAGAGAAACAGTTGTTGGTTATGTAGTTATTAAAAAAAGGTGGTTCAAGATGCAACTGCATTGGTCATGTTCCTGGTTCAGAAATCAACTACTGTATGTACACCTCAACATTACTTCATATTTAGTCACACCAGTGTTATTTTTAGTAATAAGAAAGAGCTCTTGTAATAGCTCTCCACACCTGGAGTAATGGGAAGGGAGCCAAACATATCAAAATGTTACATTTATTTGAAACCTTTAAACACTTGAGGGTGAAATCAATAGTAACAAAGCAAATAGCAAAAGAAAAAAAAACACACAAAGAAACAACCCTGCTGTTTGTCAGAGTCTTCCTCCGCAAAAAGAGCCAGGGTCATCTCCCACCTACCCAACTCCCAAATACCATACCAAAGCAATCTTTCTACATATATGTGATATTTGGCAGTCAGGAAATGTTTCTCAATAGGGAATCTCACATAAATGGCTTAAAAGTGGTAGCTCCCAGTGGGACAATTCAAAGAAAACAGTGCTATCTAAATTAGCTGAATTACCCCCTAACATTGACCTCTCATCTATAAGATAAAAATGCCAGAAGTGGCATTTTTGTGGCTAACTTATATTTGAGGTGATGCAATGTACATAAAACTTTTTTAGCTTGATTTTTATATTCAGTCAAAAAATGTAAATAATCCTTAATTGCTTTTTGTGTAGACCAAATATCAAATCATCGGTGTCCTCATCTTTCACCAACACCACCAATCAGAGATTCACGTGAAAGTAACAATTTAGCTTTTGATTTTAATACACTTGCAAACTTTTCTGAACAAGTTTTCACTTTGTCATTATTGGTTATTGAGTGTAGATTGCCTAAAAATAGCAAATGTATCCATTCTGAATTAAATCTACAACACAGCAAAGTGCTCAGAACATGAAGGAATCTGAATACTTTCTGAATTTACTGTATATATCAATTTTATAATTTATAAATCTTCCTAGTGAGTTTGAAAGATAGATTGAGGAGGTGGCATTGCTTCATAATCCAAACATTACTTTGAGAAATACTCTTTATGTTCTTCAGAGTTAGATAACTAAAGATAGAGAGATGGTACTGGTTGGCCCTTGCGATTCACAGGTTAAATGATTCTCTGATCCATGTACTCGTGGGTTTGTCATCATTAATTACATAGAAATTATTTTGTGAGTTTTGAGACCTATTGTGGAAAACCACAGACAATGCTATAGCCCCGCTACTTAAATGGACTGCAAGTCCCAACAATCCGGGAGTACTGCATCATTGGAAAGCTTTGGTGGTTGTTTCAGGGGCTGCTGGGTGAAAGATGAGGGCACTGATTTTAAAAGTGAGCCGTAACAAGTTGGCAGGATAGCAGCTGGCAGTGTCTTTTTGTTTTAATGCTTTACTGCACAGTCAGATTACAATTACACCTATCAGATTATAGTTTTCTCTTGATCTATGTTCTTGCTCTGTGCCCTCTTGTTTGTTATTTCATGTGGTTTGGAAAGCGTCTTTGACTAGGAGCATTTCCAGCTTCTACAAATCTTCACATACATGCGCTTCTCAGTAGGGCAAAACTTTACATAGTTTTCAGGAGGATGTCCACCGGGGATCTAATTTCATAACTGCACTACCATCATCTGCATCTGCGAAACTGGATGGTGTCGTGTTTATTGTTTTGTGCTTTGCGTTTTGTTGGATTTCTTTTGTATGTTTAATATAAATTTTTTTTTCTTATAAATATTTACAAACATTTATTATAATAAGTTACATTTTGTAAAAAGTTACCATTTACTAAAGAACTGCTAAACTAATCATTGTCTCAACGGCCAGTCCTCACACACATGATTTGCTTGCGCAGTGGTTATTCTGTCTTGTGTTTGTTGCAACCTTTTGCATCTTATTTAGTGCAATAAACTTACAATATACAGTAATCATGGGTCCAAAACGTATCCATGGATTTTCAAGTTCGCAGTGGTCCTGTGACTCTAACCCTTGGGAATCACAAAGAATTTCTGTATTTTTCTCAAAGGGGAATTCACTTGCTTAAGTAGCGATACGGAACACAGAGGAAAACAGTTGCAGTTTTCTACTAAAGGCTTCAACAACACTATTTTTGAAATATATGTTTTCAGTTAATAATCACACATTTTTTTAAATTTGTGATGAGTAAACAGCATTATGTTTATTCTTTGCATGATAGATTTCATAGAGTTTTCTTTATTTCCCATGTGGTCATAGCATGTGCGTGCATTTCTACTTCATTCAAAAGACATGCCAGGACTATTCTGTCTTGCGCCCAAAGCTTCTTCTCAATGTAAACTTATGCTGGACAAAGTAGGTTCAATAGGAGGATAGGTGGAAATTTTGCATTTTCTTTTCTCTCACCCAGATTAGAACAACTATAGACATTGATGCAAATGATCTTCAGCAGGACTTTCCAGGAAAATGTATTTTCTGTCCGATTTGCAGCCATGATGAATAGTTGAGCAGATGAAGTAATAAGGGTAGTGCCATTGTGTTAAACTGGAAACCACCTTGCAGTTTCTTTGTTATTTTAACACATTGCTCTCTTTCATTTTTAAGGTGGGTCTTAGACAATTGGACATGTCTCTGCTGTGTCAGCTGTGGTCACTTTATGAGTCAATTCAGGAATACAAGGGAGCATTCCAAGACATGTCTTCATCTCTGATGTCCGAGGGTTCCTTTACAACAGAGAATGGCTTCTCAGAGGAGGAAGAGGATGATGAAGATTTTGAACCTCCATCGGGAGCCTCCCTGAGCCTACCTAAGCCCACCCACAATTCTCGAGACCAGTGGATCCAGGACTCTTTTCATATTCCACTTTAAGCCTCGGTATATTCATACTAACTGTACAAGGCCAGAAGGACTACAGATATTTAAATAGGTGCTTTGCCATCCATATCAAAAGAATGTAAAATTCAGGATCTGTCATTCTGAAATGTTTGTTTTTATTATACACGGAAAAACTACTTTTTGAAGTACTTTCCTTGACTGCCACATTAAGGCTGTACAGCAGAATTACGACCAAATGCCTTATCGTGTTTTCTTAGACTTGGCAGGAGAACTTGACATGCAGTTTAGACTGACCTCTGCTTAAAGTTATACTTAGCATTTTAAGTGCTGATTTTCAATCTTAAATGTTAAGAAATAATTAGAAGTACTGTATTTGCACAACTACATTTTCTCACCAGTGTAGTATTATACAGACTTAAGAATGTCACTGTGTTTCCTGTAGTAGCCTTGCTTTATTGGATAGTACTAGTGAGTCAACAACAGACATCAACAGTTGTGGAATATCCATTTCCTAAGTGATTGGTAGAATGTTGCATATGACATGGTGCTGAGTTTATCATCCTTCCTTGCTCACATATGAACGAAAGTCCTTGGCAAAGACAGCTCAGGGGCAAACCTAACAGTATATAAACCAGCAGATGCATGACCACATTATTGGCAATCCTTGATGTTATTCATTTGCACTTGCTTTGTTTCTGTAATATTTTGTTAAACTTGCATTGTATTATTTATAAGCAAGCCAAATAGCACTTTTTACATTTGACAGTTTTTCAGGGGGACAAGATAACATGTCAATATACAGTTATATGTTTGTCTTTGAAAAGATGAAGTTTTCTCCAAAGAGTGAATTCTCCTATGAAAATTCAGGATTTCATCTAATTGTAATTTTTTTGCTACCTGTTCAGAAAATGAGATTAAGAGTCTAGTTGTCATACAGACATTGCAATGAGACTAAAGTGGATCAAGAATGCAGTCACAATATTTGTTGACTTAGTACAACTTTGCTGAAGTGTTTTTTTTTATATCTTCAATTAGCATCCGTGATTTGTATCTGTTACCAGCTTAATTAGAGGTGCTAAAGAGATAATGCTTACAACCAAATAGCCTGATTATTATCAGTCATACACAAAAGTTAATTTAGCTAGCACTTAAAATGGCGTTTTGAATAAGTATTTTATTTTAAGTGCCTTTTGAAATACTAAGAATTTAGCTTTTTCACCTATGAAGTCCTTGTTGTTGTAAGTTATGAAGACCACATTTTTTCAAGGTCTTCTGCAGTATTTTTGTTAGGTATACCTCTTTTCAAACTTCAAACTTGATAACCCCAGTAATGTTTATTCTGAACAAATTATTTCCATGTGGGTTGGTGGAGAAGCCTACATAACACTGCTGCTTAGCTAGCACTTTGTTTTTGAGCTGACATGCCTACTGTGTGAGTTTGCATATTTTATCTTGTTTGCATGAGAGCTTGGAGAGCTTCTGTTTCTCCCACAGCTAATAACATGCGTCGTTTCATTTGGAGAGTTTCAGTTTCGCCGCTGTGACTATGGCTGTGTCACTTTCTGTGTGTGTGTTTGTGTTTCCCATCTAAATTTGGTTGCTGCTTTGAGAACAGTTTTACTCTGCATGTCCTGAAAAGTTCTAGATATGTGTTCCAAAATATATTTGTGTTTCTTTGTACATTTTCAGGTAATTTCTTCATCTTTGATTAATATGCATGTGCACAATTTGAAAATAAAAGTTACAAGTATACTAATCTGTCGTTTGGCCTGTGAATTTTCATGGTATAATGATTTTTTTTTTTTTTTGTCAGTAATTCTACAATTGTAGGATTTCTCCAAGGGGTTTATAATTACATGGAAAAAGAAATTCACATATTTGCCTTTATTTCACATATCTTTGAACTCAAATTCTAAAATTATTATTTTTTTAAATATCCCTTCTATCAAATGAAATTCAAGTTCTTTTGTGACACTGTATTTATTCACTATGAAATGGATTGTAAATCAAACCAAACACAATGTTAGTTATTCTGTTGCATTAGCACTTTTCTTGTGCATATGTTTCAAGACATTGAAAATTATATAAGTAAGGACATATTAGACCTTTATTTGTTCCCAGAGAGAAATTTGGCCTGACTAGTCAGTACAGCAAACTAATACCTTAAAGCAGCAGAAATTTAGTAAGGATCTAAATAGTTGTATATCAACTCTACTTCTATATGTATAGTTAGTTATCTCAAGATCTTGTGTACATGTATTGGTCCAGATGTATTAGATCACAGTTCTTTAAGGCCAGAAAAAAGTGCAACTTGCTTGTCTATGTTTGCAGGCTGGTTATTCAGAAAAGAAGCAAGTAAATAGCCAGTGTAATGCTGAATATTGGAACTGAAAGGAGGAGCTGTGTAGAGAAAAGATTGGAGAAACACAGTCCAGACGACGAACACAACAACAATATTTATTTATATAACACATTTTCATATAAATGATGTAGCTCAAAGTACTTTACAGTATGAAGAAAGAGAAAAAAGACAAAATATAAAAAATAAAACTAGGCAATACTAATTAACATAGAATAAAAGTAAGGTCCGATGGCCAGGGAGGACAGAAAAAACAAAAAAAAAAAAAACTCCAGACTGGAGATAAAAAAACAATACATGTATCTGCAGGGGTTTCAGGCCCCGAGACCACCAAGCCCCCTCTAGGAATTCTACCCAACATTAGTGATCTCAAATCAGTCCTCATGGATCATTATGTAAATTAAAAAAAAAATATACCAAAATCTTCAAAACATAACATTCTCAAACCTGCTTAATCAATGACTCTGCTCTTTGCATTCTGAAATGAATATTCAAGGTGAGGGAACAGTGCTGCTGTCATTTCTGTTCAATACTTCCAAAAGAAGGTGATCATCTTGTTTTATAAAAAATATTATCATACTATTATATGCCTCTCTTGATGACATTCTGTCACAAACATTAGTTGACATTTCAGCCTCGCAGAGCTTTGGCCTGTTTTCATAACTGGAATGAAGTGTCTTCAGGGTATATTTAGTGTGCCACCTCCTTTTGTATGATTTTCTTCAAAGAATACAACAATGTTCTTCTGTCATCCAAAGAACCTACGTAGAGATTCAGGTGTGGCTCTGAGCACAAGTGATACCACAACAAAAGGGGATCTTGGCTTCCTGCCACCTAGATAATATAAAAATAAAGAAAGGTGTGGTATATTTTTCCCTTTTTATACAATGTGACAAGCACCTGGCAAATTACATCAGGCTCAATGACTATTTGACAATGAAATGAAAGTATCGCAACAGGACAATTTTTTTCTGAACCACAAATTTGCAGAAATAGTGATTTTCCACTAGATGGCAGTAAATTACTGTTTACCTTATCCATTCCTTGCATACATTATGATAGTAACAAATATTTTTTCATTGTATCTGAAACATTAAATTACATTAAAAAACTCATTTTCTTAGCTGCTGATCCAGTTCAGGGGTGTGGAGATGTGGTGCACATCCTAACAATTCTGAATGAAAGAAACAACCCAGCCTTAGCCAGGGCAATTTCTTATTCTAGCATACACAATTTACATTTACTTAACATTGAATGTAATTATTTATTAAAATGGTACAGAAATCATAATCACTACTAATTGTAACACTTGCTAATCTTAATCCTATATTTAAATTTGCAAACACATAGAGCAGAGTCATGCATCTTCAAAGAATATACAGTAGTTTAATATGTTTAATTTAAACAGATCTGTATAAACTTTGATAAATAATATATCTCTTACTGAAGGTAATATAGTTTTTCTCCATTGTTTAGACCCAATGTTGCCAAATGAAGTCAAACACTGTAAATGCAGTGATGCAGTTATGACCAGTTCAAATGCATACACTCTATATGATTTCCAGTTCAGTTCACAGTATCACTTCACTTTTCACAAAACTAACACAAAATATTTGATGCAAATGATGGTACAGACTACACATTTCAACCGTGAGTTATTTGTTTGTAGTCCTCCCATGATCTTCTGAATCTAGAAGTAGATAAAGTTGTTGCAGCTATTAGTCTCATTTACTCTCTGCGAGAATGCAGAGCTACAAAGCTGTTGATTTGCAGTTTCAATATGAAGTCATATATAAAGGGGGACACCAGGTCGGTCACTTCAATCAAACACAATGGAGGCAGAATTAGTAGGAAATGTAAGGTAGGGGTGTGCATATATGAGCTGGACTGGGTCTTCAAAGACAAGCTGGATATATCAATTGAAATGAAGGCCAACAATCGTTTATAATGTAATTAACCATGGGCTGACACTGTGAAAGCAGGCATGAAGGTTCAAACTAATCCGAGCAGATCAACAGTTGGATCTTCAAGATGGAGAGGTGATACTACTATTACCACAGAGCAGTGGAACAATTTATAACTGAATTGGAAACCAATAGAGTAAAAATGTTTAGGACAAAATGCCGTCCGCCTGAAAGACGTAAAAGAGAAAATCAGTCAAGATAATGATGTCTTTCAAAATATTATATCTGACTGATAATGACCGGCTTTAGAAGAGGAGTTTGGTAACAGTGAAGCAGGTCTATGAATTATAATTTTGAACAGAACAGTTTCAGAGGGAAAGAGCTGTGGTGTCGGTATGTTCAGATGTTCCTGCACTTCATGAAGTCATGTTATATAGTAATAGACTGTGTATTTACTGCATTCATTTAGTAGGTATAATACATTACTGTACAGTATATATAATCAACAGTAGTAGTATTCAGTAAATTGTATTGTTTTTATGCTTATTGTAAATTATGACGTGTCCATCTGATGTATTGAACTGAATGTACTGTAAACCTTTTTATTTCCAAAGAATTATGGCGATGGAAGCCAGTGCCTTCTGGTTTGATTGTGTTTTTGTGGACGAAGCAGGTTTTAACCTGACCAAGAACAGGAGACGTGACCGAAAGTTGGTTGGTCACAGAACTACAATAGAAGTCCCATAACAACATGGTGGAAATATCACAATATTTCCGCAATAGGACAAAATGCAATCATACGCTGTCATGCTGTGTCAGGGGCCTATGATTCAGTTCATCTCTTGGTATTCTTTGATGGGCTTGCAGAGTGATTAATTGTGAGAGAAACAATGACGGAGCAACATTTGGAAAACTTTGTTTTAATATGGGACAATGTGAGACTCCATCAAAGCGCAGCAGTTCAGGAGTGGTTCAAAGACCATCCAAGGTCTGAGATAAAATAGGGGTGGAGTGGTGGCTCTGAGGTTAATGTTATGCGCTGGTATCCCAAAGGTTGCCGGTTCGAGTCCCTGTCACAGCCAAAAGAGATCCTACTCTGCTGGGCCCTTGAGCAAGGCCCTTAACCTTCAATTGCTCCAGGGGTGCTGTACAATGGCTGACCCTGCGCTCTGACCCCAAGGGGTATGCGAAAACTAACAAATTCCTAATACGAGAAATTGTATAAGGCATAATAAAGAACAAACAAAAAAAAAAAAGATGTCTGGCAAAGGATGATATTAGTTGTGATGTAGATGAAAATCTAATGCTAATGACATGCAGGATATGGTGTAGGCCTGGTAAACATCACTGCTTATTACATGTTCTGTTGATTGGTTTTTCATTTTTTGTATCAAGAGTACATGATTGCTGGTGTTATAGTATGATTAGATGTACTGCTTTGGAAAATATGGTTGTTTTTTGTTTTTGCTGTTTGTGGTGAGCAGTTGTTCGAATATTTTCTTTTAGATACCATTATGTCATTTTGTTCACTTTCCAAAGAATTATGTGAATACAATTACATTTTCAGCATGCATTATCTATTTGGCAAATGGAAACACAGTTTTGTTGTTTGTGTCAGATGTTCTCAAAACATGAACTATAATTTCTAAAATGCATCTGAACAACATAGAAAGACTGTAATAAACATTAATCAAGATGATGTAACTTATCTCCCCAGGCATTAGATTTTCTATTAGACATTAGTATTAGATTTTGTGCAGAGTTGAATCGGTCTGCTTGCTTTAATCATCATATCCATCCCATACATTATAGTATATACTCCACAATTGACTTTAAACAAAATTGATTGTAGGCAAAAGATGACCCAAAGAGATTCTTCTAGCATTTGAGAAGTAAAAGAACAGGGAAGTAGGAGGTGAAGTGTATTAGAATTAATACGGGGTATTAAAAATACAGATAGTAAAACAGCAGATGCTCTAAACTTTCAGTATTCTGAGGTCTTCACATGTGAGGAAGTAGATAACCTCCCAGCGGTAAAAGGGACTACTAAGGAGGTACTGAGTGATTTGGAAGTTGTAGAGGGAGAAGTACTGTTCAGATTAAATAGTCTGAAATCAAAATAATCACCAGGACAAGATAATATTTATCCTTGAGTTCACAAGGATGGGAAAATAATGTGTGACTTATTTAAAGATTGAGTCCCAGTTCAGCATCTGCATGGATTCCACTTACCCATGCCACAATCTATTCGAACGTCTCCCATCTGGCAAATGCTTCAGAGCCTTCCCTGCATGGAGGCTCAGAAACAGTTTCATTCCAAGAGCAATAAACATACTCAATCAGTCCATCAAGTGCTCCCAGTAGAACTGTTTGAACTTATAATTACAATTACCTTACTGTAAACTTGCATTACAATTGTAATATTGTACAACCTGAGCCATTTTGTGAACCATTTGCACTGTCTGTACTATATGAACATGTATATTGTACTTATTCTTTCATATTGTCTGTTTTTTTTTCCTTCTTATTATTATTATTTATCATTTTAT
This sequence comes from Polypterus bichir lapradei, assembly GCA_026402145.1. NCBI lineage: Eukaryota > Metazoa > Chordata > Cladistia > Polypteriformes > Polypteridae > Polypterus > Polypterus bichir. The sequence goes on along the minus strand of JANRMT010062796.1, from coordinate 37,802,139 downwards.
AGGAAAATTAGTTTACGGACAATATTGGAATTCAATAGAAGAGAGCTTATATTTACAGCTGATTATGACTGGCTTCTAACTCGATTCAGATTTCCAAGATCTATCCCTTGGAGCTGTGTGCTGTTAGAAAACTAGGATGTATACGTGATATGATGAAATGCATTAAAGTATGTATATTATATTTTACAGGTAAATTGTTAACTTTATTTAAATAATGTATGCTGTTAATAATTAAACATGTGAGGCCATAGTGATGCAATTATAGCGATGAGCTGGTGCCCTGTCTAGGCACTGTTTCTGTTTTGTGTTCTATGCTTGCTAGGACTGGCACAACCCTGGATGGATGGATGGATGGATAGATGGAATAATTAAACATGTATAATGACAATTTTTTAATGTTTCTTAAAAGTTTTTAAGAATCTGTGTTCTAAGCTTACAGCTGGTTTTGAAGTTATTACAGATGCTTATTGTGTGACAATTGGTTACATGGAAAAATAAAATGGAAGGACAAGAATTGGGCATTGGTGCATTTGACAGACACGGTATTGCTCAATAAATTACTCAATTCAAGGTTGCGCACATCCCAGCAAGTATCTTGCAAGAGGCAGGAAAAATCCTTAGTCATGGCACCAGGTCATTGCTATGACTGAGCCATTGTGTCTCCACATGTTTAATACATGCATTAATGCATTTCATCATAAAAATAATACCATACATTCATCATAGTATTCTAAAATGTTCAGAGAGCTGTAAAATCATGAAAGTAATGTATTCTCTGTGGCAATCACTGCCTGTGCATTCCTGTCAGTGTAAGAGAAAGCCTGCTCCAGAAGCATGTAGCGATTATAAAATTGGGTCAGGGTACACATAGAATATGAAGCATTTAATGTGCTACTTTAGTTATGATGGAATTTGAGAAGCTCTAGTAAATTAAACATCGATTTTAAGATGAAGTTTGCAACATTTCACTTTAATAGCAAAATAAACTGCAAGATTAAAGTGGAAATTTTAAGATTAAAGTTGAAATTTCGACTTTAATCTCAACATAGACCTCTTTTTTCCTTCGCTGTGTTCCTTTTTAGTTTTTCTACTCTGTGGCTCTAAAACACTTCCATATGACACTTGCCTTTTCACATCAACTTAGACATCTGACCGCTTCTTTTTAATTTTGGGCACTGTGTGACTTTCTGAACTTGAACTTTTATGTGCCACTCCATCAATTTCATTTTGTTGCTCATACTCCTGCCTATGCCACCAAATAGTACATTTTTCCTTATTTCCACTTCACTGAGTAGGACCTCCACTTCGCATTCAGTGAAATTCTTCATTTTTACACATGCTTTTACCATTGTCTTTTAACAAAATGCTGAGTGGAAGGGGCTATTTATATTGATTTGCATATTCAAATTTGCAAAATTTTTTGGAGGAGTCGGGGTTGGGCTTATAGGCATGTGCATGTGCGTTGAAATTCACGTTGGTCGAGATTTATGAAAGGGAAATGCATGGAAATTTACTTACGCACAGTTTTGTGTATCTGAATTTTTTTTGTGCGTACACACATTTCTGTTTTTTTTTTTTTTTCCCATATGCCTTGTCTTAGTGTGAGTTCTGCACATCTATACATGAGACCCCTGGTCTTTTGTGTTTCTCTGTTCCCTTACTTGAACAGCTAACTCTGTGGGATGTCCTACTTCAGTGATAAGGATATCAAAAGAGTGTTAACACAAAAGGTTAGAGGAGCTCTGTGAATGTGAAAAAAATGTTTGTTCACTGTGAACAAACTGAAAAATAAGGGTGGAGGACAGGACATAGCAAGTAGTTAAAGGTACATTACTGGGCACTGACAGAATGTCCTTTGAGGGTTTGTTATGAAGTTGATGAATCATGGACTTCCTGAATACATGCATTCCTCTCTATTCTAAAGCAGGATTCCTTTTTGCAAATACATAACCAGATATGGTTGGCTTGAGAGATTAATGACTCAAGCAAGTAGACTAGGAAAATCAGCCAGATAAAGCACAGAGGATTAGAAACAGGCTGGGGAGTCAAACAAGGGAATGTAAAATTATTTACAATATATGAAAAAGTAACGAAAACCTATAAAATGTTTTTCTTTTTTAACATATGTGGATATATCCAGATTTTATTTTGTTTAAACAGCATCATTAAATAAAGGAGATGTAATTGAAAAAACAAAAACAAATAAAAATTCACTTAGCAATACTTATTCAGAAAAAAATCAACAGATGTCATTTCTGTCTGTGGAAAAATTAAGTCAGCTCTTTGCTCTAATAGCTGATATTGCCCCCACAAAAAGGCTTTTCCTTTAGTTGTCTACCAGTCTCTGACATTGACTGAGAGAACGTTTTTCCCACTTCTTCATGCTGGATTGTTTCAGCTGTAGGATGTTAGAGGAGTGTCTTATGTGCACAGTTTATTTCAAATCCCATCACAGCATCTTGGCCATTTCATAACCCTCCATTTCTATCTATTCAGCCATTCTTTTGTGTCTTTACTGGTATGCTTTGGGTCATTGCCATGTTGCAAGGTCCACTTTAGATTGAACTTCAGTCTTCTGACAGATGGTCTTACATTATCCTTACACACACTCTGGTACAATGATGAAATAATAGCCAATTCTATAAATGGCGAGGTGCCCTGGCCCTAATGCAGCAAAGCAGCACCAAACCATAATATTTCCATCACCATACTTTATAGTTGTTATTAAGATCTTCTGGTCAAATACTGTTTTTGCTTTTCACCCAACATTTCAATTGGTACTGTAGCCAAATAACTCTATCTTAGTTTTTTTTTGTCCAATGCATCTTGTTCTGGAAACCCTAGTCTTTGCCTAGGTGTTCACGGGCAAACTTTAGTCTTTCCCTGATGTTCTTTCTTGACAGCAAAGGTTTCTTCCAGGCACATCTCACATGTACAGCAGATCTGTTTTGTGCACCTTCTTTCTAATGATAGACTCATTCACTTTAACAACAATGGCAAGAGTTACCTGTAGGTATTGTGATGAAATTCTGAGAGTTTTAGAGACTTCTTTCAGCATCTTGCCCTTTGCGCCTAGGAATTTATTGGGGTGTGCTGGCTTAGACAAATGATACAGTAATTTTTTAAAATCTTTTCCACTTGTAGATTAACTTCCCAGACAGTGGATTGATTGATATCTATTTTTTTTAAATCTTTTTAAACTCTTTTCACACATTCATAGACATTTACATTCATCATTCTGAAGGCCTCAAAGAACTCTTTTGGTCTAGGCAGGGTGATAATATACACACCGACAACAAGGAACAAACCAAACTAAATGTGTGAAGTTTAAATAAGACAGACTGCTTTCTAATGCATCTCCTCTGGTGCACCTGATTCTAATTTTAGGTATTTGAGGTAGTAATAAATATAGGGGTGTACTTAATTTTTCACTTACATTTTTACATAACTCTAAGTGAGAAATAGTGAGGGTTTGCAGTTTATTGAACTCCAAAATGATAGAGGCCACACAAATAAATGTAAACAGCCTCTTCCATCCATCTTTGGACCCACTTTATCCAATGTAGGGTTTTGGTAGAGCCAGAGCTTAAAGCAAGAATACATCTTTTATGGAGTGCCAGTCAATATCCGGGCACATTCATTCACACTGTGTCACAATTATTCACTGTTCAGATTGTTATTGACAAGCAACAGACACAACTAGGCACTGTTGGCAGTGGTGTTCATTGCCATGACACCTATCACCCTTACAGGGTGCAATTGGAGAATGTTGTCTTAAATTGCAATGCTGTGCATGTTATCTCTTTGTCCATATTTGGCTGTTGCTTATCTTTGTATATCACCCCTACCATTCCAATGCACTGCATGATATGGAAGCCTAACACCAATCCAGAAACAGCTGGTGATGAGAAGCAGTCAATCACAGATGTTGTAATGGTTATTGTGGTTAGGGTCCTAGTTTTGTGGCCAGTCAACCCGTGGTCTTTAGCCTTCATTACCAGGTAATCCATGGACAGTGGAACATCTCATTGAATTGTAGAAAGCTGTGTGGATTGCTTCACAGTTCACTGATTCTACAGTCCTGCAGGTATCCCTCAATCATGTCAAGCTTAATCCTAAAATCAACCTATATGGTCAACATTATTAAAATAATGTGGGCGTATCATCTGATCTCATTCAGCCAATGTCAATCTTAATCTCCATGATTCAACCCCATCTTCATTTTTATACCAAGTCAAGTAAAGTCCACTGTAGTGGTTATTTCAAGTGTATGAAAATTATGTATACCCAGTACTCTCTTTATTTTGTTTTTAACACTGGTAAATGAATATAATAAATTACAAATATATTGCCCTGAGGCTAGGGATCAGCGGCAGCAATCAAGAGGTTGCCGGTTCAAATACTGTAAACGCCAGAAGTGACTGGGCCCTTAAGCAAGGCCCTTAACTTGCAATTGTTTCATCCTTGGTATGATGTTAATCTGCATTCAATCCTGCAAGCAGGTCCTCCAACTTAAAGAGAAAACATGGCGGTTGGTGGCAGGATTGGCATTCCAGCCACTGTTGAAACACCTCACACTGTTCCAGTGTGGTGCTGAGGTGATACTCGCTGTACTCAGGTCCCAATCCAGGTAGTTCACCATGTGGTGGGTGCAGCAACACGCTATCAGCCCATGCTCCCAACCTCTTTACTTTAAGAATATCAGTCAGTTCTATTACATACCTCTAGGAACCAGGGTTGTTTTAGCTTCTCTTTTTTTTTCTTCTTTTTGTCAATACATTCACCAAGAAAAGTTGCACAAGAACAAACACTATTTTTTTAACTAGACTTTAACTCCATTACATGTTCTAGCCTATATTTTTCAAGCCCACTTAATTCTCCTTTATGACACATTTTTATAGGATAGGCCCAGATTTCCTGTAACCTTGTGATGAAAAAATCAGGTTTAGAAAATAGATTGACACCACTCAAATATTTAATGTTATGAATGTAGGTCCCCATCTATCATTTGTCAATTTTCTAACTTGCACAACCAGATGAGATGTGGCAGGCCCACTACTACAAGAAAGATGTACAAGATAATAGAGGATGAAGCAGAGCTGTCCATCAGAAATCTTTCTGTCTCCGGACCTGGGAGATGAGAAAGGAATGCCCCATTTGAAAGAGTTTTCCTTCATTTTGTTACTTCACTGATTACCAATCAGTTTTGTTTTTTTGTCTTTAACAGCCACCATCCACAACCCTCAGCCAGTGTTAAAAAAGTCTTAAAACGTTTTTTTAAATAATCATTTTTAACTTTTTATTTACCTCCCAAGTTGTTGTCATTACCTTCATTTCTTTAGCATTATACAATTACTGAATCATTTTGATTCCATCATAATATGTAGCCAGTTGCCTTATACTTTAGTTGTACTACTATATGATCATTATACATACTGTACTTTTAACAAATGTCCTTATCACCTTGTCTGTTCAAGTCCGGTCACATGTAAGCAGAAATTCTGTAACTGGGTAGCACTTTAATGGCAGTTACACAGTCTCAAAGTTGAGATTCTAGGTCAACGTCTGCAATAACTGAATATACTGCATTGCTCCCAAGGGCTGAGCTGCATTTATTAACTCCCTTCATAATCACCTCTTATCTTGTCTTTAATAATTAATAGATTCCCAGCTCTTTTAAAGACACCATTTGCCACACTCGTTCATTGCATTATGAAGCCTCTCTTTTGGTGCTCGACAAATAGAGGACTTTAGGCAGCCATGAACTAATTTACATTGAGGGCACTAAAATGCAGCACAAGATATGGAAGTGAAAAATATCATTGTGTAGAATGTGAAAGTACTCCTCAAGATGGCTTGGCTGGTCAGATAGTGGCTGGTAAAATGCACACCTGAAGCTAAGCATTTTCTGGCCCAGCCAGTACTTAGATGGGAGACCATCTGGGAAAAAGTGTGGGTTGCTGCTGGAAGAAGTATTTGTGAGTCCAGCAGAGGGCGCTTACCTTGTAGTCTGAAAGTGGATCCCAATGCCCTGTGCAGTGATGGGAACATGGTGCTGTAAAAATGGCACAGTCCTTGAAATCTGACATAAAATCAAGGTCCTGATTCTTCATGGTTATAAAAGATCCCTGGTCATCCTTCGTAAAGAGTAGAGTATATCCCTCAACCTAGTCATTCTGGACTCCTAATCATCCTCTGTCTTTAACTATCTGACCACTTCACCACCTAATAGCTCATATGTGTTGAGCATACTGGTGCAAATTACCTGCTGTTGCATCATCCAGATGGATGCTACACATTAGTAGCGGTTGAAGTGGCTCCCCCCAAAATAAGCCTCACCCAAGGCAGGCAGAAACCAAAACTCAAGAGGCAGACCATCCAGCCTGCACATACCCAAAGTACAACACTGACTTCATATACATTTGGTTCTTGGTTTATGGTGCTTCACTTCATTTCCCTGCAGCTTACCTATAATGCCTTCTTGTGCATAAACACATCACAGCATAACACTGAGTGTTGATTAGTATTGCAAACATGGCAACTACATGCAGGTGGCCAATAGCACTAGCTCTTTCAATCAACCTGAGGTGTTGATTTGACAATAATATAATGAAGTGTAATCAGTTCAGATTTATTACATACAGTAAGAGGATGACATTCTTATTTGTATACTTGACCAACACAAAAAATGCACCATTTTATAGAACCAAAAATCATACCCCATATATTATGTCAAATATAATAACACTAAATATAACAGGACAAATGTAGCCAGGGTCTTGCAATACTCAAACCAGTTATTGGTGCTTTACTTTACCAAGTATTGCAGTGTTCCCAAAACATCACTTGATTCTTACAAAGCCCACAGATGACCAGCCACTCCTTGGGCAAAATGGTCATCTGTACCATTAGGTTGTGACAGCTATACAGTGAGACACTTTCAAGTGACCTCTATCAGTTTTGAGACCAGAGGTCAAAGCAGTGCCTAGTAAAGCTTTGCTGGCCACATGAACCACACTGTATGTTATGGGAAATTATGAAAAGAGGTCCAGATGCAGACATAAATGTCCATGCATCCATCTAATAGTTATTAAACTTGAATATACAGTTCTAAGTTCCAGATACTCAGGCCCATCCCAGCAACACCAACCACAAGGTTCCATGTGTTTTGTGGGTGGTCCCCTAAGAGGCAGGGCCACCTAAAAATCACCAGCAGGAACTGCCCACCACCCTATAAATATAGAGGGTCTTTCACAGTTCCTGGTAGTTCATTTTGAACATGCTAAAGAGTTAATGAGTTATTATGTTTTTTTGCGATGCTTCTGTGTTTACTAGATTTTTAAACCCAGGTTCTGTTTTTTGAGTTTATTTTGGATAATTGTATTGGGATATTTGCTTTGCATTGCCTTACTGGCAAATTCTTCATACCTTCAGAGCTTCAGTGAAACAGAGATAATTTTGTAAAAATAAATAAGATTCTGCACTTGCCCTTATTACTTGCTGAGTTTAGATGGTGATATCCCCGTCTAGTGGGCAGCTTTGGAAGTGGTTTAGGAACCTCTTCGGACTTTGATGCTTTTTCCTAGTCCACGACACTAATGAATGTTTGCAAGCCCTAAATAAGCAGAATTTATTTATTTTGTTACCTTTTTAATCTAGTTTGTTTACTATGTCCAACAAAAAAGCTAGGCCAGAATAGTTTCAACAGATCGGTTAAAGGAATACTCCACCAAAAAATATTTTTTATTTGTTACTTACCCAATGTAGTTTGTAGTGATGGCCAAGAAATTTTTTAATCTCCTGTTTTAATTCACAATAAGAGAAAAAAACTTTTTGATATAATGTGGCCAAATGGCAACCTGTGCTATGCATTGTAAAAAGGAAAACGCATTCCCATAACTCAGTGCTTTTTGAATTGAATGACAGGACTCTTGACCAATGAATGAGAAGGTTTTTCTATTGAAAAGAACAGAATTATGGGAATGCATTTTTCCTATTTATAATGTATGATGCTTTTTCCCGTAACTGTTAATAATATTTTAGCATAAAATGCATACATTTTACACATTTTGTGCATACCGGGCATGTGGATTATGCAATATGAGTAGCAGGAGAATTTGCTTCTTTTACCATGAAGGTTTTTCACACTGTTTGCCTTTGTACAGCACAGAACAACATTAGACTCCATTAAATCATGAATGTTTGGATCTTGTTCTGTGTCAAAACATTAAATTAAAACTTTTTCCTCAACCATTCCTAGTTCATTTCTTAGTTTGTCTGCTTCCTGTGTGTATTCTCCACACATTTGTGTTTGTATGTATTTTTCTCAGGGTACTGTACTTAGGTCCCGTGTCCTAATGTTATGAACACCAGGTAGGTGGTGACTCTAAACTAGTAGGTTGGAACCCTGTATGTAATGCTGCCAGAAATGATTCCAGTACTCTCTTCTACTGGAATGAATGGGTTCAGAAAATAGATGGATGAATGAAATTTTCAGATTTTAGATCAGACAGTTTAGTTTTCCTACATCCCAAAGGCTAGTTAGTTACGCTGAGCGATGACTCCAAGTTGACCCAATATCACTGAGCTTGTGGAGGTCTTATGACATACCGCCACCCCATCTAGGTTTAATTTCTGCCCAGTGTTGCTGCAATAAGCTTTACTACCCTGTAGTAAAAATAACTGGGTTGTCAACTGAACAAATGTCCAGAAAGTCTTCATGTTTTTATGTTTACATTTTGTTGATTTAATTTGTTTTTGACATTTTTGCAATATATTTAACCAAAATGCATGTTCATGAGTGCAATGGTTATTTATTTATCTATTTTTTATTCCGGCTCTTCCTTTCATTATCTGCTCATTATTATGCCTCCTTAATGAATTCATTCCCCAATTTTCATATACAGCATGGTATGCCTGCCGGTAATTCAGATTTCTACCAGCAGATGGTACTGACTCTATGGTAATTAAAATCAGACAGGCTTGGCCCTTTTTTGCAAACAGAGGAACAAAATGGATCAACATAGAACAGGAGGACTGAAAAAAAATGCATCTTTTTGTCTTGAATGCTAAAAAGGAAGCAAGCACAGATCTTGTGTATTCTATTTTTAATTCTTTCACACTTGTTTTCTCACTTCATTTCATTCTTTTCAACTCACTCTTCTTTTTCACCTGCCACAAGTAGCAAGTGACGGAAGTCTTGATGTCTTGCTGACTCATTCCATTCTTATTTTATCATTACATTATGGATGGTGCTGTGATTAGTGCTGCTGCTTCACTGCTCCAGAGTTCTGGTTTGGCTCCCTACCCAGTCACTGACCTGGTGGAATGTGCTTATTCTCTCCATGTATGTGTAGGGTTTGTTTCAGGTACTCCGGTATTCACCTCACGTTCTAAAAGATGAGCACGTTAGGTTGACTGGTGATTCTAAATTGCCCCTATATGAGGAATTATAGGAATGTCCATTAGGGTGCCCTGCAATGAACTGTCACCCCATCCAGTCAGTTCCTACCTTGCCCCCGATGCCATTGAGGTAGACTCCAAACCAACTGTGAACATACCCTTTACTCTGTAAGTAAGTCAGATGGATTCTGGTTTTGTGCTTAGTTCATGACTTTTACCTGGAAACCCTGGGCTGGATGAACAAATTATTTCAAACTTTTTATGATTTTATGTGAGTTAAAGTTAATTTGAGTGGCCCTTTTTTCTTAACCAGCATGGCACATTTATAAATGATCATCTGCTTTTAAGGAGATGGTCACTATGGCAGCTTGATTACCACTGGCACATAGCCCTTTAACCTCAGTGTAGTTCACAGCTTGAGTTCTAATATGTAAGGAATTTACATTTTATCCTTTGTGTTTGCTTGGGATATTTTCACAATCCACAGCCATTCTGCTCTAGTGGAAATAATGGGATGGCTCTGTGTTCACTCTTGTTGGAGCCAATCTGATCACAGTCAAACTCCTGATAAATAAAAAAGACATGTATAGAGTCATTGGTTTAATATCCCTTAAGGAATATAAGAGAGGACCAGCACTTAGCATACTTGCCTTATAAAGCCATGGCACTCTAAAAATATTTTTAAAGCCAAGTCCACTCTGTATCTAAAATCTTAAAGGGTCTCTAGTTAACGTGAGAGGTGCAATAGTGCCATTGTGAATGCCTCCTACATAACAAAGTATCTGCGGACCCTTTTCACAGTGACTAATGTTTCAAGTTCCACTGTCCTCCCATATACTGTATGTAAGCAGTGACCAGGGTTCTGGTGGAGATATCATTCAAGGTGATGTGACAGTATCAAACTTTTGTAAGACTCTCACAATATGGGGTGCTATCCATTGCACCATTTCATTGTGAAAGTGGATGTGATGTTACATATCTATTTTTAACTGCACAAGCAATCACTTACCGTATAGACAGCTACATAAATTGTCAGGTTCATGGACCACCATTACCTGAGCTGCTCCCCTCTCACCCTTCCAGACTGAATAGCACTGAACTGTGAGAGCATGTGTGTGTGAATCTAAGCTAATTTATTTTGTTATATTTTATAACTGCATTGTATTGTGTATGTATTAGTCCTTTGTTTTATGCTCCTTGTTCTATTTATGTTGAGCATATTGGGGTTAGAACCCCCTTATGCTGCAGGGACTGCCCCCAAAATTATATAAGCCTATAAACACCGCAGGGCTAGCACTGAGACATTGACATTTGCTTGTGTCATTCAGCTCACCTCTCTAAAATTCTCTTTTGATTAATGTTATTTAACAATTTTTTTTCCTGATTTTTCCCTTTGGATTTATGATTTGATATTGGTTATTAGACATTGGATTTGTTCATTTTTTGATTATCTGTTGGAGGCAACAATTTGTATTCTGTGATTTTTTTATACTCTCTTCATGTTGTTTTTTTATGTTATTTGCCCTCATGTAGTTTGTAGTGGTAGTAAACAAACATTTTTAATCTCGTGTTTTCATGCAGAATGAGGGAAAACAGTTTATGAAGTAACAGGACTTAATGGAAATCCATTCTATACAACGGCAAAGGTTGTGAAAAACATCTGTGGAGAACAGAAAAAAATTCTCACATAACTCATGTCACATAATCCACACGTCTTTTACTCATTTGTATACTAAAAACATGTAAATTTTGTGCATTTTTTGCTAAAATATTATTAATATACTTAACTTCTGGAAAACTTAGTGTAGAAGATAAACAGGAGAGATGAATTCTCATAATACTAACAGTTTTTGAATTGAAGACAGGACTATTTACCAATGAATGAGGGGGAAAGGTGGACATTCAATTTAAACACGCACTATTGTGGGTGGTGGGGTCCCCTTGAAGTTTCTTGATCATCTATCCAAAATATAGAATTGAATACTAGGGGCATTTGTGCAATGGTCAGGCTGAATCAAACTGAATTGGCAAAAAGATCAATGGCTTACCAATATTACTGATGTACAGTACATTCCTGAAAAAGAGAAGGAGCTCTGAGTAACAGATCACCCCAAACCCAACACCACTGATGCAGCCTTGGCCGTGCTTTACCATAGGAATGGTATTAGGCAGTTGATGAGCACAGCCTGGTGTTTGCCAGACATAGCGTTTGGAGTTCTGCTCAAAGAGTTCAATTCTTGTCTCATCAGACCAGAGAAGGAGATCATGGATTCATGTCCTGGCTCCTCCCTGTATGATAGCACTTTGAGTAGTGAGAAAAGCACAATATAAATGTAATGAATTATTATTATTAGCAAACTCTACCGTATCTACCTGATTAATGGAGTGCTCCTGAAATAGTCATCCTTCTGATAGGTTCTCCTATTTCAGACTTCTGAAGCTCTGTTAGAGTGACCATTGGGTTCTTCGTCAGTTCCCTGACCAAGGCCCTTCTTTGATGGTTACTCAGTTTGGTTTGAGAGACAACTCTAGGAAGAGACCTGGTGGTTACAAACTTCTTCTATTTCATATTTATTGAGGCCACTGTGATCCTGGGAACATTCAAAGCTTTAGAAATGTTTTTTTTACCGTTGTCCTGATCAATGTCTTACTACAATTTGACCGTGGAGGTCTACGGAGAGTTTATTCTTCTTCATGGCTTGGTTTTTGTCTTGAGATGCAGTGTGAATTGTGGAACCTTATATACACAGGTGTTTGCCTTTCTAAATGATGTCCAATCAGTTATGTTTGCCACAGGTGGGCTTCAATCACGCTGTAGACTCATGTCAAGGATAATTAACGCAAACAGGGTGTACCCACTTTTTAATCTGGCCTTTTTGTAACTACAATTTAGTTGTACTTTTAATAAACTAGGTATGCATAGAATTATCATACTCTTCAATGAGACTGCAATCTTTATTAATCTTTACTTTTTTTGTTTCCGTTTCTTGTGTGGTAGTGTTCTGTACCATCACCACCTGATCAAAGTTCTGTGCAGCCAACTGTGACATTTGAATGTTTGAATGAAAGCGGATACCCACTGCATGAAATTCTCTGCGACGAAACCTTAAAAAAATAGTATAGAACTATTTAAGAACATGTATTGCATGTTTGGCAGAGTGCCCAGTTGGGGCTGGGTGGTCTTTTGGTCTGGAACCTGTGCAGGTTTTCTTTTTTTTTTCTCCACCTTAACTGCTGATTTTTTGGTAATTTTCTTTTAATTCTGGCCGACTGACCTTATCATCAGACCAACATTTAGACTGTCTCTTAATTATATATCTATCATATGTAAGCATTACCGCCGCCAGGATTTAATTCAGGGGGGTGCACATGGGCGCCGGCAGGGGGGTGCAAGTAGGTGCACGTGCAATTCCTGCAACAACCTGCAGTATTGAAAGATCTTTTAGCACATTACGGCGCGTCAAAACTTGGAACCGATCTACAATGAGTGACGATAGATTAAGTGGATTATGTATGCTTAGTGTACACAAAAAAAGAATAAATAATTGTCCAAAATTTATCGACAAAGTTGTAGACAAGTTTGGACAACAAAAAAGAAGGCTTGAGATGCTCTTTTAGAAACAAAGTGAATGATTGTTTATGTATAGTTGTAAAATGTAAACGTCTAATTGTAATTTAAAAATTTAAAATAAAAACTATTTTTTCGCGTTTTTTCTTATTATTGAAAGATTTATTTTTTTTCTCCATTTCCTTTTTTTTCAAAAGCTAGGGGGGTGCACGTGCACCTACTTGCACCCCCCTGCCGGCGCCCATGTATGTAAGTGTTTATTATTTCATTTTGTATACTATTTATGCATTATTTTTCTTTTTTAATTTAATTTTGTTTTCCTTTGCAACTGCTTCTTTGACATCTTGTAAAGTACTTTGTATGACAATATGCTATAGAAACAAATGCTGTTGTTATCTGACCACAATTTGGTGTGCCACACGACTTTGCATGAATACTTATATGACTGAAAGATTTCAGTTCTTGATGTTAATAAATTTGGAGACCTTTCTGAAAACAAGTTTTCACTTTGTTATTATGGATTATGGAGTTTAGACTGAATAGCAAAAATGGAAAATTTGACTGATGCCTTCATACAACATTTGAGATAGAACTGGTTAAGCAGGGGCAGATGAAATGAACTGCTTATGGTCACACCGTGTCAGCAGTTTGATTTGATCCCATAACCTCAGCATTTGAAGGCCAAAGTCTTTACCACTATACAACATTGCCTGTTTTTTAAAACTAAATGTACAGAACAGTAAAGTGTGAGGAAATTGAAGGGGTCTGAATACTTTGGGTCCATTGTATGCACAGTTAATAACTTAAGATATAAGATTAATAAACAAAGCAGTATTTAAAAAGAAATAACATAACATTAAAAAAAAGAAAACAAAAGCTTGATCAAAAGTAAAAGATACAAAATACTATTTAAGAGACAACATAAAAATAAAATATAAACAAAGAACACGTAAGCCAGAGCTGGCTTGAACACAACAACTAAAGCCATTCTTTGATTATTAACTTTAAAGAGGGCTTTTTCACTTTAACTATGCCATGGCTTCTCCAAGTTTTGTATATTTTTTCCCATTGCTATTTGCGTTTTTTTAAGCTTACACCACGGGTTCTTCTTTCATTTTTATTCTACTCATGACTTTTTTCAGTTTGACAGTGTATTGTAATCTTGTTCACCCCTTAAAGCTCCCTGTGATGTGCATGCTGTTAATGGCACCATTGATTGACTGGAAAATCAGGTTTTGAACATGGATGGCTACATTGAATGGATACTTAGGTGGCTCTTTACCATTCCGTGATGCACCCATATTGCCCTGGAGGAGCTGAAAAGCCTGTAAAAAGGGGAATTCAAGTGGTGCCTTAGAAACACTAAGACCACCCACCCCTGCATCAAGTCTGCCACTGTCATCTCTCCTCCATGCTGCCCCTCATCACTGCCACTTTATATACTTCTCCATTTGTGTTTTTTAGTATGGTGTCCTGCAGCTCTGGCACACTATGGATTGCAGCACAGGGCCGCTCATGTTAAAAGGAAGTGAGCACTTTTGTCTTTTGGAGGCCCATTTTGCAGGCTGAGTGCTTAGTGGCAGACCTAAGAGGCGGGGGAGTGGGGGGTACCTTTTGTTTTCAGTGAATGACTGATGTTGGTTTCTCTCACAAGTGCAGCACAGTTCTCTTATAAACACTTTGCCGGCCGGCTGCCCCTTTCCTCCAGTGTTTTAACTTATATGGCAGAAACGTCGCGGTACTGCCTAAAAAGTACAGGGGGAGGTGGGGGCTGGCGGAGTAGACTGCTTTTGGCAGAGCTTCTTGAAACTTGGCAGACATCATTTTCAGAGATTTTAATGTCACATAACTGCAGTTTGGAATAAGCTCTGTTGTTGTGTTTTGCTTAATAAATTTCCACACAGGCTGGTCAGATGTCATTTTCTCTGCAATGCATTGGTTTCAGTTTGAGCTCAGTTTGATGTAGTTATCAGCTCTTACTTTTACACTTGATGTGTGAAATCTTAAAGACTACAGCAGGTTGGATATTTCAGAATTGGAGACAAAAGGGGAGCCGGTCTTACTGGTCATCCACTGGGCTTTACTTGAGCAATCTACATTCATCTGTCACTGCAGTTGCTTGTCACACTATCCAAGTATTGTCTCATTTAGTGCCAAAACCAGCAAAGGAGAGTAGTATGGCTGGTTATTCACAAGGATAGACACACCCAGAAGACTCAAAGAAGGAGGTGATAGCGGTCTTGGGAAGCTTACACCCTAGTCATTAGTGAAGCTGAATTCAACTAGCAAATAATAAACCAATGGATGATGCCTTCAAGCCATCTCACCAAGACTGGTGTAAATCTTCAGGTTTTTTCTTTCACAAAGAGCAGTAAGTTGTAATGCTACTGCTAGAGGTCTACTTCAGACCAAATACTGTATGGTTAGCAGATGGCGCTGTTTGGATGAGTTAACCACTCACCTCCAAGAGAACATCTCTGGAAACATTACATCAGAAAGGATGCTGCTCAGGGCAGCTCCAATGACCTTTTGCCAACCCTACGACACCAGTAGTTAGATACAGAACAGAAGCCTTCTGTGCACTGTCAGCAGGATGTTCTCTAGGTTTAACTGTGAGGTCCAAATGTGATAAGAATGTGGCAACTACTGAAGCACAAGCCTGTGTGTGAGATGCCCCTGGTGAGCCCACTGAAATTTCTACTTCAGCTGGCCTCAGAAAGGCTCTTCCAAAGCATACTGTACGATGACTCACAAAAAGTAGACAGGGTGTTGCCTATGTTGCTCTTAGTAAGAATGTGAAGACTATTGACTTTAAATGGGAATATCATGAATATGTTGAAGGAACTCTGGGTAATTCTTAACCTACTGAATACACCCTTTTTGGAGCACTGATGGGGTTAGGTTAATTTATGTGGCTAAGCCTTAGCTTCAAGACACCTGGGGTTGATCATATCCATCCGTAAATGCTCAAAGCACTGGACATTTGGCTTACATGTGTTGCATGGAAGGTGCAGAGAGTACCTTGGGACTGGAAGACTGGGTCATTTTTTAAAAAGTGTGTTCTATTTACTGAAAACTCACACCTCTTGGCTTTCTCTGGGAAAGGCTATATGGGGATAATGGAGCAGAGATTATATTGAATAGTTGAACCTCAGATTTGGAGGAGTAATGTGGATTACATACAACTGTGGGTTAGCTTTGTCTTTGCACAGATATTATGGGTTGTAGAAATTTGCCAGTCCTGTCTACATGAGCTTTATAGAGTATGAGAAGGCTTCTGGCCAGTGTACTCCATTGCATTTTCTAGAACATGCTAGAACAGTATGAGGTTCTGCAGCTACTGCTATATCTCTTTGGGCTATTGTATTTTGTTATGCTTGTATACTTGTCATTAAGTCAAATTCATATAAGTGAACATCTCTTTTTTCATAAACAAGGTGTGGAGAGTATGCAGTTTGGACACCTGAGGGCTCCATTTCTGCCATATGCACATGATGTTGTCCTGTTGGCTTCACCTGACTGATTCAGAGTGTTCACTGGAGCAGTTTGAAGTCGAGTTTACTGCATTTGGGATGACAGTTCACACTTGCAAATTTGAGGTTATTTTTCTTGCACAGCAAATAACACTTTCAGTTGTAGAGGTTCATGTGACTTAGGTCAATGTTCACAAGTGAATGACAATGAATCAGTGCAGTGGCAGCACAGGGTGGTGGGGGTAAAGTAAGAACTATGTCATCAGATCAAGATTTAATTTTACCATTTGATCTAACTCTTTATCATTACCTAGCTTTGAATAGCTACCATCCCAAAAGGATGAAGTTATGGGCACAAATGACATGACACTGTTCCTCATAGCTGCCAGAGCTCAGTTTCTATAACCAAGTAACTAACAATCTCAGATGTTCTTAGAGAAGAATCATCAATCATCAATTTTGAGACATCTTCTGCACAGGTCTGGAAATCTAGTGAGGATTTCTCTCCCTTGAAGGGGTGTTAAGTGCAGCCCACAAGTGGAAGATACTGAAGACAGACCCGTACTTCTTGACTAGCCTGAGAGATTTTGGGAATTTTTCAGAAGAAACAGGAAATTATTGTTTAGGTTAGGTAGGTCTGCCTTGTCCAGTTCAGTCTTTCCCCACACTGAAACGTATCAGGAAAAGTCAATGAATGTTTAATGCACAAACTTTAGATTACTTTTAGAGCACTTTTAGTACACTCAGGCAGGAGAAACCAGCACCAAATACACACATCTTTATAATTTACATTAAGCAGACCTGATAGTCCTCAACTGTATTGATGGAAATCCCCAAAATAAATAAATGGCTGAAGGATAAATGATTGGAAGCAGAATACACAATGCTGTTTAATTTTATAGTCAGCCAGTCTTTTTCAAAATGTTTTACAGTAAGCATTTGATTATTGTTCAAATAGGACCTCAGATAAAAGCTCTACTTAAGAAGTGAGAATAGCCATGTAATTTTTTATCGGGATTGTTAACAAGCAGCATTTACTGTTTATGCAGTTGTCATTTAGATGAGCTCCATTTCACCCTTTCACTTTTATATTGTAAGGTAACAGCCAAGTTTAAAATTCAAAATAAATGAATAAAACATAATATTGTTATACTTGTTTAATCCAAATCAGTTTAGATGAGTTTAGGGGGCAGAGCCTATCCATCAGCATTGGGTACAGGGTATGAAATTATCTGTGGATGGGATACCACCCCATCTCATATTAACAGAGTAAGTCGATGCAAGAATATACAAAATAAATACAGCTGGCAATTCTATATTGATGTCAGTACTGAATTAAGGACAAGTCTGGTATTGCTGCCATCTCCCAGTAGAAAATGAAATAAGTAGTAAACCTGTTGCAATAATTTAATGACTTGTAAAAATGTTACAGCAAACTTAACTTTGTCTTCCCAATTTACACAGTATGATCAATTCAATTTCCTACTAGAAAAATATTTCATGTTTGACGTATGTGAAATTTTCTTTGTGCCTGTAGCCTGTCTCTGGGTTGTCTATGCTGACCTTTTAACCCTCCAGTGTTCTCACATATCTGTTCAGGTGTGTGCATTTGCAGCCCGAGCTTTCCAATTCTGCCATGGAGCTTGAAGGTTAGAGCCTTTCACGTTACCCATTGATTCATTTGTTTGATGACTCAGTTTAAAGACTGAATGAAGTTGTACACCAAACTATTTTACAGCCGTTATCATTATCATGAATCACATTAATTGAATGCAATACAATTTACCACTTTTCCAACTGAATAAAAATTGGAAATGTATGAATTTGCTTTTCAGTTTTCAGTATTTGATTTTGATATTGATATGTCTTTTAATACTCTACTTTGGTCGCTGTACTGTATAACACATTTTGTGCAATTTTTTTGTTGTATTTTCGAGCTAACATGTTATCATCACTGGTGCTGGTAACCTAATATATTATGAAATGCAGTGTCTCTCAAATAATCAGTTTAAGCACAGGATGATGCAAACGTTCCTTTATTTATACCAAGATACCAAGAGAGCAATGCATTGTTACCTTAAGTAGGTGTCACTACTGAAATGAATGAGTAATTGTAATTTTTGGACATCTTATTGCTCTCGGGTTAATCAATATATAAATGTTAGTTAATGCTTCTTTTGTTATATCAGACTATCTTGGCTAAATAATTCTCCTAATCTTGCTGAATTCCATAGCATGGCCTTTGTACTGTAGAACATAAACTTTAGTTTCAAGTAAAATGTTCACATAAAACATTGCTCCTTCATTCTCCCTCAGCCTTTCACGCTAGGTTTGCTGGAAGCCGTTTTCTTTCTTTTCTTTCTCAGCTGTCCTCCAAACACTACTTTGATCTTCGGCTGCTCCTTCCAAATGTCTTCAATAATTATTTCTCATCTGCATCCACTGCTTGTAAATTTATGCCGTCAGGTCTGCCTCACACCTGTAACTTGGCGTGAGAGGCATCACCATTTGTATTCACTTTGACCAACTATGTGAGCCAACCAAAGACAAGATGATTCCCGAGACTCACCAATGGCTACAAACCTAAGCAGGTCAGTGGGCCTAATAAGTGCTGCTCTTTAAGCATTTGATCATCACACACACAAATAGCCTCAGCACAGCTTCACAGGACAGATCTGCCCCTTCTGACGGCATCTGTCTGCCAGGTCTATAGGGTCCAACCAGAATTTCATGCCAGAAACACCACTGGTTACTGTTTATTTGACTGACCCCTTTGTTCGAAGCATTTTACAAGATCATGATACAATGCAAATGTTTATTTGTATTTTTTACAGTTGGAGCTCAAGCAGGTTAAGTGAGTTGTGAGTTTGTGGTTTATGGTGTGATGCGTGACCAACTATACTATATTGCTTAGTTTAGAAATGTTGAGGTGAATCTCTCATTGTTACACATAATTAGATTTGAGCTCTGCTGCTTATAGAGTAGTGAGCCAATTCAAAATATGTAGGAAGATGAAGCAGACTTTAGCTGCTGTGGGTGTAAAGTAGGAATCACTTCCTGAAAGGATGTCACTCCATCACAAGCAGTAATCTGGTAGTCAGGATATGAACCCAGTCTTCTAGAGCTGTGAGGCAACAGCACAAAAAAAGTCATGCCAACACCCCGCCTATAACCAGTTGTGATGGACGACCGGCAGCTCAATCCAGCCGGGTTGCCCAAAGAATGGAAGGATGGGGGAAGGCAGCTATTTTGGGACACTGCCTGCCCCAAGATGCTAGATGGCAGCTTCCCTGCAGCATCGCGGTGCCCCGGATTCCCACAGGGCATCATGAGATCTAGAGTTCGGCTTCACAGCCCTGTTGGGTACCATAGCCCAGAAGTACTCCAAACTCACAGGGTTGGAAGGCCAGAAGCACTTTCAGGTCAAGGACTATATAAAGAACTGCTGTGAACCCAGCAAGTCAGCCGGCGTTGGGAGGTGTAGGACAGAGCTTACTGGAAGGTGTGGAGGAGAGAATTGTGATTATTATTGAGAACTGTGTTTGCTGAATTGCCTGTTTATTGTGGCTGGGGTGCTTGAAGGCACTATTTCTAGAAGAAAAATAATTAAATATCTTCTTGGTGCTTTCAACCTGTGTTCTGTGCGTCTGTCTGTTGGGTTTAAATTCAAGCATCCACACAGTATACATAAGATATTGCACAGAGTATTAATTAACCCCTTTTGGGAGGATACATGGTGTAGTCTTGTGAATCTTTGAAAAATAAAGTTTACTATGTTTATAATTGTGGTAGGCAGTGCATGGTTCCCTCTAATCATTTCCTGAACTCACTTAATCTTATAATAGAGTTTCAGGACTTTGTAGCTTAAGGTTTGGAAACCAAGCATGGATGCAATTCCAGATTAACTAAAAAGGGCAAATTTAGAGCTGTAAATTAACCCAACTGTCCAGTTTAATTTATTAACATGAAGAACTTTTTACCTTTATTGGCGTAGATATTTTACGTCTTTATGATTGTAAAATATTTGGTAATATCATGATGTCAGTACATTGCCATGATTTGAGGGTATTTCTCTAGTTTGGGCACTGCCATTTATAGCAAGGATGCCACTATACTCTTTATGAATGCAACCCAAAAGAACATATTTTATTATTAGGGTTTGATTACTTTTGCTTTACTATAGGAAGAACTAGTGTCTTTTCTATTTCTTGTGTTCAACACATCCATTCTTTTACAATAACAGATACATTTAAGAGGAGCAATCAAAGATTTGAGCCTATTCTATGGTCTGGATTTTGTAAGGGCCCAAAGTTTAGCCACTCTGTACTAAAATATTGGAATTACAAGTTTCTAATGTCTGAGGTTTATAGTGTGCTAGCAGCAGCAGCAGCCGGCATTGCCCAGGAATAGTTTTAAAACAGAACTATGTAACTTTTAGAAATTATGTTTTTTAGAGTATAAACTCCCAAAGACAAATTACATTTATTTAATTTGTTTCAGGGCTCAAAATCCTGGAAAAGGCACTGACACTAAAAATTACTGTACTAAAAAAGAAACCCCCCACAAGATAGCCCTCACAATTTTGGATTCCAATGTAGTCTGGTGTCTCTTCCAGACAAAGTGGGATATGTGTATAAAATTTTGCTGAGATTGGACCAAGGGTGTGGAATTGTGTAAAGAACAAAAACACACACTCACATTGAGCTTCAAATATTAGATGTTTCTTGTTTAAGAGCCAATTCAACATAGATTTTGAAAACTGCAAAATCAAAAATCTAGTGTCGTCGACCGAAGGAACACAGTGGTCACAGAGCAAATGTTGGGGCACTAACCAGGTCATCCCTTTTAATATTTAAAAAGTTCAAAAAACAGGTGCTTGATGGTGCATCAAATAATGGTGAACCAAAAAAGCAGATCAAAATAAGAAACAAACAAGAGGATTCAGTGTTCTCTAAGATAGGTCAGTACTCAGTAGGAAGCTCCGTTCTTCGGTCTGCTCTATCCAGAATGAGACGAGACTGGAAGTAAGTTGCCCTCAGTGGGTGGTTTTTTAGGTCAGTGGGAGAAAAAAGAGTGACAGTGCCCTATCGTGACCTGGAGTGGTAGTACTTACTTCCAGTGATCTGGAAATGCAAAGCACAGACACGCATGCATGACAGTAGTCAATGTGACAGTGAAGAGATGCACTGCAGAATTTCATCATCCTAGATGACTCAGAGTGTGACCAGCCTTCAACACTGAAGACAAACAAGGATGTTACCCCTGCAGAGTGAGTCATATTAGAGAATCAAAACAAAAAAATGTGTGAGACACGGGGAATACTTAGATTAGCTTTGGGTCTGTTGAATCCATTCTTCATGAACAATGAAATATGTCCAAAGTGTGGGCACAATGCTTACCCAGAACATCTCCAGGTTTTATTTACAATTGAGTGTTCCAACCGGTTTGGTTATGAGGTAAATTCAATTGGAGGAAACATACCAGCTAATTGATTTAAAAGTTGAAGCATTTCAAAATGTTTTAGTTACTTCAACAAACAATCAGTTAACACATTTTTGTTTATTAAATATTTTTGTAACAGTAAGTCATATTCCAAAATAACAGCGACAAGAGAATGCAATTACTTACATTACTAGACTGCATTAAATACATTCAGCACTTTACAGTATCATGTAGTTAAAGAACAAATAGGCTTATGGTGGCTCAACAGTTTCATAGACAGCAGGTTTTCATTCAATGGCTTTGATTGATGTGTTTTTGTGGAGGGTCAGAGTCTCATTATAATTCAAATTTCTTAAATATAACCTGTTTAAATGATTTATCCAACAGCAAGTTCAAATCTCTGTTGAAGTCTTAAGGTAGAAGTGTTGACTGCTTATGACCATGATGTTTAGTGAGGTTTGGAGCTTTGTTGAAAAATGATCGTGCCAGAGAAATATCAGATCATATAATGTGCAGATAAGCCTGTAATGTGTTTTTAGTGTACTGTAACTAAGTACATATTTGCTTAGTTTGTGCTTACAGAGTGACACTTGCATTTCCTTTCCTTTTATGTTCCTTTTTTTAAACTCTTATGGTTAACCAACCCCAAGCAATAGAAGAAGTGCACTGGTGTAGCAGAGGTGCAGCGTGCATGTATGCACCTCTCCTGGTGTTTGACTTGTACTGGGGGTCCATTTTGCCATTAAGTGGCCCTTTTGGAAGAGCAAAGAGGAAAACGTGCATAATAAATAAGTTGAAGTGATCTTTCTCAAGGTAAATTTGAAACAGCAAACTAATTAAAGTCATACATAATGTTTCTCTGTTTTAAGACATATTTAGACAAAGTAACACATTTGCCAATGTTTTTCAAAGGGAGATTTAGAAAATTTTTAAAATTTCTACGGAATGCTCTATTCCACACATCTCAACAAAAGAATAAGTGTGCCAAAGTTTAACCAAACTGGTTCTCTGGGAGCTGAGTTGTTTCATTTAAACAGACAGTGTAAGAACCATTTATTAATTAGTTAGGTTATGTTAAATTGATATAAGTATTTTCCTGGTTATGTTAAAATGTTTGCCTATATATTAACCCATAATTAATGAAAGGTTTTATTATAAACCCTACAGGCTCACTTGTAAATGGAATATTCTAGTTGTTTCTTGTCATTCTGAGTAAAGACTAGTCAGTTTATGATCTGCCATGCAGTTGGTAAGGCATGAAGGGTGAACAGTTTCAAACCGTATTTATTGTACTGAACATCCTAAACATATTGGACTTACTGAAGATACTGAAGGTAAGCCTATGTAAGTTTGCCATAGAAAAGTAACGCAACTTTTAAGTACAGAATGTAAGTTTAACATGAAAAAGATAAGATTGTAATGAAACACAGATGAAGACCTTTTCCCTTTTTTGCTTTTTATTCTGGGTGTTAGTAAGTTTTTTTTTTTTCTGAAGTTTTGTGATTTGCTCTTTATTAAATTGTCACTAAACGTTTTTAAAACAAACTTTATTGGACTGTGAATTTCTTTTGTTACACGTTTGACTCATGCTGGATCCATCCATCATCCAACCCGCTATATCCTAACTACAGGGTCACGGGGGTCTGCTGGAGCCAGTCCCAGCCAACACAGGGTGCAGGGCAGGAAACAAACCCCGGGCAGGGCGCCAGCCCACCACAGGGCGCACATATACACACCAAGCACACACTAGGGACAATTTAGAATCGCCAATGCACCTAACCTGCATGTCTTTGGACTGTGGGAGGAAACCCACGCAGACACGGGGAGAACATGCAAACTCCATGCAGGGAGGACCCGGGAAACAAACCCAGGTCTCCTAACAGCGAGGCAGCAGCGCTACCCACTGTGCCACCGTACCGCCCATACTGGATCCTACCTTGCCAATTTATTATCTCCTCAATTTTGGGAACCCGGAAGAGACACAGCTACAGACAGACAGGCATGGCAACCACAGTAGGTGCTTCTCAAAAGCACCTAAACAGACAATCTGCATTTATCTGCAAATTTAGCTGCAAATGCATTTAAAAAAATAATCTGTGTATTTAGGGTGTGTGTGTCACAAAAACACTTTTCCTGATTAACATCTGTAACATCTGAGGCTAAACAGGTCTGTTATAAGTTGATGCTCTGACCTTCTAAAGATCACAAACTCTAGCTTTATTTTTAATCTAACATTTTCTATTGCCAGTATTTACTTTCCATTTTCTGTCTTCTCTGCAGTTCCAAGTCATGATTTCTGTTTCTAGCTATCTAAACTCCCAGTGGGGCTCTGTTTTGTTGTGAGGTTTCAACTTATTTTCCATTAGCATTAGATATACTTTAGCATTTGTTTAAAGAGCACAGGCCTTCACTGATTTAGGTGGTGATAGGTTTTGTGCTAAGGTTCAATTCTGCATCTAAGTAGCCTCTAGCTTTATGCATGGTCATGATTTGAATAATTGAGCTGTTTTGTGAGTGTGGAGCTGAGTAATGATAGGATGGGTGAATCATAACTTTGGAATTTGTTAATATATGTGAGTTAAAGCAGAATTTGCATCCATCCTCTGCACCACAAATGTGCTCATGTCTGCTGATTTATAATAATACACAATTGAAATGAAAATACAGGAATTACACACAATGATGGAATAGAAGAGAAAATAGTGGACAAGATAATCTGCCTGAGAGCCTGGCATATGCCCCCAGCCAAAACCCAAGGAGCTTTATTGTGCCGATCCGTTATTTCATTCAATATTACACCCAGCTACTTTGCATTGTATGTAAACAACAGGATGTTAAACTCTGTAATTATACACTTCTCCCATGAATAATAACCACTGATGAGACCAAGGAGTTATTGGGCTAAAATTACACCCTGATGATTGCAAAAGAATGCTACAAACAAAAGTTGTGCCAGAGGCCTAGGAGTAAGGTGACAAAGAAGGTGAAAGAGCAGTTGATTTAAAACTGAGCAAGAGGGGAAGATATATTCAGAACTTTTTATTTTTGGTAAATTATCTCAAGTGAATAGGTTAGGTGATGTACTATTCATCCCTGACACAAAGTCGAGCAAATTAAAGAGTGATTTCTAAAGAGAATTTTGCAGCAGCATCCCCTGCGCAAGGGCACAAATGGCATCTGGAAAACAATCAAAACTCTGGAAAGTGAACAGAGTGTACTCTTTACACTGTAGGTACCTCTCCCACATATCTCAGCTCCCTGCTACTCAGGAACACATAATGGGTCTCAGCATTCCTTACATCTTCAACAAGCAAAACAAAATGCAAAATGAGAAACATTTTACATAAATAAACATAGAACTGAGTGCATAAATATACAAATAAATAAATACAGTGTGATGGGTGGACTAATGGACAATAGGATTATAGCCAATGAAAGGGAGATCAACATGCAAGAAGGCAAACGAGAGACCTAGAAAAGAGAAGGGAAGGTCATGGAATCAGCACAAAATATCTTTTGCTCTGACAGAAGGCATGTTGTGGTTTAGTTTTGGCATTTGGACCATGTAAACCTTATAAAGGTGAGTTCTGCGAGGACTAGTTGTTTTCCTCCAGCCCATTAGGTGGCAGAACAAAAAGTATGAAGTAATACTGCATTGCTCTAAGGAGGGTTGTCCAAAAACTGAGTTGCCTGATCCTTTCAGGGCTGATGCAGACTCAGGGATGCAGTGGTTGTTCAAAATTGACCTGGTGAAACGTCATTAAGGGTGGGGATTAAAGCCACCTCATGGCCAGGGGCTTATTGAGTCCGAGGAGGTGAGATGGGTTCAGGCCCACTGGCTGGAGGAATATAATCAACAATGGAAAGATTTTACAAAATACAGAGAGAAAGGCAGAGTGAGAGAGAGACAGAGAAGAGAGTGGAGTGCTTATTTGTGGTACTGGAAAATGAATAGGAGGAATATAAAGGCAATATGCTTCTTGGTTTGTTAGTTTTATTTTTACTTTATGTTCCCCCTGTATTCAACCTTTATATTTAATAAAAACACTAGTTTGATATATTTTGGCCTTTTGGATCTATTCTTGTTGTTTTCAAAACACAGGTAGATATTACCGGTACTTTACCGTAGGTAGATTGATAGTGTGAAACTAGAGGGCGCTGTCGCTCCTCAAACCCTGCAGACAAACGTCCAGGACACCAAGTAAAAGCACCAGGAATATTTTAATTTCTTTGAAATTGTGCCACAGTGCACTGCAATTCCCCCAATACACAATAAATCCAATAATCAATAATCACAATACAGTGGAACCTCGGTTCACAAACATCTCGGTACACGTACAACTCGGTTTGCGACCAAAAAGTTTGCCAAACTTTTGCCTCGGTTCATGACCACACACTCGGTATACGAACAAGCCAGTTTCCCTTTCGGTTTGTACATGTTCAGTCTCTCCCTGTGCATTTCCTGTGCAGTGAGCAAGAGAGAGAGCAAGAGAGCGTGACACACACACACACAGGCAGCGCGAGAGAGACAGACACACGCACACAGGCAGCGCGCGAGATTGTGACACACAGGCAGCGCGCGCACACACACACATAAGCAGCGTGAGAGAGCACCACACACACACACACAGAGGCAGCTCCAGAGAGAGTGCGACACACACACACACAGAGGCAGCACGAGATGCAGACCCACAGGCAGCACGAGAGAGCGCGACACACACACACACAGAGGCAGCGCCAGAGAGAGTGCGACACACACA
>JANRMT010062796.1:37738600-37764525 GCA_026402145.1 Polypterus bichir lapradei | reverse complement strand
ATAGATAGATAGATAGATAGATAGATAGATAGATAGATAGATAGATATAGTTATGCAAGTGTGTCTGGAGACCACTTTCCTTACTCTGGCAAGGTAAGCAGTTCTACCCCAGGACACTGACACTAATGGTGTTGTCTCTTTCTCTCTTTGTCTTTCTGTCTCTTTAGCATCGAAGGGCCACCTAAAGAGGATGCCTAGCTCCACCATGGAGCCTCTGAGAAAACTCCTTTTTTTGGCCAAAAAAATAAAACTGGGATGACCAGGGTGCCTGGCGTCAGATGCTTACCTGTGAGAAAGGAGGGCAGAGAACCAAATCCTAAGCAAATTATCAAGCACCAGCCTTGAGGTGTTCCTTACTTCCGCTTAGCTAGCAAATGAGAGAACTACTTAAGAGATTTAGATTGTTTCGTTTTTTATAATTTGCTTGAACATTCCAGTTGATTTTTTGACTTCTCTCGTCAAGCTAAGAATCACAGTTCGCTTGTAGCAGTGATATATTCTTGGTAATCTGAGACAGAGGCTGCAGGCCGAGGGCAGGGGGGAATGTGACATCAGGAGTGGGGAGCCAAGCAGGGCTCTCCTTACTGTTCTGTTTCACTATTACGCGGGTGAAGCCGCTGGGGACGGCTAGTATATTCTTAATATTTTTAGCATAAAATTAATATTCTTTGTGAGTCAAATACTTGCTTCTAAGAAGCAATCTCATGGATAGACAAATTCTCTTCATGTTGACTCACTGTAAATAGATGAAGTGGAGGAAGATCAAACATGTTGAAATGTAAAATCAACTACTAGAAAGTAATATAGTGGCTTGGAAGATACATTGGTTAGTGTAATATTTTTGTCAGATTTCCAGTGGCCATTGAGCTTTAGAAGGGTGCCTCGCTGTAGGGCTGCTTGCCTTAGCCTTGCTTAGGAAGGATAGATAGATAGATAGATAGATAGATAGATAGATAGATAGATAGATAGATAGATAGATAGATAGATAGATAGATACTTTATTAATCCCAAGGGAAAATTCACAATTTACAGTTTCAGAATACCATGCAGTGTATAATTTACCTCGAGATCCTGGATGGTATATGCTAGTGGATTATCACTGCCCGCAAGTTAAAAATATTTATAATCAATCCTTAGGGGCCGAGTTGAAATAAGACACAAGCAAAATCAGGGATACCTTGGTCAAGTCACAAGCAAAGAGGGACTAAATTTCAAATATATATAATAAATAAAAGAAAGGGAATGATAAACAGAGGAGGAAGACTGATATTGACAAAAACAAAAACTGTAAGAAAAAAACCTCAAAATGCTTATTTCCTTCTAAAAACAAAACTAATGTTTATTTTTTTCTTATGAAGGGCAGCAATAGAGACAAGTGAACAAAAGGTTTGATAAATCACATCCTCAAAAATCTGTACTTTTTAACAGTAGATGCCACTAACCAGTTTCACACCACTTCCACTCTATCAAAATCCATTAGTAAAACTTCAGAAGAAATTTTAAAGTCCCAAATGGAACCTTACATGAAGTTCACATTTGTTATTTAAACATTGACTTGCCTTTATTATTATTTATGAGCTAAAGCCTTTGTCACCAGAATACACCATTCCACAATATACAGAATACAACATTCTAATGCCTGCATGACTAAACAAGAATTAAACAACTGCATTCACAAGCTACAAATAAAAATATAGCAATGCACCTCAGAAGAGGTCATCCACCCGAAACTAAGCATACTCATGCCTGGCCAGTACTTGGATGGCAGATCATCTAGGGAAAGCTAGGGGTGCAGCTAGAAGAGGTGTTGATGAGACCAGCAGGGGATGCTAACCTTGTGGTCTGTGTGTAGGTCCCAATGCATCACCCAGTACAGTCATAGGAACACTGAGATGTAAATATGGTGTCATCCTTCGGAGGACATTCAAAACGAAGATCCTGACTCTCTGTGGTCATTAAAGATCCCTGGGTATTTTTTGAAAACAGTTTATCCCAATGTCCTGGCTAAATTCACCATCACCGCTTTGTCCATTCTGACCCCCTAAATCACAGGTGTCACACTCCTGGCCTGGTGGGCTGCAGTGGCTGCAGGTTTTCATTCTAACAGTTCGCCAGTTTTCACTGCTAATTAACTCATTTTCCCTTCATTTTAATTTCCCTCAATTGATTCTTTTCTTCAATAAATGGCAGCCAAACAGAAATGAGACATGAAATGAGCCAACAGATGACCAGCTAAATTGGGGCTTCAAACTCCAACCGATTTCACTCCAACCAGTTCCTTAATGAGAAGCCAATTCTGGCTGTTAATTAAACCTGTTGTTTATTTCCACGGCTTGCTGCTGCTCTCATTTTGCCACAGCAGACATTTCCTGAACTGTTGATTTTCTGTTTCTGATTATTGGCCTGAGAGATCAACCTTACCAAGACCATCACCTTTCTTTATGTTCAGATAATGTGGTTAGCTGGTCACCTGTTTGCTTGTTTTGTGTCACATTATTGTTTGGCTGCTAATTAAGGAAAAACAAAACTAAGGGGTCTGAGAGGAGTTAATTAAAACTAAGGCAAAAGTTAATTAGCAGCAAAAACAGGTCACTAATTAAGAAGGTGGTTAGAATGAAAACCTGCAACCATTGAGTTTGACACCCCTGCCCGAAATTATCCGCTATCTCTAACTGGCTAACTCTCACCCCTTCACCACAATAATAGCTAATGTGTGGTGAGCATACTGGTGCAAAATGGCTGCTGTCACATCATCTAAGTGGATGCTACACATTGGTGGTGGCTGAAGTGGTTCCCTTCTGTCTATGTTCTGTATAGTGCTTTGAGTAGAGAGAAGAGTGCTATATAAATGTAATTAATTATTATTATTATTACTACAGGTATGTTAACTTACTCATTGGTTCTTCATTTTCAATTGCCACCTCTTCAATGCAAGTTGCTAAGCTTTCTGTAGACTTTCCAAATCAGGAAGCTGCCAGGTCATATGTTCTTAGCTATAACCAAATAGAATTCTTAATGGTGTGTTTTAAATTCATTTAAATTCAATGGCATTTTCAAAGAGTGCTTGCTGGCTGATTCTGGTACAATATATAAAACACAATGAGCGACTATGTGCACATTGGTTGCTAAGGAAGACTTACAATGGTCCATTAAAATTGTTCATGACTGCTGAAATGGAAAAAAAGTGATTGCATTGTATGAGCTGTGCAACTAGATCAGGTTATTTAAAGCCAGGGAATGTAGCACTGGAGCCCTTTCTGGAACCCAGTGCTGCTTGGATGGGCTCCAGTTCTCTGGAAACCTGAACTGGATTACTTTCATTGGCCTTTCACCACAGTTTCTTTAGATACAATATCTAACAGTTTGTTATAATGAATTAATTAAATTATCATAATCAATTAATTAATTCTGTATAGGTAACATTTTTTAAATCTCAGTCAATCACAAGTCTAATCATAGTTTTATGCTGTTCATATGCATTGTAACAAGTAAAGTTCTGCCTGGAATAGTACAGAAAAAAGTGTAAAACTTAAAGACTACACCATATTGTGGACACAATGGAAAACTGCAAGCATGAAGGCCACAATTGTGATGACCAGGAAATGAAATAAGTTGATCACAAAAAATTAGAAGAGAAGTCAGGCATAAGCTAGAGGTCTAATACTTAGTAATAGTAGAAAGAAGAGTCAATTGGCAAAATTATAAAATCTGCCTGTAATATAAAAAAAAAATTGAGCAAAGTTTATTTTGTTTTTAAAAGTAAATTCAGAACTTGGAGGTCATTCTCTGTGTGTTGCTATCAATATAGGGTCCAGTGTCATCCAGTGCCATCAGTACAGAATTTTAACTAAAACCAGGAAACGGAAGTCAGAAAACTAGCCAAGGTTATAACTGGGAAGTCCAACAAATATTATCAGCAAAACCAAGGACATGAAACTAGCTTACTTAACTAACTATTTAGTTTGTAATTTGGAATTCTTTGAGTTTCTAATTGTTTTACTTATGGAATTTGTTATTGTTGAATATTGTGGGCCCTGCGGTAGGCTGGCACCCTGGTGGGGCCTTTGTTCCTGCCTTGCACCCTGTGTTGGCTGGGATTGGCTCCAGCAGACCCCCCGTGACCCTGTGTTAGGATATAGCGGGTTGGAGAATGACTGACTGACTGAATATTGTGGGTGTTGGGGTTTGGATTCTTTCTGTAGATTTTTGCTTTGTTTTTTTTTTTTTCATTTTTTATAAAATACATTCAAATCAAATAATGAAAATTTTGTTATTTTGGACAGGGTTTAGACATTTTCCACTTCCTTTTGGGAATTATTTTTTTAGGTCTTAGGCCTTTTTGAAGTGTGTAGGACTCAGGCCTTCTTTATGGTTTTGAGACTTTTTTTTAACTTTGAAGGCCTGAAACCACTAAAACCGTGCCTTCTATGGTGAACAGATTTAATAAATGCACAGGGGAAGATTCAGATGCAAAACAGTTCCTTTGTATGTTTTTCTCATTTGCCGTCAGGACTAAAGAAAAAGACTCTGAAGAGGAACATACCTATTACAGTGCCACTCATTTAAAGAATGGCATCAGTCTTAAACCAACTACAGATGAAACAGACCCATGTTGCCTGAATGTTTACTTTTCATCATCTTTTTATACCAGTTCAACAACCAATAAATGGGATTTCCCATTATGTTTTGTTTCCACTTGTTATACAGACCATACTGTAGATGCTTGTACAGTATATACAGTATGCATAAGTTGCACAACTTTTTATTCCCACTGTGACTGTCTCAGATTTGTAAAATCATTTAGGCAATTTAAGCTCATCTTCTTAGCAGAGTACACAGTATGAACAAATTGAATTAAATAAAATTGTGCATATACTTTGGGTGTCGTCTAACCAGTAGTCTTCATTTCCTTATGTAAAGATACACCATGAAGCTTTGTTTTTCTGACCACACTTTTTGTTTAACATTCAGACTCTGGTGAAAGTTAGGACCAATTTGGGGTTTAGACTTGGCATTGCTTTTGACTGTTTTTCTGGTTCCTTCATAAAAATTCACTGGCTTTAACCATCAGGCATAACAAGAATATGATCACAACAATCAATTACATACTTTTGGTGTAAAGATTTCTTCATTTCTTTGTAATAGTCAGACCTTCCTGCAGGCCCCCTGCCAGGGGGAAGACAAATGGGACTCTGGTCCGGGACCCTAATGAAAGGGGGCCCCTTCACGCTTGATTTTTTTTATATACGTATTTAAAGGTTTTGGCATGTGAGGACCCGGGGGAAGGCAGAGGGGCCCACACGTACCCAGTTGTCTGGGGCCCAAATATTTCTGGCGGCGGGCCTGCTTCCTGTGTGATTTCCATCTCTTCACAAAGTCTTGCTGTCAGATTGATTGGCATCTCTGTGATTAAAAAGAGTTCCACTGAAGACTGGTTCTTATTCTAACCTGGCACCAGGACCAGCCTTTGTTTCCTCTACATTTTTCCGGTAAATAAAATGGATGGATGGATGGATACGCTGATAATAATATATAATTAAATAAGCACAACAACCAAACTACAAGTACAGTGTTTCTTATTGGCATTTTAGTTTCAAATGTGAAGCTTTTTTCCCATGATGATTAACACCTAAAATGTAAGAGAAAACATTTAGTGTCACAAAAGTTAATGCATTAAAACTGCATTACAGGTATCAAATTTGGAACTTTAACATGGGTATGAATGGATGGATGGATGGATGAAAGTACATTTCCAAATGTATAGTCATTTCTCATCACAAATAATTTTAATAAATGGTCATTTTTTAAATTTTGCAAAATACTGTTTAGTCATTTTCCATCCATCCATTTTCCAACCTGCTGAATCCAAACACAGGGTCACGGGGGTCTGCTGGAGCCAATCCCAGGGCACAAGGCAGGAACCAATCCTGGGTCCACACACTAGGGCCAATTTAGAATCTCCAATCCACCTAACCTGCATGTATTTGGACTAAGGTGTTAAAGTGTGTCCAGACATTGGGATGCATAAGATGATGGGGCAGCAGCTGGAAACACACCATGATGGAAAACACTGAATAATGGCAACACGAATGGCAAAAAAGGTTCTGAAAATAACAAATAAGTAATGCAAAAATCAAACCAAGCAACAAAGATGCATGAAATTTGTAGAATTAACAAAAACGATAAGATTGCCAAAGAGTAGTAGTGCATGAAAAGCATAGCAAAAGGACAGTAAAAAGTTCCAAAGCACATTAGTCCCAAACACTTCCTATAATGTCCACTGGAGGGGGATATCACCATCAAACCCATCCATCCATCCATTATCCAACCCACTATATCCTAACTACAGGGTCACGGAGGGTCTGCTGGAGCCAATCCCAGGGCACAAGGCAAGAACCAATCCTGGGCAGGATGCCA
Organism: Polypterus bichir lapradei; assembly: GCA_026402145.1. Taxonomy (NCBI): domain Eukaryota; kingdom Metazoa; phylum Chordata; class Cladistia; order Polypteriformes; family Polypteridae; genus Polypterus; species Polypterus bichir. Next base: position 37,758,108 of record JANRMT010062796.1, on the reverse strand, counting down.
ACCCACCGCAGGACACACACACACACACACCCACCCACCACACACTAGAGCCAATTTAGAATCTCCAATCCACCTAACCGGCATGTCTTTGGACTGTGGGAGGAAACCCACACAGACAGGAGGAGAACATGCAAACTCCAAACAGGGAGGACCCGGAAAGCGAGCCTGGGTCTCCTAACTGCGAGGCAGCAGCACCACCGTGCCGCCCTTAGTCATTTATATACTTAGTTTATTGTAGGGCTTATTTTAAATGTGTTTAACACAGATGGTGATTACATACATAGACACCATTGCTGTCCCAGACTGTATCTACCTCATTGGTCAGCCTAATACAGTACAGCGAGTAAGGTGAATCTTTAGTTTATGGATTGTTTTAACCTCTAAGGACCGCTAAGCCTTAAATTCAGATTTTCTAAATCTTTCTCTCCTCTCAGGTTCTTGGCTCACCTTACCTCTTGCGGAGTTACATGGCTACAGTTGGATTAGGTGTCACAGCTTCCTAATGGGTGCTGCAGCTGTTGTCACACCTCTGACCTGAACACACTATTTATAGGGCAAACAGCCCCATGGCTGAATGACTTTAATAGGCTGGGGTTTTCCCACACCACCCTTGATATTTGTCTGCACAGCATATTGCAGTCGTCTTTACTTTTGCATTTGCTGCCCTCTACTTGTTTCAGTTATCATTGGATGGGAAGGGGCAGGGGATTTGCAAATGGGGTGTCTTTTCCAGTGGCATCTCGAGCCAAAATTCTTCTTCTTTGTAATTCTTGGTCCTGTGGTATTAAATCTAGTCTTGTCTCTTGTTTTTCGTATATTTATGTAGTATATACATGACATTTATCATACTTGAGTGTTTGACTTTTCTTTACTGAAACTGTACTAAAGTCAACACTAATGGACGATGCAGATGTGCCCTTTACGTGTATACTGTTCAGATGAGTTTTGCAAAATGCTGCACTCTTTTTTTTTTGTACTGTAATTTATAGAGGACAACAAATATCAAAATACTCTTTTTGTCTCCATTGTGTGTGCTCTTCAGCTGATCAAATTAGCAAATATCAAACATGATGTGGTACATTAAATTAATTCACTTTTATTCAAATGAGACACACTTTAAATTGAAGAAGCTTGCATACTTTGAGTATTAAATTTGCAGAGTCTGCCTTTTGTCATGCAGAAAATAGATGATGGTGCTAAAAATCAAAATCTGCTCTAAATGCATAATGTTTTAAAAAAAAGGGATAGGAAAAGACGAGGACTAAATTGGAATAAACATCTCCTTTCTATTAAACTAGACAGCAAAGAAATAAAAGCTGTCAAGTGAAAATATGAATTGACAATGTACGAAGGATCAAACAAACAAAAAGAATGTTACTCAGTATTGGATAAAATAGCACATTTTGTTGAACGCACCAAAATATATGAATGCAGAAACTATTAATGTAGAAATGTTACTTGCTATGCTGCTTCTAAGACATCAAAAATGTAATAAAATGAGTTGTCATTTCATCCATGTGGGTAATTATGAGTCCATAACAAGAGGGAAGAGATATGCGGTAAGCCGCCAGAAACACTAACTCGGTCAACAAGCATGTTAACCTCATGTGGATTAGTCATCCCTTTAACTAGTTGTTTGATGAACTACTCTACCCATTAAACAACCTGATGGCTGAAGGTACAAATGATTGCTTATATCTTAATTTTTACTCCATTTGACTGTTGCGAACTGACTGAAGAGTAGCCTGAACTAAAATTATTTGAGTTATGTTGGATCAGGAAGCAAAAAGCATTTTCTTTGTGTAGGGGAATGCAAATTTGTGGTCTAAGTTGAAGCAGAGGTCAAAGCAGACTGTCAGAAAGTCTAGTAAACAAAGCTGGAGAACTAAGACTGAATTGTAATTCTAAAGACTGATCTGAGGATGAATACCAAAGACACATTAACCAACATAAACATGAGCACATGCAAAAGTAAGGTGTTAAAGTGTGTCCAGACATTGGGATGCATAAGATGATGGGGCAGCAGCTGGAAACACACCATGATGGAAAACACTGAATAATGGCAACACGAATGTCAAAAAAGGTTCTGAAAATAAGAAATAAGTAAGTAATGCAAAAATCAAACCAAGCAACAAAGATGCATGAAATTTGTAGAATTAACAAAAACGGTAAGATTGCCAAAGAGTAGTGCATGAAAAGCATAGCAAAAGGACAGTAAAAAGTTCCAAAGCACATTAGTCCCAAACACTTCCTATAATGTCCACTGGAGGGGGATATCACCATCAAACCCATCCATCCATCCATTATCCAACCCACTATATCCTAACTACAGGGTCACGGGGGTCTGCTGGAGCCAGTCCCAGCCAACACAGGGTGCAGGGCAGGAAACAAACCCCGGGCAGGGCGCCAGCCCACCGCAGGGCACACATATACACACCAAGCACACACTAGGGACAATTTAGAATCGCCAATGCACCTAACCTGCATGTCTTTGGACTGTGGGAGGAAACCCACGCAGACACGGGGAGAACATGCAAACTCCAAACAGGGAGGACCCGGGAAGCAAACCCAGGTGTTCTAACTGCGAGGCGGCAGTGCTACCCACTGCACCACCGTGCCGCTCACCATCAAACCCCTGCTAGTAATAAGGGCAAGCACCAAATCTTTATAAAACAAAAGATGTATTCCTCAGAAAAAAAGTATTTTCATTACACTTTGGCTCCATGGAGTAAAAAGGCAAAATGGAATTGTCTATAATGAAGTCGTAATGTAAAATCTGAAAGCAAGGTCAAAACACATACAGTACAGGCCAAAAGTTTGGACACACCCCCTCATTCAATGTGTTTTCTTTATTTTCATGACCATTTACAGCACTCCATCACTCTCCTTCTTGGTCAAATAGCCCTTACACAGCCTGGAGGTGTGTTTGGGGTCATTGTCCTGTTGAAAAATAAATGATCGTCCAACTAACCTGACTTCTGCACAACACAACTGCTGGTCCTAACCCCATTGATAAAGCAAGAAATTCCACTAAATAACCCTGATAAGGCACACCTGTGAAGTGAAAACCATTTCAGGTGACTACCTGTTGAAGCTCATCGAGAGAATGCCAAGAGTGTGCAAAGCAGTAATCAGAGCAAAGGGTGGCTATTTTGAAGAAACTAGAATATAAAACATGTTTTCAGTTATTTCACCTTTTTTTGTTAAGTACATAACTCCACATGTGTTCATTCATAGTTTTGATGCCTTCAGTCATGAAAATAAAGAAAACACATTGAATGAGGAGGTGTGTCCAAACTTTTGGCCTGTACTGTATGAGAAGGTAAAAAAAGTCCATAAAACCTACAAGGCATAAAGAATTTACAAAAGCACAAGAACTCACCACTCCAGAGCACATTCAAAATGAACCGTCAGGAACTGTGGGAGACCTTCCAGATTCAGAAGGCAGAGGGCAGTTTCTGGTGGTAACTGGCAGGTGGCCTCACTTCTTGGGGGACCACCCACAAAACACATGGAACAAAGCAAAGACAGCTGATATACACAGATAAGACCAAAAATAAAGAATGATGTACATAATCAACACAAATAAAAATATCGAAAATGAGTGAAAGAGACACAAAATATGAATTTGAACCCCAGCCAGGGGAAGAAACCTGGCTGAGATATGACACACTTGCATATTTCTGGCATGTTTTTACGTATAACTGCTCAAAAGATTCTGCATCAACCATAATATAACTGTTTTTTGATATAATTGTACTCTGCAGTTTAACTTAATCTTTAGAATTCAGGTTTCTAAAAACACAGATGAGACCAAAGGATATAAGGTTCTGCATAACACTGATGCACAGTGTTTCGGATATTCTTTAATTGACTACTTTTGGTATTTCATGTAAAACAAAGCTTTTTTTCATACTTACCTTGACACTTACCTTTTACAACTACGATGAGCACCAGGTATGTGTTCACTACCAGAACGTCGGCTTTCATATTTCCTCCACCAGTCTGTTTTTACATCGGTGTGCTGAGTAATATGTAAGCCTGTTGAGCAGACAAAAGCCAGGAGAGAGGTGAGAGGATAGACAGCTTCATTTGAGCAACAGGGATATTTACTGAACAAAATCGGGTTAAGATTCAAAATGCTGCTAGCCATTGCTCTGTCTGACAGTCTACAGTGGTTTTGGTGACAAAGGGGTTGTCCTAAATAGGAAAAGAGGCGAATGGACCAGGATAAAACAGAAGAATAATCAAGAAAACAAGCTAAAATGTACACCAAAAAATGAAAATATTACATTCCAGCATGGCTATCCTGGTAAAATTAAGTCTATTTTTTGTTTATGCTGTCTGTTGTTGTTTATAAATGCTTTATAATAATACTTTTAAATAATTTAATAATTTTTATAAATGCTTTAAACTTTTCATCTGACAGGTGTCAGGTGATAGGTCTTTAGCCTGAGTTTGGTCAAGATGAACAGTAGTGCAGTGTATGCTGGGAGAGTTGAAATGCTGAGCGGCATTTCAGAGTTTTTGAATAGTCATTTTATTTAAGAGCATCAAGACCCACAGGTCTATCAATGAGCTGGGTGTGCAGATTTTCTTAATTTTGTTTTTGTATGTACTTTCAATGTGTTTTGAGAAACCATACAACTTCAGTGCACCCTGCTAGCAGAGATGAGAAACTGTTGTTAACTGAGCCAGGATGCCTTGTTTACCTGCTCATTGGGGAAGAACTGCTGTCTTTAAAAAACACTGACACTTTCAGAGGGTCGTGTCTCTTCTTTGGAAAGAAATATTTTATTCTTCATTACTGATTGAGAAGACATGATGTGCAACTAAGAAACGGAGCCACATGGGAATGCGGCTAATGGGACAGCATGAAGATTTTTTCCGCCCAGATTATGTGATTCTGTGTAACACTTTGAACTTGTTATTGATTTGGAGGCAAATAAATACAGTTTGTGAGTGAAAGCTTAAAGCCAGTCAGCCTGTCTAACTACTACTAGCAGACTGGGTGGTTAGGATGTCATTCCTTTACTAATTGTGGTCCCTGAAGAGCACAAGTGAATGCCTTTGTGAAGTCTACTGGTGCTAAACTAGGTTGAAATAAAGGTTTGAAAGTAAAGAACACTCTAGTCATCAAACAACTTGCCGTAGATGTCCTAAGGGTTAAACATGTGATGTGCAATACAAACAGTAAGACAACTAAGAGGTTATGGGTGACAGCTGTATTACTGGTTTTAACATTTCTTCCTATTTCCTATCAAGAAAAGAAACTAAGAAGCTAGTTCGTACCTTGGGTGTTAGATGTAAGGCATAGATGATCTGATAACATCCATCCATCCATCCATCCATCCATCCATTATCCCACCCACTATATCCCAACTACAGGGTCATGGGGGTCTTCTGGAGCCAATCACAGCCAACACAGGGTGCAAGGCAGGAAACAAACCCCGGGCAGGGCGCCAGCCCATTGATAACATGATAAAAAAATATATATATATTATTATTCATATGGTTTTGTTTCATCTTTGTATTTTTGTAATTTCAGGAATTTCATTGTTATTTTTATCAAAGTAGTGTTTATGTTCTACCCTGCCTCCTGTATGTAGAACCTAAGGAGGTGGCACCACTTTTTTATACAGCTGGGGATCTGGAATCTCCAGAACTTAAACTGAAGCTTTAGAATGTTTCAACAGCTTCAGCATGGTAGTAGGTTAAATTATTTGCTTTGTTTTTGTTCTTGTTCCTGTCACATGCATGCCCTTGGAAAGCACCTTAAGGGCCAGCTGGACCAGGGGCTGGCACTGTGATCTAATGCTTTCTCTCTTCCTTCCACTACAGAATGGGAGATTGACAGACATTCCACCACTGATGTAATTTCCATTGTCCGCCCTCCTGGACCACCTCACTCCTGCCCGGAATCCATATGAATGGAAGGTAGGCCATTTTAATAAATTCTGTATTGGACTCCTGTCCAAAAAAACATAATTTCCACCTTTGTAAAATGGATACATTTTGCTTTCATTTATTTACTTTATTTAGGGTCACGGACATGCCCCACACCTTTTCCGATGTTTGCTTCATTTCTTACAGATTATAATTAGATTCTCTGGCTGTTGACCCCTGTGTTGACTTTAAGGTACTGTTTCTGGTTAGTGTTTATTGGGTTTGTTTGACTTTTTTGTTTCTGGCTTGGCTTTTCTTATTATATTTTAAAATTCTTTTGAATACATAATTCAATTAAGGAACATACTTTGTTCGGTTTGGATTAGGGGTTTTGTCAGTATTCCTCTTCTCCATGTTTGTGGGCATTTTGAGATGTTTATTATCTAAACCCCAGATCTGAATTTTGGGCCTGTACAGGCCAGAAAGGCTGACTTTTGAGTTAGCTTGGGGAAGGCCAGTGCAGTGGGCTCAAACTAGAATTGCTGCATGACTGGTCTTTTCTGGGGTTTTTTGAAGCCCGCTCCCCCTTTTATTGCTTCTAATCATCAATCCAAAACATGAGACAAAACCTCCAAGTCAAATAGGCAAAAAAAAAAAATTGTTCCCTAAACAAAATCAAACAGAAATTTGCTTTTATTTTAATCAAAGGTTTTGAATGACAGTCATTAGTGTAGTTATATCATATGCCACATTCGTGACAACAACAATAACAACAGCAACAATTTAGTTCTTGTATAGCCCAAAGCCACACCAGGAATGCCTCAATGAGATTTAACAGGCCCTTTTTTGACAGCCCCCAAGCATTGGCACTCTAAGAAGATAAGAAAATACTCCCAAAAGACTTTGTAGGAAAAAAAGGAAAAAATCTTGGAAGGGACAATTCAAAGTCTGACCCTGTTCCAGGTAGGTTGGTATGCAATGGATGTCAAAAATACTGTAAATACAACATACAAACAGTATACAAGTAGCCCTCTTCTCAGAGCTACAATATTATAGCATAATGTGTTTTTGCACAGCACTCCTCACCAAGTGCAGGCACAACAAATTCCAAGGCGAAAGGCAAGAATAGATTTGACATTGTGCTCCATGCCCATGTGGCCAGGAATGGATGTTGTTACCATAAGCAATATGGCCATATCCATGAGAAACAACCCCAAAATGGTAAGTGTAATAAAGAGAAATGGAAAAGAAACTGGCATTGTAAAAATAAAAAAATGTTATACAGAATTCAGTAAAAAAGGTATAAACAGGATGCGTAAAAAGGATTAATTATGACACAGTTCCCTTAAGCAGCAAATTACTAATATTATCTAAAAGTGCACTTGTAAAAACATTAGTTGCTGCAGATGAGGTTATACATTTTTTGATTCCATATAAAATCTTCCATTTCTGAGAAAGATTTTCAGCCACCAAACTATTATCCTCTTGTGTCTTGTATATGCAGGTCTAAAAAAAAGTGCTACACAGAAAATGTATACCTGTATTATCATACATTTCAACACTTTTTTTTCACAGGCTAGTAAAATTAACCTGATTGCCCTACTAGTTTATTAGATTTACATGAATTTATAATGGTAAATTGTTTTTGTGTAGTTGTTCAGACATTTAGGAAACTTTTGGTGAGTTATTGGTTACTTATTCACTCGGCCACATAGGGTTAAGCAGTGTTGACAAAATTTTAGAGCAAATTTCCAATGGAACAGTGTGAAGAACAGAAGGTTGGAGGGACTTCCTGATTATTCCCGCTCCCAGGAAGGAGGGGACATTAAATAACATTAAACTACTGAATAATTCTATTCTATTAGAAAAGGAGTTCTATTTATTAATACTTTCATTCATTTTTTCCGTAAGTTCAGTTTTTATGTTAGTACATCTAGAAATATTTGAAAATACCTTTAGCTGAAAATACAACAGTATACAGATCTGGTTAGACACAGGTTTTAAATCTTAAAAGTCTGGATTCTCTTCACTGTACATTTTCTCTTTCGTCACAGGTATTTAATGCAGTAGATTTTAAAGTATGTACCAATGCATTGCAATAAAAATGAATAATTTAGTAATATTGATGGTCAAAATAATGCTAAGTAGCTTCTGTAGAAGGCTTGTGGAGAGTTCCTAGTGCATGCGCCAGGCTTTTTGTCACTCGTCTACTACTCCCACCCCACCCTGTGCTTCGGCTCTCCATTTGATAACAGTGCTGATTTTCTGCCCGTGGTAGATAAACTCTGTGTACTGACGTAGCGTGTGACAAAGTCAGACTTACTATCCTTGCATGTCAGGGTGTTTCAGTTTTGCTTTTTGTGGCACTTTCACACTAACTGTTCATAGAAAAACTGTACCTGATGGAGGTTTGAGACACAAATAATGTCCACTACAACACCATGTTACAATGCAGGTGTAGGAAGTACTCAAAGAATACATATGTTTATTCTTTGTATAAAAAACTGTTCAAGGTTTGAAATTAAATACTGAGCATGAATACCACAGCATTCAAACAAAAAGAATTAAAGTAAGCTCTTCAATAACGTACTAAAAAGTACAAAACCTAACACTGTACTCCAGTGCATATACTGCACTCTTTGTTTAAAATAAAAAATCGAATGAAACTTCAGAAGCTAAAAAGCCCTGCTACTACTGCTCATGGCCAGCAGTCTGATTATTTAAACAAACCGTATAACAGACCATTTACTTGTCAGAGTTGCTGTTGGTGGCTGTTCTCAGCATTTATTTTTAATAAACTGCAGTCATGGTTTTTATTTGTCAACTAAGGGTCTACCTTGCATTGGATGTATAATGAACAAAATGGATTCACTGTCAGACCTTCACAGTATTCTGTGGTGATTATACTTACTGCATGCTCTCTCTTTCATTGAAGAGCATTGCTGAGATCTTGTCTAATAAGATACAATAAGGCACTTTTGTTTTAAAGATTTGTATTATGGCTATGTATATTTTGTATTGTATGGTATTTTTCAGGTGGTGTTTCATTATGTTTAGTGTTTGAGTTATTTGACATTTTGCTTATCTTTCTAACTATAATGTATGGCATGCTGGACTTTTATGTGGAGAACTTTTAAGTGGAAGTAAACTTTATACGAATAACAAATATAAAAGAAGGACATGGTTACAAGAGCAGTCTAGTAAATAAATATCATATAATAAAGTTTGTCTTTTCTAATAATTAAGAAAAAGCTGACAATCTTGCCAATGTCGCCAGGACTTCTTTTACAGACAAAATGGCCACAGTAATGTTGCATGCTGCCTTGCCAATGTCTCCAGGCCTCCTTTCACAGGGAGACTGACTCAGTGGATGTTCTGGCAGGACCCGTTCTTAACATTCTCAGTAGCTCATTACTAAAAGGCGCAGTTCCTGATGCACTATTTAGCAATTACTTAAAAGTCAGACCTAGACTCACATACACATAATAATTATAGACCCATTCTGTCTAAAATACATGAAAAACTAGATGCTCATCAGCTTCATTCTCAGTTTACAAATCACAATTTACAGAAACAGCACTAACATGTGTTGTAAACGGCATTCTGATATCCTCTGATGAAGGAAATTCCACTGTAATTATGTTGTTAGACTGAAGTATGGTGTTTGATACCATTGATCATTCCATTTTACTAAACAGACTAGAAAATGAAATTGGGTTCATAGGCACTGTCCCCACCCAGTTTCATTCTTATTCATCAAATTGATTCCAATTTTCACATAAGTTTACTAACTGTGATCCACCATTATATGAGTACACAGAAGTTAAATATGGTGTCCCGCAGGACTCAGTACTTTTACTGTTTTCACTTTACATGATTCCATTGGGGACTATCATTAGAAGATATAACGTTAATTTTCACTCATATGCAGATGACACCCAGTTATACCTTTCTTTTTGACCAAATGACGTTTCTCTGATGCTCTCCTTAATTAGATGTGTTAGTGAGTTAAAGGAACTGATAGACTAGAACGACTTGTTATCAATTACGGATAAAATAGAGACGTTAATTACTGGAGCGAATGATACTGATCACAACAATATTTTGACATTATTTAACTTGGTTGGTATGCCTATTAGTTTTACTGAATCAGCCCAAAATCTAGGCATTATCTTTGACAATAGCATGTCGTTTAAAGTACACATTACAAAAGTATCCAAAACATGTTTTTTCCATTTTAAAAATGTTGGAAAATGAAGATGTTTTCTAAATATTCAGATACTGAGAAATTATTTAATTCATGTATTTCTAGTTGGATTTTCTAATACAATGCAGTGTTTACTGACTGTTCAAATTGTTCTTTATACAGTTTTCAGTTAATTCAAAATAATGGTGCAAGAATTATTACAAAAACCAGAAAGTATGAACATATAACTCCAGTTCTCAAGTCCTTACACTGGCTCCCAGTTAAGTTCAAGGCAGATTTCAAAATTCTCCTTTTAATATATAAAGCCTTAAATGCCCAAGGTCCTGCTTACTTATCTGAACTCATAATTACTTACAAACCAGGGCGCGCATTAAGATCTCAAGATGTTGGCCTGCTTAAGATTTCAAGGATTAATAAGATAACAGTGGGAGGTCGAGCTTTTAGTTACATGGTCCCTAAACTGTGGAATGGTCTGCCTACTATTGTAAGAGATGCCCCTTCAGTCTCAGCTTTTAAATTCTGGATAAAGTCTCATTACTTTTGTTTGGCATACCCAGAGTAGAGCTGCTAGTTAGCTGTACATACTGCATCTCTGCTGTTAGCCATTATTACTAAAATATAAGTACTAAATGTGCACCAAATTTGCACCAGCACAGCAATGAACATTAGACACACCTTTCCTTCTTTATGTATCTTAACATGTTGGTACTTACAAGTTTCTGTTACATGTAATAGCATTGTTTTCTTCTTGAAAAAAAATCAATGGCTCTTTTTTGTGGAGAGGGATTTAATTTTTGTTAGTGTTTATGATCATTTTGAACCATAAATTATTGTATAGAGATGCACAAGGATGGTTCTTCTTATTTGAGAAAATGTGTCTTTTTTGCACGAAATGCCAAGAGTGACAGCCTTTTTTATCAAACGTTGTGCACTAAATGGCTAGCAGATTGACTATAAAGGTGTTTTGTACCATTATAACCGGTAAGCAGCACAGTCAACAACAATGAGGAGTTAGTTTTTTAAACTTTCCCTGTGAGCTGCAGGGTGTCAAAGATTGTGGTGAACTGAACAAGAAACTAAGAGTGATGACATAAAAAGCAGCATACAGATTCACAAGCACCATTCTGGCAGCAGCTCCCAGATTTCATAAAGATTAATACTGAGTCAGAAACAAATCAAAGACAGAATATCATTGGAACTACTCATTTTATAGATGGCAATAAAAATACATTTTATTTAATGAGAAATAAAGAAACATTACTTGACTGAAGATTCTGAATCAAAAGTACTGTGAGCTTTTACAAAGGAGTGTGCCACTCACTGTGTCCTTGGTTTATGGGAATTAAGCTGCCAGCCTTCCTGTCACTGTTTTTACTAAAATCAGCAAGCAGCTGTTCTCTGTGATCGTCACTACTTTCCCCAGTAGTGTAGAAACATGCCAGCTGGAAATATCCTGCACCTGTGCACGGGATGAACTATATTTAACATTGTGTCACTGCAGAAACACTGACTGTGTTCAGGACGGAGGCCTTTATCATATTCACAGGACAAACTAGAGAAGTCTGTGGTTCCTCAGCCCTGAGAGACTACACCTATGATGTTAATAGTTACAGCTAAAGGTGTTCAAACAAATATGTTTGCTGATAGCACTATAATAAATTATTCTGCTCACAGTGTAATTATCCACAGCAGGTTATTTTGGTATTTGGTACACAATACACTATTGCACACACCCTTACTGGTCACCAAAAAATACTCATGTTGACAATTTGAGAAGACAATATGAAATTCACAAAGAAACCCATCAGAACATGGGGTGAATGTGTAACCGTCACATGGTGACCATGCGGAGATTTGAGTTTAGCACTTCCAACTTTTAAAAGTTCCAAGATAAAGCTTTCTATGGTACAGAGTGCATAATGTCTGTAAAGAAACACAGAAACATAAGTCAAGAGTGAAGAGGTAAATAACCTGATCCAGCCAATCAGATACAACAGCAGTTGGAGCTTGAAGAAATTGACGCAGGCATTAAGAAACCCAAAATCACATTAGTGATAGGGACCTGAGTAAGCCATCTCTTGCCAGGCTGTGGGCTCTGCTGTCAGTCGTGAGTCGTCGTTGCACTGTTCAACAACACTGGTTTTCTATTCATTGCCATCCTCAACTCATATGGAATGCAGTAATCCACCGGTATATAATAATATTACTGAATGCAGAATGGAGTGTGAATTGTGAATATATATTGTAAGTGCCTGAACGGAAGGACAAGCATTCTGGCTAGGATGGAAGATAATCCAGATAAGACTGCTGGAATGATGGCACAACCTGGCCAGAATGCCCTATAACAGGGTTGGGCAATGTTGGTCCTGGAGAGCCGCAGTGGCTGCAGGTTTTTGTTCCAACCCAGTTTCTTTATGAGAAGTTAATTATTGCTGATTAAGCACTTATTGCTTATGTGAGATTTTGATGCTTCATTTTAGTGGCCTCGATTGTTAATGTATCCTCCCTTAATTGTTTATTTCAATCTTAAACAGCTGCATTCAGTGTTTTAATGGCTCCTTATTAGCAATAAGATGTAAATGACAAAGCAGCCAGCAGTTCTTCATCTAGCTTTATTCCATTTACATCTGTGTGCGTTCATCATGCACTGTTTGCTTTAATAAAACACTTAATAGAAAAACGTGACAGACTGAAAATTACACGTTTTAAGCTTCACATCATTCAGATGATATCCTTGAAAAAGAAAAAATCTATGATTAAGAACCTTAAATTGTAGACTAACAAGACATAAAATTAAATAAGGTCTGAGATTGGCAAGGATTGGTTTCTAAATAAGCAATGAGGTTGGAATGAAAACCTGTAGCCACTGTGGCCCTCCAGGAGCAACATTGCCCACCCCTGCCCTATAATCTTCATCCCGGCTGGGATCACTCTATAATGGATGGACTGGCTCAATGTGGATTCCAGGAATAGTTCATACCCCCAGATAGAAGGTGACAGTGTTCCTTGAGGCTGATCCCAATCTGCACACCCAAGGGGTTCCATGGGAATTGTATTCTGAAATTGCAGCCCTACTGGGGTCATTGGGTACCACCAGAGAGTGATGTCAGGGTAGGACAGTACTGGTTTCCATGTAAGTGATTTCCAAGTGCTCCTGACCAGCAATGTGGAGACACCGAAGGCAGTCCCAGTTTTTGCTTAAAAAGAAGACAGAGTCAGAGTTGGGAGACAGCGGATAACAGCCTTGGAGGCTGGAAGGAGGAAGAATTTGTTTGATTTATTTGTATTGTGGCTGATGTTTGCAAGGGTGTTCATTGGAAGGGTGTCATGGATGAATTAAATATGTTTTATTAAAATCAAGAATTGTGTTTGATATTACTGTGTCTGAGGTTTGGGGCTCAGTGGTGCCACCTGATCGTTACAACATACTTTACCCCTATAGAAGGAATAAGTCAGACATTGAGTTGTTTCAACATGCTTAGCCATGGATAGGAAACCCTGCCGTAATACATCCTTGCATGCTTTGGTCTTAATGCCAGTGACCATTGATTACTGCCAACTAACAGAAATTTGGTGGTTTAGCACTTCCTAACAAAAAGGCAGTATAGTACACAATACAATGCAATACAATTTATTTTTGTATAGCCCAGAATCACACAAGAAGTGTCACAATGGGCTTTAACAGGCCCTGCCTCTTGACAGCCCCCCAGCCTTGACTCTCTAAGAAGACAAGGAAAAACCCCCAAAAAAACCCTTGTAGGGAAAAAATGGAAGAAACCTTGGGAAAGGCAGTTCAAAGACAGACCCCTTTCCAGGTAGGTTGGGGGTGTCAAAAAGAAAGGGGTCAATACAATACAATGCACAGAACAGAACAAATCCTCAATACAGTATAAAAATAAAAATTTTACAAGTACGGAGCAGTTTTCAACAGTAGATGATATAATATGATTTGGATTTGTTCAGAGTCCTGGAGACCTCATCCATCAAGCTGCATCCCCCATTTGGCCATTCCACAGCTGAAACAGCGCTGGGCCAGCCAATCCAATGAAAGGACCCCTCTACCCCACGATCCCTGCGATCCTCCATCAAGGATGATTTTACCTTAGGCAGGCAAAACAAATTGGTAGGTGGACCGTGGCACCAAGTGCCACATTTGGGTACCGAGAAGAGAAACAGAATAGGTGAGGGTTAGTATCCAATTATAACTATCATATTACTTATGTTTTAGTGCTAATGACTAACAACAGAGATGCAGTATGTACAGTTAATCAACAGCTCTAGTCAAGATATGCTAAACTGAAGTAGTGAGTCTTCAGCCGGGATTTGAAAGCTGAGACCGAAGGGGCATCTCTTATAGTAGCAGGCAGACCATTCCACAGTTTAGGGGCCCTGTAACTAAAAGCTCGACCTCCCACTGTTATTTTATTAATCCTTGGAATCATAAGCAGACCAGCATCTTGAGATCTTAATGTGTGCTCTGGTTTGTAAGTCATGAGATTGTCAAGGAAGGTTTGTAAGTCATGAGACTTGAAAGCCGAGATATCAATTGCACAATTACAAGGCAAAATATTTCTTCCATCCCTAAAGTACACAGTACTTAACACATGGAATTTATATAGCATTCACACTTTTATTGATTCATTTATATATCAATAGATAAGTATTCTTTGAACAATAGAACTTCAAGCATAATGTTGCATGAGATAATTTCTTTTCCTACATTCAAATTATAAACTTGAAATTTGGCCAATTTTTCTAACTTTTCCTCACTATCTGATGCACAAATTAAACTTTCTCGCTATGATAAAAATAGATAGTATTGCCAGATCATACCAGTGTTTTCAAAAGAACATAGGTCTTTCAATAAGATCCTCAGATCTTCTTAAATAATATGCTACCGTGGCTGTCCATTTGTCTGTCATGGATTTTAAATCTCCTGTAGCTCACAAACCATTTGAACTATTGACCTGAAATTTGGTACACATATACTATGTGACGTCTACTATCCGCTTTCTGGGTGATGATTGACCTCCGAGGTTATTCCTCTTTTTATTTTTATTTTATTTTATTGTAGAATCAACTCTTGGCAGCGGCCATGCAGCGCATGCATACGGGCGCTGTTCTTACCCCTACCACCTTCGCCGTCAATTCCCCTACCTCTTCATATCTTAAATCATTCTTGAGGCAGATTGAAGACTTAAGTGCCAGCTTAAGTGAAAAATTAAGGAAAACAGACTATGTAATTGCAAGTCAAACACTGACTTAATCAGATGCCGACGAAAGAAGAGAAGAAGCGGGCCGCTAGGGTGGAGAAAAGAAGAGCTGCTCAGGAAGCAGCAGGAACATCAGCCTCTGAGCAAACGAATGCTAAATGTACAGAGAAAGAGAATGAAAAGTAGGAATGCTCACTGCGCCATTCCTGCTTGTTTAATACAAATTGACATGCTCTTCATTTATCTGTGTAAAAAAGAGTCTCAACCCATAATTGTACATCAAACACATCTCTCTTGGGTGTGGTTTTCCAAAACGTATCCATGTTAAAGAACTTACCTGTGAAAGATATTGATGTTGTCAGGCATTTCCTTCATCTGGTTCAAATGTTTGGAGAGTGTCCTGCTGCTTAGATCCTATTGCAATAAAGACTTTGTTTATTTATAACACAGTTGCATTTCAGGTAACGTTACTGCTTGATGATCAGTCTGTTGTAATAACTTACACTACACCTCTAGCACATCATGTTATCACATTGTTAACAATCCTAAACTACCCACCATGACTCAATGGGAAAAAAATGTCTTTTTTTCCTTCAAATTCGAAAAAATAAATTCATTCTATAATTCTAATGAAAAGGTCTTTTAAATCTGACAAGCAGATCTTATGTTTGTTCTCAAGCATTGCTAATATTTTGGAAACATCAGTATCTGTGCACGATTACCTTGTATTCATTTTAGTTTGTCTCTAGATAGTTAGGGGAAAAGATAACTGATCTGATTTGAATAAAATGTAGTACTTACATCTTTCTGATTTGTGATTTATATACTGAATTAAGGGCGGCACGGTGGTGCAGTGGTAGCGCTGCTGCCTCGCAGTTAGGAGACTCGGGTTTGCTTCCCGGGTCCTCCCTGCGTGGAGTTTGCATGTTCTCCCCGTGTCTGCGTGGGTTTCCTCCGGGCGCTCCGGTTTCCTCCCACAGTCCAAAGACATGCAGGTTAGGTGGATTGGCGATTTTAAATTGGCCCCAGTGTGTGCTTGGTGTGTGGGTGTGTTTGTGTGTGTCCTGCGGTGGGTTGGCACCCTGCCCAGGATTGGTTCCTGCCTTGTGCCCTGTGTTGGCTGGGATTGGCTCCAGAAGACCCCCGTGACCCTGTGTTCAGATTCAGCGGGTTGGATAATGGATGGATGGATATTGAATTAATCCCATAAAATCAATTACAAAACAAAAAGAATACAAACACCTTTGTACATTGAACATCACCTTAATCTACATATTAAATTATAATTATTTACATTTATTAGTAAAAATGGGGCAGTGCAAGAAAAACTCAGAGGTATAGTCTTTTGTGTAAAAATGCCAACTTTTCATTTAAATTACAATCAAAACTACAAATCCCGCCATTCATTAATGAACTAGTTTAGTTCAATTTGGGGACACTGGCTCCTTTGGGTGTTTAGAAGGAACTGTCTTGCGGTGGGTTGGTGCCCTGCCAGGGATTGGTTCCTGCCTTGCGCCCTGTGTTGACTGGGATTGGCTCCAGCAGACCCCCGTGACCCTGTATTCGGATTCAACAGGTTGGAAAATGGATTAATGGATGAGCCTGGGGAGACCTACTATTGCCAGACACATTCACATGTACACCCACAATTACCCATACTAGAGAATTTCACAGTCACAAATACTGTAAACTTAATACTCACACCTCTGTGATGCCCTGGCTCAAGGTTATATTTTGTTTATTTAATGTTTTGTGTTTTAAATTTTATTTGTCATATTATGTTATTAATTTCTTTTTTGTTTTTGTTTGTCTGTGATGTATTTATGTAATATTGTGTTATTTGTTAATAATTTGTACTATGTTCAAAATATATGTCCTACTGTATATATAGACACTAAGGAGGCTTGGCCCCAGCAAGTATTTAAGCAGACCCTTCAGTTCTCATTGCACCTTCAGCATTGCTTTGTTTTGATTCCCGCATTTCATTTGGTGATTTTTAATGACTGGTATGTTTTTTCCTGCGCCACAGGTTTCTACTGAACTTGCCCTCTTCTATTCTGTACATTTTTGAAATGTATCTTTTAAAAGCCTTAACCACATTTTTGGGCTTGTGCAGGCTGGATGTCTGCCATTTCAGTCTGGGGTTAGGCTGCTAGGGGTAAGGCCTACTTGTGAGTTAGACCTGTAAAGAAGTCAGATATGTTTTTTGTGTGAGGTTTGATTCTATTTTTATGATTTTTTTTTTGAGCAGAAGGATTCATGACACGTTGGAGTACCCAGAGAGGAAATCAAGGAGACACAGTGAGAATGTGAAAATTTCTTGCAGGCACTTTTGAAACTGAAACAGCTGAGTTTGGAACCATATGGCTATGATGCAGCATCACTAACCAATGCAGCACTATCTCAAATTGTATATGCTGCATACTGTATTTGTATTAGAGAAATATGAAGAGACGTTTCTAAAGAGGAATACATTATTTAGGGACTTTAGTAACTAAAGTGTAAACGTTCACCAGGATAATATAAACAAGGGAAACAGTAAACTTATATTAGAAGAAACCACAATTTTGAGGTGAAAACTTCCCCGGAAGCAAATGTAGGGGATGAAGGTAGGGAATGGTAGTCCAACTAAGTTCACTGGTTGGACATTTTATAACTGAGGGTCAAGGGAATAGCTTCAGCCTCCTGTGGTTAGCTAAGAGGCTTCAGTTGTACTCAGTATATTGTTCCCATAGAGCTGTTAGACATAGTATATTTGAGTTTACGAATCAAAAACATTTTGCCATTTTTTTATACTCAGTAGTTAATAAACTCATTCTTTTTTACATGCAGCAGTGGAATTACTTGGGGTGGTTAAGGGGGAAGTGTAAATTACACTTAATTTTTTTTTTTAATTTACAGAAATATACCCATTATCATAGCATTAAAATGATGCTATATTCTGCTCTAAGTAAAACTAGTCAATATCACCCCAACATGCCTTAAGAAGAAGAGTTATGTAAGTACACCACCGACCACTGTTACTCTTATTAAATGATTGATCAATCAAACACTTCATCTAGTCTAACCATGAATTAAGAGTAAAATGTAGAGGATTAATCAATGTCATACATACATATAATATTGTGGGGCACACAAAAACAGCCAAGTCTTAAGTTTAATATTGTTAAGAGTTATTAGTAATAAAAGAATGATGAATAGTTTATTTCACTTTGTTATTTTATTATTACAGAATGCTGTTAATGAAGGTTACTGACCAATTTAATGGTTGTGCTGAAAATGGATCACTGTTGGTGGAAACCAAAGTCCTGTATGTTGTAACACGTTCATGAAAGTAGACCTTGTCCCATGTGTTTAATTTATACAGCTTATGCTTATTAGGACTCCTTTCTGTATGGTCTACAATGCTGGCAACAACTTCTGAGGTATGGAGTGAAGTATTTCTTGGTTTTTGGGGGCATTACTTACAGAGCCAATAGTACATCACTTTTACACAAATTGCTGAACTGCACCCTAACAAAAGAATTCATCACATGTCAACCTTAAAGAGCCTGTACGACATAAAACTCCACAATCAAAGTAGCCTGTTCCAATGAATATGCTATTTGTTCTCTCCAGAAAGAATGAAGATGCTATAACAGAACTAAAATATGAAGCACTAGCGGGAAGTCCTGCTAGCTTCACTTTATTGTATTTGCTGCTGCTATACGCAGGGCAGGGCTCCTTACTGTGTGCAATGCCACTTTTTTCATGTATCAGCATGTACTAATGAATGATGTTGTCAATTTGTACAACCATTTGAGTGCATTTTGCTCTGTGTTTTGTCTATTTTGTTTTTAAATAATTTCATTTCATCTTCTACTGTGTTGACTTGCATTCCTGTCATTAAAGATGGCTTCCCCCATCATGGAGCCATGAAACATGGTAGCAGGTGATATGAGGTGTGTGGTAACTTGATTTGAGATATCAGGACACACAGCCGGGTGGTGATGGAGATGATCTCGTTGACTTTTTTCTCAGTATAAAGCATACCTGAAAACAAAGTGAGATTGTTATCTCTTCTGTTTTTTTTCTGGAAACCTGGCCTTTACCATTTTGATGTTATTTTTCATTAAGAAACTCTGCATTATGCATATGTAAGCTTGTATTGTTTGTTTATTATTATTATTATTATTATTATTATTATTATTATTATTATTATT
>JANRMT010062796.1:37618793-37738590 GCA_026402145.1 Polypterus bichir lapradei | reverse complement strand
TTATTATTATTATTATTATTATTATTATTATTATTATTATTATTATTATTATGTGTTAAGAAGATGCCTTTATCCAAGACAACATGCAAACACAGACCATTAAACATATACTTTCATGAACTAGAAAATATAAAGTTTAAAATTGTATCCTCTAGGGCAGGGATCTTCACCCATGATCCTGTGGGGCCACAGTGGCTGCAGGTTTTCATTCCAGCCAGTTTCCTAATTAGAAGATAGTCCTTGCTAATAATAAAATGTAGTATCTATTATAAAATAAAACACTAAGGTATGTGTGTCTGGTACCTCTGAGCAATCTGATTGGTTAGTTTGGCTTTGGTGCGATTAGTCAATTTGGCTTTGGTATCACAACGAAAGAGTAAGTGTGAATGTGAGATGCACAAGGAGGAGTAAAGGCATATGAGGCATGCTGAGAGAGTTGCCATCAAAGATGGCAAGTATAAAGCCAGACAAGAGGTGAGAATGGTGCTTTAGAAATAATGACAGAGTCTGAGAAGCAGACTTCACAGAAATACACTCGAGAGAGGCTGTGAAGAGACGTGTACACATATGCAAATACAGAAGAAAAGCGCTAAAGGAACACATAAAACGAAATAACAAATATTTTTTAATTATTCTCTTCGACAGATACTGTGGCTAGTTTTACCATATTGCTTGTTGGTGCTTTCATGCATCCAAGACAAATTTTAATTACGTTGCAGTTTCCTTTTTCGAGAACATTATCCATGCATTTTTTGGACAAGAAAAGTTTTGCACTTCACATTCACCATTGTAAATGGAACCAAGTTAGCTGGAGAGCTGGTTTCACTTTGTTATTCACATTTTGATATCAGCCATGTCTGGTTAAGAAAATAGGAAACAAATAAAACCTAAATTCAGTTGTTTGAAAATGAAAAAGGCAATTAAGGGTTCTGAATTGTAATAAGTGAATTAAGTGAAATAAAGCCCTAGAAACATATTCCTTAACCTATTTATATGATTAAGAAATTGGTTGACATGAAAACTTGCAGCTGCTGCAGCTCCTCCAGGACCATGAGTGAAGGTCTCTGCTCTACAATGTAATTCATTTTTTTCTTGGAAGAATAAAAGCTGTAACAACCATTATGTAGTTAAATACCAAGTTCCATTATTAGCAAGGACTGTCTTGTAATTAGGAAAGCCGTTAGAACAAACACCTGCAGCCATTGTGGCCCTCTTAGACGGGGAGGGAAGATCCATGCTCTAGGGGTTGATTATTCTAGTTAGTTATCTCTTCGAATTGAACAGAGTAAGGGCCACCTCAGGCCATAGGGCTGCCATTTTAGTCTCAGTTGCCAGATATCAGCGTTTTTTATGCCTTTAGGTAACACATACTATTTCCTCTTTTTGTTTCTCCATGTCACTGCCAAAACACAGTCAACTCAACAGCACATTTTGTGCTTATAAATATTCTTATTTTATATATTTTTTTTTTATGCTAACTGGTCATGAGAGTTCCATTACTTCATCAAAAAGTAGTCTCAACAGGCATGTATTAAATCAAATAAGACAGTGACCTTTAGGGTGCTTCAACCCTCTAAGAACTCTTTCAGTTGCTACATACAGTAAGTATCAGTTAATGTTTATAGTCTGCAATATTGGTTAGTATCTTACTTCTTTATGAATTTTTGTTTTGCTAAGTACATTTTTTCAGCTTGTTATCAATATACAGTGAGTTTACAGCATTAGTTACTTAAAAGTCTTTATTGTATTTAATGAACTTAAGAACTGTTGCATAGGTTGCATAAAGCAAACCAGCCCAGAGATTGCCAGTTGGTACAGAAATAATAAACTAGATGCACGTCTAGTATATATGTAAGTTTATTTTAGCAGACCTAGCTAAATAAGACAGGTTGATAGCTTCTAGCAGCTCCCACCTTTACGGTGACACCAGTATTGTCATTTGGTGCAAACCCATGCTACTCTAGGAGTCCTCCTCTTGTCCAAGTGGTCATTAATTTCATGGGGACTCCTGGACCTCAAATCATGATTACTAAGCATGCATTTTCTTCTGTGGTGCAACTGTTGTGTACACCTTCAACTGCTCGGACACCAATATGCTATATATTTTATGTTATCTACTTAACACGATTATTCAAACTTAATTGAATGTGGGTTTTTTGTACAACTGGACTAATGGCAGGTTAAATGTTTTGCTCAGAGTTGTGGGAATTGGCCCTTTGGGGTTAAAGCCAGACAATTCAGTCACGAGGCCATACTGTTTGCAGGCACTTGCAACTACAGAATGTATTAGTGTATAAATTAACTGGAGTGGCCTTTAACAGGAGGTAACTCGACATCTTGTTTTTCTATTTTTACCCTCCCTCTTGAATCTTAATGAACTTGCAGCCAGAAATGTGCCTTGAATCTTCACTGTTGTCATGACATTTAGTCCACGGGAGCACATTCACATCAACTTTGTAAAAGAGTGCATTTACAGCAGCTTGTTAATTAATATTTTGTTATTATAAAAATGCAATTAACTTTCATTGGTGCAATTGGTTATTATTTTTATAGGGACTTTCAATGAAATCTCAAAGTATATAATCTATAAATCCATCCATCTTCTTAAACCACATGACAGGGCTGATGGGAGTTAGAGATGATTGCAGCAGCAGCATCAGATGCAGGACAATTGAGGCAAACTCAGACAGGGTCAGTTTAATTACACTAACACTAAGACATTTCAGATGGAGAAGGAAAACTTAGTGCCTAGAGAGCATCTCATCTTATTCTTGGCCCTCCTTAATATGATTCAGAGGTGTGGAGGGCCAGAGCATATGGTGGCAGCACTTGGCACAGGGTGACAAACTACACACAGAGAATGAGAAGGCCAGGCTCGATACCCAAGTCACTGGAGTTGTGAAGCAATAACTCCAAACACCGTGCCATCTAAAGTACAGTTTGTCATATTTAACAAGTTAGATGAATGTACTTTTTCAGGATTATCTACACTACTGTTCTAAGTTTGTTTCTGCCCAAGATTAATTAAACAAGAAACTCCACAAATGTAAAGAATTCATTTGTAAACAGACACTTTTATGATTCATTTTCTCACTGAGATATTTGTGAAGAAAATAATTGCATCATCTGCTCAGTGGTTTCTTTTTGCATTCTTTTAAATGACTAATCTGTGACTAATCTGTGAACAAGTGTAATATGTGACATTCTTTACAGGTGGTTTATAGTAACAGTATATAGTTTAAAATATATTGAGTCAAATTATAATTGATTAATACATTGGCAGCATGGTGACGTGTTACATGTACTGCAGCTTGAATTCTGGGCGTCTTTCTGCTGTTTTTATTTTCTCCCAGTGTTCACATAAATTCCCCCCCACACACTGAAGGCATTCGCTAAGGTCAACTGCTCTCTCCAGACTGCCGTGTTGTGAATGGGGACGTGTTTGTGTCTTAAATTGGACTGGTGTCTTCTCTGTGGATTCTCCTATTTTGTACCTATTTCTGCCATGCCCTTGTTCTCAATGACCCAGCATTGGATGAAGCGTTTTTTCTACTTGAATAAGTTCATATATGATACAATAGTGATTTTAGCACATTTATAACATATTATTAACTGGGACGGGGACTGAACCCTCATTCATGCTTGGTTTCTGACTTCTGGGTGCTGTGCAAGCAGTAGCCTTTCACAGAAGTTCTGTGTTTCTCACTGTTTTTCTTTTTTTTTTTCGTTACTGAACTTACTTATTTACTAGTTACTATTCTTATTTAAGATTAGAATTTATCTGGCTTTCTGGCTTGCCACTGATAGTAGCCACTAAAAATCAGATAAATGGATCTTAAATTTACCAGTGAACGTCAATGCACCCAAACCCAGGTGCCGACTTGTCTTGACTTCACTTCAAATGGTTGCAACTCCATCCAAGTTCACAGCAGAGGATGACCTGATGGCTTCCTTATTTCTGCAACCCCTGGGAAAATAAGAGACACTGAGAAAAGAAAAGGAGGTTGCATTAGATACTCCTGCTATCAGCTACTTTCGCTGTGAATGCGTGGGCCTTAGCAGCTCAGTTTCACTGTACCACCTGGACCCACTGCAGTTTCCTTCTCAGACAAAGATTTGAGATTATCTTTCTGCTCCACAAGGCTTATTCTCACCTGGACAAAGCTGGCAGCACTGTAATACATTTTATGATTTCTCCAGTCCTTTCAGTACCATCCAGCCATCCCTGTTAAGGGGTAAACTCAGAGATATGCAGGTGGATGAGCCTGTGGTGTTCTTAATAATGGACTATCTGTCAGTTTGTGAGACTCAAGGTCTGTGTTTCTGATACAGACATGAGCAACACTGGAGCCCAGCCAGGAACAATCCTGTCTCTTTTTCTCTTCATTCTAGACACTCAGACTTTAAATATAACACCAAGTCATGTCACTTGCAGAAATTCTCAAATGATTCTGCACTTATGGGGTGTATTGATAAAGGGGATGGGACAGACTGCAGGAGTCGGGTAGAGAACTTTGTTTTTTGAGAATTGTCTACACCTTAATATCAGCAAAGGCAAGGAACTGGTTAGCCCCTATGTCCGGTCAATATTTAGGGAGTGGATTTAGAAGTGGTGCTCTCCTACAAGTACTTGGGGGTCCACATCAGTGATAGGCTGGACTAGTCTCATAACACAGAGGAACTGTATAAGAAAGGGAAGAGCAGACTCTTCTTCCTAATGAGACTGTATTCCTTTAATTTGGTTAGTGATATCTTTCACATCTTCTACAACTCTGTGATGGCCAGTGCAATTCTATATGTTGTGGTATGCTGTGCTGATAACATCACTTCAAGAGAGGCTCAGCAAATCAACAAGTTAATTAAAAGGGCAAGCACTGAGGACCCCCTGTAGGTACGTAGTAGCGAAGAGAGAGAGAGAATTAAAACAAAACTGAGTGTCATTGTGGGCAATGCTACACATCCTGCCTGACACACTAACACAGATGACTTTCAGTCAAAGAATTATTCAGCAGAAGAGTGTCAAGCAATGCTATGGGGACTCCTTTATACCAACAGCAATACGCCTACATAATGCCGGAATGGGACTGCCAGGTGTGGTGTATGGCTGGCCGTTTATCCCGGCCAATACCCCCAAAGCCGCCAGGTGTAGCTCTCCCTGCAGCATGGAGGTGCCCCGATCATGGACATTGGAGTCTTTATCCACAGTCCTGCTGGATACCATGGGGGCCACTAGGAGACACTGCAGGGAGGAACGATGCTTATTTACCCTACGCCCCGGAAGTACGTCGAGTCACATGGACAAGGGGAATGACGTGCTTCCGGGGTGAAGAAAAGGACTCTTTATCTGACCCTGAAGTGATAGGAGATCACATGGACTGGGGATTGGAACACTTCCGGGTCAGGGAATATAAAAGGATTGTGGGAGCTCCCAGACGGTGAGCTGAGCTGGGTGGAAGGGTAGCAACGTGTCTGGGAGTGGTGGAGAGTTTATTGTGATTGATTTAATGAGTATTGTGGAGAGGAGGGTGCTTTGTGCACTGTGCAGTATAAATAAAGTCTACTTTTGGACTTTTATCTGGTGTCTGGCGTATTGGACAAGGGTTCAAGGGAGTGATAGCGCCCCCTATCTGTCACACAGGTCAGAAGTTTTCTTTTCTTTCTTTCTTTCTTTTAAAAATGCTCTTCCTTTTTAGTCATTCTGGTGTGTGTTCAGACAAAAGTGTGTGTGTATAAATATTTCTTTATGTATTGATTATTTAAAGAGTTTCTGTAAAAGACCAAATTTCCACCTGGGAACAAATAATAATAATAATTTAAATGACTAGCAGTTTTCTTATAAGGCTTTCTGAGACCACTGCGTCCAGCATAGTGATGTTGAGGTCACATGAGCAGTTGCTTTTTTTTTTTAAGTATTTAACTTTCAATGAATGTACGATCCTGCGGTGAGCTGGCGCCCTGCCCAGGGTTTGTTTCCTGCCTTGCACCCTGTGTTGGCTGGGATTGGCTCCAGCAGACCCCCGTGACCCTGTAGTTAGGATATAGTGGGTGGGATAATGGATGGATGGATGAATGTATGATCCCTACATGGCCCTTTCTACCTAAACAAGGTGTGAGATGGACTATTCTATTCTCTTTATCTTGAATGGTGTCATAAGATGTATTATGAGTTACTATGTTACACAAAGTATCCTAGACTATATAAACACAGCTCTTTCTATTTATACTTGACATTTGTCATAGTGAACTGAGGTGTTCGTAATTGAGATTAAATAAAGGATGTCCATTGGAACTATTACAAGAGTGACCTTAGCTGTTATTTAAAGGAAAATCCCAAACATCAGACAGCCACTTTTTACTCCACAATAAACTTTATATGTTGATATTCTAACACTGTTTTACAAGTGTGAGTTCTTTTTCCTTAACTCAGCCTTTCATTACAGCCTACTTAGCATGATGTGTGATCTTTCTCACTTACATAACATGAACCATAAAACAAACTAGGCTTTGATTAGAAAAACAGTATTCCTAAAAGCTTCCATGTTTTATGCACTGTATCTTCATTAACAGATTTACCTTTCATCCATTTCCTGTTCCTGAGTCCTGAGGAACTGGAGTGCATTTCAAGCAGCACTTATTGCAAGGCAGGACTCAGACCTGGATAAAGACAACTGCTCATTGTAGGACACTTCATACTCACTTACACCAAACCAATTCAGGTTTACCGGTTAACAAAACAACATTCCATTGGAAGAAATCAATAATTTAAAAAGAACTCCAACCAGTAGTCTAATAAAGAACCCAAAAGTGTGAAGCAGCAATGCTGCTAGTCAAATCATTATGCTGTGCTAATTTACTAGCACCATTTCTTGAATGGTCATTTTGAATCTTTGCCTTAACGTCCCTCTCCTGTGTCCATTATTTTTTGGTTTTATGGTTTATCCATTCATAAACATCTGAGTTTTAAACTGTTATGTTCATACAAAAAGTCTAATTCTGGTAACTTCAAAGTGCAAGACAGGAGTCAGTACCAGTCCTTTGCAAGGCACAATCCCATAGTCATACCAAAAGAGCCAAGACTCACTTATGGAACTGTTTCACACATCTTTACAAAGTGTGGGGTTATCTTGTTGATTGGACAAAAGCCATGGAGACATGGGAGATTATGGAATTTGCACACTAACATTTGCAGGACTCTTGATTGAGTAAATATCTCTTGAACTGAGAAGCAGATGGCATAACCACTGTACCACCCTACGGTACTCTAAACAAGTTGGTTAATGCTGGGAATTAACTTTTTTGTTAATAGCTTTAATTTCATTCTTAGATCTTAATGATAGTGATTAAATGTGATCCCAAAGTTTCCTTACATTTCTTTCATGCTGGAAATTTTACTAGATTTAGAAATGTGGCTTCTAGCTTAAACAGTTCCGAAATCCTGAAGGGTGCTCTGTTATAAACTTTCAGCCAAGATGTCATCTTGGCACCATGCTGTTATATTGATATCAGCTTGATGTGATCATCTTCATAGTGATTAACAGATAGATTTGTTTTCCCTTAATTTGAATAAAATCATGCATCACTCCAAATTTAAAACATAAAATATTTTGCAAGTATTTAAACTGCATAAACAAATAGAAACCTCATACAGAAAAATGAACCTTCTAGAGTTGCTCAATTAATCCAGCTACGAGATTTGTGCCAGTGATTACATCGGGAAACTATCCAACTTCTCTAAGCCTCTGCAATTCTAATATGAGGAATGGGAAACTTTTCAACAGTTTATACAATTTACATCTGAATTAAAAGTGATGATTTCAAGAAAATCTTGGAATTTTACACCACATTGATCTTAGGATTGTCCCTCTGTCAGAGTTGCCAGAAATTCACTGTTGATCAGCATCAGACAAATCCCTAGTTTGGAAGGCCAAGTTAATGGTCAATCTGAAAAAACAGCCAACATCACATTTCACTCTGAGCAATAAAAAAACTTTTTGGTAATGGGATCTAATCCAAACATCACGCAGGCAAATGATTTCAAGTACCCTATGATCCATCATTCAGAAGGTTTTAACCATTTGACCCTGTGGAAATTCAGAAGATCATCAATAAAATTCCCCTACTTTTCAAAATGTTGTATCTTTTTAAATATTCTCAACTATCTTTTTCTACAATTTGCAGAATATATCAACATTTAATGTCATATATTAATAAGACTTGATTTCAGCATTTTAAAGTACTTTTACAAGCAGCGCCAGACCGCTCACTTTTTTTAAACCTCACCTGAGAAGGAGTTTCATTGAATAACGGGCAACCATTCTTCTTTCCTTTTTAATGGATTTTTTCTATCTGGCTAAGCTTTATGTTGCTTGTTGACGGAGAAGAAAATCATGAATACCACTTCTTAGAACTGCACTGCAGAAAATTATAGAACATGGAAGTTGGGTCTGGGGTGGAGTAGGCAGGCAGATGTTGTTTCATTTTCAGAGAGGACACAGGTAGTAAGACTGCACAGCCAGGAAAATAAGTAAACGAAATGTCTAAAAAGATAAAGGGTCATGGATTCACAAAATATTCAAGGAACAGATACAGAAAAAGAACACAAAGTACAAAATAAACAGCAGAACTTTGTATGAGCCTACCTAAATGGCTCATGGTCTTTCACATCTTAGTGCTACACCAAAGTACTCCCCTTTTTATTTCCCACTTATCCCTTTTTTGTCTCCAAATTCTGGCCTCTCTTCTTACCAAAAGTTGAGTGTCACTCTCCTCTCAAAACTGTGCTCAGTTACCCTATGTCACAGAGGAGGGTTTTAAACCTCGAGTCGAAAATTACTGATCCCAGATGAACCAATATTTGCTCCGAGAACAACAACAACAACATTTAATTATATAGCACATATTCATACAAACAGTAGCTCAAAGTGCTTTACATAATAAAGAATAGAAAAATAAAAAAAACACAATATGAAAACAAAATAAATCAGCATTAATTAACATCGAATAAGAGTAAGGTCCAATGGCCAGGGGGGACAGAAAAAACAAAATAAAAACTCCAGACGGCTGGAGAAAAAAAAATAAAATCTGTAGGGATTCCAGACCATGAGACCGCCCAGTCCCCTCTGGGCAAAACACTACACTGCAGCTCTTTCTAGTTGGTACTGCTGGACCTACACATCTGATCCTATTTTTGCCCATGCAAAGTCACATCTCCAAGTCAATTACTCAGCTACCTGCTTTAACAGAGTGACAGAACCACCCATACCTTCCCTTTGTGGGAATTATAACTACCAGGAGGTATCGTCTACTCTTGGCTTTCCTCCCTGGCCTCAATCTCTTTACAAGGAGAGTTGGATAGGCTACACCTAAGCATTAAGGTATAGCTTGCTTTAACTAAATCAGATATGTAAAACATACCAAATAATACTTCCAGTGTGAATTTTAATACTGTGTCTACTATTTTCAAGGAAGAAGTCAATTGCCAAAAGTGTTAGTATAAAGTGGAACTAACAAACAGCCGAATATCTTTAGTTTCACTGCAGTAAGCAACGGTCTTAAAAGTGTAGTAGTAGAAGGGGGTAATAATGGAGAATCTCCTGAAGATTACTGAGTCCCAAATTCTCTACCTCAGGGTCTGTTCATTTTCAAAACAAAGGAGAACCTTTCCTTCAAATAAAGTATCAAGTAGTCATCAAGGCCCATATCAGTGCTACCTAATTCCAATCCCTGTCCTACAATTTAATAATAAAGATCAAATAAACACCTGGTCCACTGCTTCAGTTATATTGGAACCCTAACTAATAATATAAAGCAAACAATTTTGAAAAACCTGTTGTTTGCACTACATGGAAAAAAAAAGTAATTGAGGTACAATTCTAATTATTCTGACTCATTAAAAAGCTACAGCATGGCAGCCAGCCTGATGAAGGCATACTCTCTCTCTCTCTCTACATAAATACACATCAATAAAGACAATTTTAATTGTGTCCCATATTTAAAGGAAAATAATATTCTGCAGAGCCAAGAGATCTTCTTCAATGGACTGCTTTGTGATTATATTTTCAAATAAAATCAAATTGCATTCTATGTGTCAAATACAAATAATACATACAGTACAATATGTAGTGCCTAGTTATTGCTAAATTTCATAAATTGTTACAAACCTCTTAATCTGTACGTATGATAATAATGACCCCATAATCCCCACATATTTCAGCTATGATGGCCTGATGATAGAATTGAACTCTGAAACTGCATATATTGAGCTGCATTATTCTTATTGAGATACAGAATGCTTTTACCCTAATGTGGACACAGAAGCCTTTTAAGAAACCTAGAGCTGCAACAGCAAGCAAATCTCAACAAGAAACTAAACTGAGAACAGAGGAACTATAAAATCAAAGCACTGACTATCTCACAGGGTAGGACCAGATGTTCCCATTAAAATGGGAAATCAAAGATCACATTTGACTTATTTCTCACAGTAAAATTGCAGGTCCAAGGATAAAGCTGTACTGTCTTCAAGATGTCCGGAGATAAACCTTGTCACGTTGAAAAACTTGCAGGATTTATTGCAAATTGCATATACTGAACATTTCTAAATGGATGAAATATTAGGACCTATCCCTGAATTATCTTTGCATTACTATAATATAAAGCATAGTATAGGGTGACACGGTGAAGTGCTATATGGTGTTGAATCACAGTAAAGGAACTTCTACTTCGGTCACTATCTTCAAGAATATTGCACATTCAGGTACCTGTGGCTTTCCTTTAGATACTCAGCCCTGATGAAAACATCTCAAATGTACTTATAGATATTATTATAGATATTATAATTGTTAGTATAATATATATATATATAGCTAAACTCCAGATCTTCTTATATAATATGCTATCAGGGCTGTCCGTTTGTCTGTCCAGGATTTTAAATCACCTGTAGCTCGCAAACTGTTTGAACTATTGACCTGAAATTTGGTACACATATACTATTTGACGTCTACTATTCGCTTTCAGGGTGATGATTGACCTCCAAGGTCCTCTTTTTATTTTTATTTTATTTTATTGTAGAATCAACTCTTGGCAGCGGCCAGCAGGGCACATGTGTACGGGTGCCGTTCTTATTCCCTACCACCTTCGCCGTCACTTTCCCTACCTCTTCATATCTTAAATCATTCTTGAGGCAGATTGAAGACTTAAATGCCAGATTATGTGAAAAATTAAGGAAAATTTACTAAGTAATTGCAACATGAACACTGACTTAATCAGTTTTAATACAAAAAGATGCAGACGAAAGAAGAGAAGAAGCGGACCACAGGGTGGAGAAAAGAAGAGCTGCTCAGGAAGCAGCAAGCACATCCACCTCTGAGCAAATGAATGCTAAACAGAGACAGACAAAGAGAATGAAAGCAAGGAATGCTCAAGTCAAGTGTATTCACTGCATGTTATTGTGCAGTGCGCCGTTACTGGTAGCTATATAATGTACTGCATGTACCACAGTACACAATACACCATATTGGAAT
Source organism: Polypterus bichir lapradei (assembly GCA_026402145.1). Lineage (NCBI taxonomy): Eukaryota > Metazoa > Chordata > Cladistia > Polypteriformes > Polypteridae > Polypterus > Polypterus bichir. Next base: position 37,727,071 of record JANRMT010062796.1, on the reverse strand, counting down.
TTTGTCAAAGGATTATTATCTGCATGAATCGATCCATCCATTTCATGAGATAGTTTTATCTACTTTAGGGATTGTAGGAGCCAGAGCCTTTATTTCCCAGTGTTAAGTGGAAAACAGGACAATGGCCATTCTCCCATTGTACTGATTCACACAAACACAATCCATGATGCTCTCATACAAATCCAGACTGGAGCTGCCAGTCAACTTGACAGACATTTTTCAGGGATGTGGGAGGTATTTAGAAGAAAATACACAACCCCACAACCCCCTCCCACCCCATTTATTGATGAACTGACAGGTGAAGTGAATAATATTAATTATCTCATTAAAATGGTACCTGTAAAGGGGGGGGGGGGGGTTTTTTGGGGCAGGTTTTTAGTCAGATCTTGAAGGTGATGTGTTGTCTGCAAGAAAAATGGGCAAGCGTAAGGATCTGAGCAACATTGATTAGGGCCAAATTGTGATGGCTAGATCACTAGATCAGCTCATCTCCAAAACAGCAAATCTTGTGGGGTGTTGAAACAGCAACAGAGCCATGGCTGCCCAAGACTCATTGATGCATGGTGGAAACAAATTTAAGCCTGTCAGAGAGGAGCTACTGTTGCACAAATTGCTGAAAAGCATTTTGTTGGTGATACTTATTGGGCACTGTTACCCACTGGGTACCATTTATGAAAGCATTAGTGGGCATGCTATTTACACCAAGGGGAACACACTCCTTAAAGTCCACAGAATATACATAAAGATTATGTACCGCTGAAGGGGCACACATTTCTGACACCGAGGGGGATAAATCTCTCTCTCTCCAGACAATGAGGGGTGATATCTGTCCAACCTGCCTAGGGGTCCAAATGGGCTTTGATTGGCACTGTATTAGGTTTACTATAGGCCGTGAAAATAGGGGAAGTCTTTGTGACACAAATGAAATAAGGCCAAGAAAGTGTCGTAGATGTCATAAAGAATGTGTTTATTGTACAAAACACACAAATTAAATTCATTTAAAGAGATGACTGAAAGAACTCAACCACACAACACAAGCTAAACTGTGTTGTCCTTTTGGCTTTACCTTCACAATGTAAATGCCACAGGGGATGGACGGCAGGCTCTGAACAGACAGATGGACATCCCAACCAGGAGAGAGGAAGGAGCCAGACCCGGAAGTGATGGACAGAGAAGATGGACAGACATCCCACCAGAAGAAGGCATTATTGGGTACTCTTTATTCCATCAGGATGCTAGATGGCAGCAGCCCTAGATATTGGTGCCCAGTATGGAACCAGTAGGGCATACTGGGAAGTATAGTCTGACAACACCGCCCTACAGTGGTCCCTAGGTGCACTTCCTACAATAGGACTTCCGTATGACCCAGAAGTACTTCCATAGGGCAGTTGCCCTGGCATGGAAGTACTCCCGAGTCCTCAATAAAAGGGACCGCACTCCCTTGTCCAGGCGAGTCGGAGCTGGGAGGAAGGAAGGCAACATTCAACTGGAGGAGGGCTGTGCGGTGGTGAGAAGAGTTGGAAGGAGGAGAGATTATTGTGGGGAGAGAGAGAGAAAAACCTGTGCTTCTGTTACATTTTTGTTGATTTTCTTGAAGAGTGTGTGTAATAAACGCACTGTTCTTTGAACCCGGACTCTTAGTATGTTCATGTTGGGGTTTGGGGCTCGCTGACGCCCTGCGTTCCATCACAACAGATATTTCCCCCCTGGCCTACTTGCAACGCTTCTTACTGTTGTTATGAGATATGTGAAGTGTTTGAGGATTACTGTGAGCGATAAAAAGACCAGGAAATGATTAACAAAAGCAGAGACAGAGTCAGGAAAAGCAATGGGGTAAAAACTCTCAGATTAAAATAACCAGGAAACCAGGAATCAAAAGGACAAGATATTGTTTAGAAGTCAAAGACAAAATGAGTTCCAAACCAAAAGCAAAATCCTACCTACTACTACTGGGAAAAAAAGCCAACTACACTAATAGAGACTTTTTCACATAGAATATCCACCGAGGGATAACATATACAGTAGTACAATTGTCACTCCAATAACGTCACTAGCACAATGCTCACAGTTGCATGTACTTCCAGACGGTACTTTCTAAATAAAGAAAATCAAAACAGTAACAAAGATTAACTTTGTTTAACTACATAAAAATGGAAAATAAACCATGTGCCAAAACTACAAAATACGTAAAATCATATACATAAAAGCGTTTAATTCTTCACTTTCTTCACAACCTCTAATTGGCCACAGTGTTCCTGTAACCCTGAGCCCTCAGTGGCCCTTAAAGTGTTAGGTGTCCATGGTTCCCTCCATGTTGCAACAGAACATTGCAACTTGGAAGTTCTCTGGTATCTTGTTCCTTCCATAGCCTTTTCTCCGAATTGAGGGTAAAGCAATCAAGCAATCTGGTTGATATGTTTTTTGCTTCAAAATGAAATAAAGGAGAGGGCCCATTGCCATATATATAATATAATATATTGTAATTAGGACAAAATGAGTCAAAAAAGGTTTGGGGATAGCTTGTATACTTGAGAAAGCTGTCAGAAAGAGAATGCAAAAAGAGGCACATCTTTACAGACAGGAGTCCAAAACAGAACTGACCAACAACTTGTAGGCTGGTCTATACATATGGCTGAGTGGAGGAAGAGGTGGAGTCAGGGAGGCTGGAACAGGAACTGACATGGCAGGAAGATGGGTTCTGGGTACCAGATATGATGTCATCAGAGAGTGCAGGAAGTGACGTCGACAGTGGGTGGACTGTGGTGATGTCATTAAGAGGCAGGGTCTTCAGCTGGTGTGCAGAGAGACAAAAGGAGAAAGGATCAGGTGACAGTGCCAACCCATGGTCCGACTGAGGAATAACACCATTTGAACCTATAAACCGTCTCTCATGCACATGTTTGTGACAATATATATGATTAATGTATCCAAAAAAGCTGGTTTAAATAAAGGGAATTTGCATTGAAGACGTAACACAAGAAGTACTTCAATACCTTGAACTCTTTTTCATGTCCCTCAAATCATTCCTGAACAATTTTTGTAGTGTGGCGGGGCACATTATCCTTCTGAAAGAGGCCACTGCCATCAGGGAATACCATTGCCATGAAGGGGTGTACTGGTCTGCAACAATATTTAGGTAGGTGGTATATTTCATTTACATGTTAAAGGGCAGAGTGGTGGCTCTGAGGCTTGGGATCTGCGCCAGCAATCAGAAGGTGGCTGGTTCAATCCCATGAACACCAGAAGTGATTCTACTCTACTCTGTTGGGTCCTTGAGCAAGGCAATTGCTTCGTCTGGGGTATGATGCTAACCTGAATCCAGCCCTGAAATCAGGTCCCCCAACTAGCAGGTAAAACTCAGGGGTTGGTAGCAGGATTGGCACTACAGCCACTGCAACAAACCTCACACTGTTCCAGTATGGTGCTGAGGTGTCAACCATTGCACGCCTGCACTGGGGTCCAAACCTGGGTGATTCATCATGTGGTGGTTATGGCAATGAGCTCCCAACCTCTACATGTCAAAGTAGCATTCACACGAATGCCAGGGCCCAGGGTTTCTCAGCAGAACATTGTCCTTATCTTTACCATAGTGAATCCTGCTGCCATCTTTTCCCAAAGTAAATAATACACACACACCCAGTCATCCATCCACATGATGTAAACAAAAACATGATTCATCAGATCAGGCAAACTTCTTCCATTGCTCCATGGTCCAATTTTGACACTCACATGCCTATTGCTGGCACATCAGGTGGTGGATAGGGGCACTCTGACTGGTATGTGGCTATGCAGCCCCATGCACAGGTATGTTACAGAATAAGGTTTTCAGCAATTTCTGCTACAGTAGCTCTTCTGTGGGATCAGACTAGATGGGCTAACCTTTGCTTCTCACATGCATCAATGAGCCTTAGGAGCTCATGATTCTGTCATCAGTTCACCAGTTGTCCTTCCTTGGAGCACTTTTGGTAGATACTAACCACTGCATACAAGAAACGCCACACAAGACCTTCCATTTTGGAGAAGTGTTGACCCAGTCGTCTAGTCCTCACAATTTGTCCCTTGTCAGAGTTGCTCAGATCCGTACACTTGCCCCAACATGTCACCTTCAAGAACTGACTGTTCACTTGCTGCCTAATATCTCCCACCCCTTGACAAGTGCCATTTTAATGAGATAATCAATGTTATTCATTTCACCTGTCAGTGGTTTTAATGTTGTGGCTGATTGGTGTATTGTTCCCTGTGCTTCATCCATGGATTAATACCTACCCTGCACCTGGTGCTGTCAGCATATATTACAGCTGCTTGTGACACTGAAGCAGAAAATCCAGTTCAAGAAAGTGAATGGATGTAAACATGCAGTACATGTGGATTCATAGCAGCCAGCATTGATCATTTACCAGAATATTTCACAAACTTCTCACACTCTGGAAGTTCTTCAGATGTCTCCTTCTCTCTGTCAGTTGAGGCAGTGCTTACTATGCTATGATTTCAGCCTCACTTGATTGGTCTGTGTGAATTGAAATGCTTTCTTAATAATTTAGAGTCCTCTTTGTGGGGTAACATGTGTCCATTCTAACAATGTGTCACTCCCAGGGGTCAAGAAGCTAGCTATATGAACTAACTTGAACCATTAAAAAAACACATTTCATTTTGATAATATCCTACAACAGGAACTTGACACCATACAAATGAGAACAAAAACAAATCCCAGAAAAAATGTTTTCTGTTTTCTCTCTTTTTAAAGTTATTCTAAAAAGCCTTCTAAAAAAGATGATTCTAAAATAAGGCAACTATGATATCATGTCCAAGCTATGTCACAGCAGCAGCTGTTACAGCTCACAGCATAAGTGTAAAAAGTCAATGAAGTATCAACAAATGTCTGCTAAGTCTGTAAGCAATAAAAATATCCTGACATTACTCAAATTATGGATCAGCGTCCAATCTAAGGTTAGTTCCTGCCCTGCACCAAAAGCTAACAGAATAAGCTGGTTCAAACAATGAAGTGACAAATATATTAGCTTTCCCTTCTCACAAATAGTTCCATGCAAGAAATGAGATCCTGTGTTTCACAACTTCTTCAATATTCAGTCTCTGGCAGCAGAGGTTATGTGAATAAATAAGTATGAAATAAATCAAAGTTCAGCACAAAAAATATTCTTATATGCTGCTTTCCTTTCTCAGTTTCTCTTAGTTGTATGGCTGCTTTTCTTTCTTCATGACACACTTTCTGCCCAAGATGCTGTTTATCATTAGTATGAGAAAGGAGTGTCCAATGACATTATGAAATTCAACTTTAATGCTGAATTTTTACTACATCAGCCACTTATCTTGAGGAGACTTTGCCAGCTGACCAGCCTAAGAGATGACATAATGGGACACATGAATTAAATTAAATAATATATTATTAATAACCTTTTCTAAAACTTGAAATTTAAATAAATTATTATCTAAGTGCTCTAGCTATGAAACAGTTGTACTCCAGATTCCCTGTATGAAGCAGCCAGGACGTTATTTGTCTACGAATAATTTTCTTGAAATGCTGTGATTGGGATCAAATGCATTATGCTGTGTATCGATTTACAGACTCATCATAAAGATATATAAAATAGAGACTGTAGATCGATCTGCAGGAAAATACGCAGTGCTAGCACAAATCAGAAAATGAAATGTAATCTATTACAATGTACATTTGCTAAATTTATTTAATTGAATTAATTACTAAAGATGGATGAGCTCCAGCTCAAAAAAAATTGTGTGTTACTGACAAGTTCAGAAATTTCATAAGCTGGGCTGAGTTATGATAGTAGGGGCATGATGAAAGAAGGGGAGAGGTCTGCTCCACGGTGCCATGGATGGGTGTGGGATGAATGTGCATAAGAGTTAGGCTGACTTTCCAGTATGACAGAGGTACTTGGATAACTGTTTATGACACATTCTTTAATATCTGAGATTCAGGTTACCTTAAATGGTGGCATATAAAAGGGCTTAGAGGACTATGTGGGCCTTGTTGGGTATGTAATTAACTTGGACTACGCACATAACATCATCAAAATTGTGTGCATGATCTTCCTAGGTCTAAATTAGACACTGAGTTTCTTTGGTGTCAGAGTATCCTTTTGCTTCCTTTTTTTGAACTCAGGGTTTATGGTTCCCAAATTTGGTCCTGGGTACCCACCTTAGCTGCAGGTTTTTGTACCATCCAGATTCACAATCCATGATAACTGATGTCATGTAGAAAATTAGTCAAAATTATGTTAACATTGGAATAGCAGAAACAATTTATTCACAAAACATACTTTATACGTGCAAAATGATTTAAAGGAATGTCTCAACCTGTTCGCCATCATGTTCAACACATATACCATGTGGCACATAAATTGTCCACAAAAATTGTATGTAAGTATATACATAGCAGTACCATTAGTGTTAACATAATTTTGACTGACCTTGTAATCGTTTGGTATTTTTTCTCTTCCCTTATTTTACATTCAGAAAAGCACAGAAGTATAAACTTTACATTTATAAGACATTTAGAAATATTTCTTTCTGCTATAGCTTTCAATGCTTACCTCTTTTTTAAAATTTTTTCCTATTATTTTGCCCATTTCCTGTGTAGTTTACTCCCTTTATTGTATCCTAATAATGGCAATTAAAAATAAGTAGAGAAGACACCTGGGCAAATAACACTTAACGATGAAAGACTGCAACTACTTCAGTGTCAGAGCCGCTAATTAGTAAATGGATTAAATAACCAGAATACTTGGAAAAGCAGGATAAATTTCAAAATTAAATTATCGTTAAAGAGTAAAAAAAGCTACATTATCCCCATATAACTGCTAAGCACATTTTAATAAATATTTACCAAAGTTAATTTTGTAATTTCTAAGCTGACTCCTAAAAGTGGTGGTTCTGAAGCTAAGGATCTACACTGGTGTCTGAAAGGTTGCCAGTTCAAATCCCGTTACTGCCACAAAGGGTTCTACTTCAGTGGGCAATTGAGGTGGCCCTTAACCAGAAAATTGCTCCAGGGCTGCTGTACGATTGCCGACCCTGCACTCAGACCTCCAAAGGTCATGCGAAAATGCAATTTCCCCTTGGAAATTGATAAGTATATAAAAAAAACATAGAAACTGTAAAATAACAGCTCTCTTAATTAGGTTAGAACACCAATTAAAAACAGAAGTTGGTTGGAACAAAAACCTGAAGCCACAGCGGGTCCCCAGAATGAGTTTTGGCACCACTACTCTGGGTCATAGTGATATATTAATATAATAATAATATATTATTAATATAATATAATAATCTCGCCCCATCTTATATATTGGAATGTCTGACACCTTATATTCCAAATCGTAACCTCAGATCCTCAAATGAGTATCTCCTTAGAATTCCAAGAACAAAACTTAAAAGTGGTGAGGCGGCCTTCTGCTGTTATGCACATAAAATCTGGAATAGCCTGCCAATGGGAATTCGCCGGGCTAATACAGTGGAGCACTTTAAAACACTGCTGAAAACATATTACTTTAACATGGCCTTCTCATAACTTCACTGTAATTAAAATCCTGATACTCTGTAGATCCAACTCATTATAATAACTATTCATGGTGGCTCTAAAATCTGTACTAACCCCTATTCTCTCTTCTGTTTTCTTTTCCGGTATCCTTTGGGTGGTGGCTTGCACCACCACCATCTACTCAAAGCACCATGATGTTCCAACAATGATGGATGGATTAAAAGCCAGAAGTCTGTATGACCATCAACATCAAGTGACTCCGTGAGAACCCTAACTACAAAGAGGACTGTTTCATTTATGTTAGGTAGAATACCCAGAGGGGACTGGGCGGTCCCGTGGCCTGGAACCCCTGCAGATTTTATTTTTTTTTCCTCCAGCCGTCTGGAATTTTTTTTTTCTGGCCATCGGACCTTACTCCTTTTCTATGTTAACTAATGTTGTCTTATTTTAATTTCTTATTTTGTCTTTTATTTTTCTTTTCTTCATTATGTAAAGCACTTTGAGCTACTTTGTGTATGAATATGTGCTATATAAATAAATGTTGTTCTTGTTGTTATATACAGGTTTCTTCTCTAGGCATGAAAAGCTTTGAAAACATTTAACAATCCAAATTCTTAAGCTCGTGATTATGCCTTTGAACATAAAATGCAGTGATGCTCCATTTCTGGAATCAGTATTAGAAATTTTAATGAAGCACAATATCATTTTGACCTGGTTCTGAGACAAGCAGCATTCAGTATAAACCACAAATTCTAGAACATATAATTTATGTATTTTAGTATGCAGGGGCCACTGGCAAAACCAGTATTTACAAGTACAGGAGGAGACTACTGAAAAAAGTTTTACTGACACTCAAACCAAAGAATCTGGTCCTGGGTCCACATAATTGTTCCCTTGATTGCTTTCATTGGCAGCACATCTACTCTTCATTGGGCAAATTCAGGCAATATGTGGAAATAACAAAAGTAGTGTCAGTAATAACTTCATAAAGCAAACCAAATATACTGGAGGCAGATGGAGCATCTCTTTGAATCTACAATTCTGATTTTTGTGCTGGTGATTTGATGAAATTTCATCTCATCTCATCTTCTCAATTGCTTTGAGAGTTGTGACAGAAGCAGGTCAAGTAGGTCAGCCGACACGTCCCTGTTTCCATCTACAAATTCCAGCTTTTCCTGGGGAATTTCCAGGCATTTCCAAGCCAGGAGAAATACCTTTGTAAGCCAGGAGCTTGCCTTTGTTTGAAATAAATGCTAGCAGTGGAAACAAATGCTTCAATCAATGGTTCAACTTCAATTGTATATATTTTTGTTGAAATGGGGAATATATAGTATTATTTTCACTAAAAGTATACAGTACATTAGAATCACTTTATTGCTAGTATATGAAACATATCAGGATTGACTTTGGTTAGGTGTAAAACATTGGCTACAAGACATTACCAACTCAAGACAACACAATTTCCTCCCACCATTTACCTGCCACTGTGCAAACCACTACACAAATGCAACAATTTCTTGGACAAAAACATTTACAAGCTATAATAGTATCCTAAAATAAATAGAAAAACTATACAATATAATATAGATCTCAAATAGTAAAAGTTGAGCAAGTATGAAATATTTATGAATAAACAAACAGCACAGTTATCAGTTATATCTTACAAAAAAAACCAGTTAGGAGTAACTCTATGTAAGTTAGTTTAGGATCTGAAAAATCTGAGGAAAGAAGCTGTGGAGATAGTATGTAGTTTACGTCACAATAGACCTGTACCTCATCTGTGATGGCAATCTAATGAACAGAGGGTTGCTAGGATAGGTGGAGCCAGCTGCAATCTTTCCTGCTCTCTTTTTTGCTCTGGCAATGAACAGATCTTTTAATGTTGGGAGACAACAACCAATGATTTTCTCAGCTATACAAATCACCCCACCCCTACTCTTAGAAAGAGTAAAAATGTAACAATATACGCCTTGATATGCCAAGCTTCTTAAGCTGGTAAAGGAGGAACAATCAGGCTTTCTGGCTTTCTTGCTGATGGAGGTGTTGTGCTTGTCCCATTTTAATGTATTAGTGAAAGTAGTCCCCAGGAATTTAAACAACTGAACCACAAACACAGTTTAGCCATTAATTTGCAAAGGTGGACAGTTAGTGACATGTCGGTGGAAATTAGTCCTCATTTCCACTGGCTTAGCAACTTGGAGCTCAAAGTTATTAAAAGAACACCATTCTACAAAATGGCCTATCTCTGTCTGATAGGAAGACATGTCATTATTAGAAATGAGACCCACTATGGTTGTGTCATCTGCAAACTTTAGGATTGTTACAGATTTGTCCATAGATCTATAAACATTTGTATAAAGTGAAAACAGAAAGGGTAAAAGAACACATCCTTGGGGGGAGCCTATGCTATTTGACATTGGATTCTACATATAAGGGCCCAATCTCACATATTGCTTCCTACCTGTCAAGAAATTTATAATCCACTAGCATACACCATAGAGTACACCTTACTGGATTAATTTACTCTGAAGCAACTCTGGAACAATGGTATTGAAGGCTGAAGAGAAACCCACAAGCATACATCATATTCAGTAAACCATGAACTTCTGTACAGCAATATTGTGGAAAACAAAGAGGTTTAGAACTTTTCAGGACTACAAAATAAAACAATGAACTGGATGGCATCAACTCCATTGTTATTTTTAATTAAAGATCAATGATTATTTTATACTGAGAATACAAATGAAGGCTTCATTTCAAACCATAAAGGTTTACACAGAATTCAAATAGCAAGCAAATATGCATTTGAAAGAAAAAAAAAATACTTGCATCCTGTTGGCAGGGCATTATTTACATGCATTAGATCATTTGGATTAGGTTAGCCAGACTTTATTATCCCGGAGAGAAATTTGTTTGCAGCAAGAGAAAACAAAAAAAAAAACATAGGCCACTGTTACACAGGTCAGTGCCAATGTACATCAATAAATGGGACAAAGGTAAGTACCAAAATGTTGCCCACAAGACACTTGTGGTCTTTCAAAGGCTGTCTCCTCAATGTCCCAAAGTAGAATTCTCAGTCAAAATGCATTCACTGGTGTAAATGTCACTCTGTATTCTCTCTCTGTCCATAAGGTTACTGAGATCATAATATTCAAATTGCGTGTGAATGCCAAGTATTCTCTTTCCATTGTATATCCTCCTCCTGTATTAAAGTCATTTAGAGTTGTTCCTAAGACACTGACACTGACTCTTGTGTACCCTCTATCAGTTATTACTTCCAAATTGTTCCTGCTCTTTGCAGAGCTTATTGTTTCATATTCTGTCTTGATACCAAGTCATAACGTATACTGTTCCCTCTGTCATTATGTCTCAGAATATTTCTGCCACCATTTATTTAAATCTAAACTGTAACCTTGCATTGTATTTTAGTTTGTTTTGTAAAGTTCCTTATTATGGTGATAGCTATGAAGGGAATAGTATAAATCAATGATTGTGTGGTTGGTTGACTGAAAACACTGCTATGGACATTATGAAGACTGGGCCAAAATCAGATCTCTGTTGCCTGACCTATGCATGTTGGAAGAAACTGTTTTCATATTTTGTTAACTCAGTTCAGGGTTGCCTATCATAGCATTACTGAGTACACAGTGGGAACCAGTGCTAGACAAGGCACCTTCCCAGCAATGGCATTTTTAAAATTAGCAACTTAAAATGTATTTTCTATATATTATGTATATAATGTTATTTCTTTTCTATTTACTCATCATTCTCTGCAACACTGAATTATAATGATATTGTTTAAAGTGTTTGCATGCTTAAGTGTAGGTTTATCAAAGGACTTCAGCTTACTTGTCAACATTTCAGTTTTTTTCTATGGAATATTACAATGACTAGAGCAAAAGAAACATTTTTAAAAAGCAATCATGGATACAAAAATAGTTATTTGAGCAAGAGCAAGATATTTTAACATACTGCTGGTTTTAGGTGGAGCAACAAGAAATGCAAAGCTTAATTCTAGCAGCATTTCACAACTGCTTCAAAATAAGCAGCATAAGCCCAAAACAACTAAGTAAAAGAAAACAAGCTACAGGTCCTGTTCACGACAGATAATTGTTACGCATTCAACCTGTTTAGGGTGCTGTGCTGTGTGAAATGTGCTACACAAAAGCTGGAAAAAATTATTGACCTAAACAATAAATTGCACATGAAGTATAAGAGACAGTAAAAAATATAACCTGTATCTAAATAAACTACAGCATAGAACTTTTCAAAAATAATTATTTAATAAAAAATCTTAATGCATCAGATTGTTCTCACAGAACACGTTTAATGCTGTACAAGCAGAAGGCATTTTGGTAGCCCTCCGCTAAGGTGACCATCCGTCCCCGTTTTCCGGGGACAGTCCCCGTTTTCGGACAACTGTCCCCACTCAGAAACATGTCCCCATTTTGTCCCCGGTTTAAGATTCGTCCCCGGTTTCAGCTGGTTCACTTTTTTGAATCTCATCACCAGGATAATTTGAACTCGGCGCGCATGCGGGGTGTTTTGACGGAGGTTATGCTTTACCACATCCTGCAACTTTGGCGAGAAATCACGTGATAAGCTTTCGCTTTGTATGTAGTCTACGCTCCTCTAGCCCCCTCAAACCCCACCCCCTACCATGTCCCCGGATTGGCCCAAAAAATTCTGGTCACCTTACCTCCACACATAAAATAAGTCCAAGGAAGTGTGGTATATGGCCGGCCGTTCATCCTGGCCAATACTCCCAGGCTGCCAGATGGAGCCCTCCCTGCAGCATGGAGGTGCCCCGAATGCCAGCAGGGAATCATGGACAATGGAGTTTTTCTTCACAGCCCTGCTGGATATCGTGGGGGCTGCCAGGGGACGTTGCAGGGAGGTCCAGGGATTTGTACTTTTCATATAGCCCGGAAGTAATTCACAATCACGGGAATGGAAGAGATGATATACTTCCAGGCTAAAGAAAAGAGGAGTTTTGATCTGACTCAGAAGTGCTAAGAATCACATGGACTGGGGGATCAGAAGCACTTCCGGGTCAAGGACTTTAAAAAGAACTGTGGGAGATCCCAAGGTTGAGCAGAGTTGGGAGGAAGGGTGTCTGAGCTGCTGGGAGGTGTGGAGGATTATTGTTATTGTGAATTGTATTGTGATTATTGGATTATTGATGTATTATTGGATAGTGGAGGTGGAGGTGCTTTGTGCACTTTATTGTCCGAATAAAATAATTTATTGGACTTTTATCTGGTGTCTGGCATCTGATCTGAGGGTTCAAGGGGATGACAGCAACCCCTATCTGTCACAGAAGCTAATATAAAGTGTATAATGACAGATGCATCAACATATTAAGCACAAGGGTAGGATGAGAGCAAGAAGGATACAAAGTACAAAATCAAAGTGAACAGAAACAAAACCCTGCTACCCTCTGGGCCAACCTCTCCCTTCTTCAAGTCTCTGCCTGTTTGGTGGGTTAGCTTGCCTATGTTCGCATTTGCAATATACCAAAGCGCTCCCTTTCTCACTTCTAATAGCCTCTTCCTCCTGATTCTAGCCACAAACTGCCTTGCTCTGGCTTTAAATCTCACCAGTTCCGGGTTCAAAAAGTGCACTGCTTTTGCAGCAGAAACACTAGGCTAGAACGCCATTGAATGGCTCTAACCCTGCAGTTGCCTATAAAGAGCCTGGTCCAGGGCCAATACTCTGCTTAACCCTAGCTGAGGGATAGAAGACTACTGGCCTCCTGCTATTCCCACCTCAATGTATTTTGGATCAAGCAGTCTGATCTCAACATTCTTAGCTCTAAGCTCTGTAATGGCACCTGCTGACCAGTTGATCTGTCATTATTCGCTGTCCTAATTGTCCCTGTAGCACAGGGTGACTGATGGGTTTAGCAAACCCACCGAAACATTATTTACTTCTTCCTATTCTGTGTGACCTTCTCTTCCAGGTTCTCTGTCTCTTAATGCACTTTTGGAGGATTCAGCTAACAAGTAGCATACCATCCACTATCAGCTTCAGTATTCACAAACTGGTATGTAGAGAATCTCTAACTGAGCTCTGAGGAGTCTAAAAGAAAAGTTGCAGTTGACAGTGAAAAAAGTTTTCAAATTAAGCAGTAAAATTGACTTGACTGACATTTTCACGGTTTCCCTTGATGTGTTAATGGATCAAATATAAATCTTGTTGCTAAATATAAAATCTGTTAATTAGTTTGATAATAATATATGTAGAGAAGTGACTGCAGACCTAGAAGCAGTTGTTTGAATGAAAAGTTTATGACACTTTAGTAACAAAAACAGTACTTTTGCTTAATACTTACAATATAAAGTCAAAGAAAATTTAATACCAGAACAAAAGGGGAACATTAAACCTAGAATTAGATTTCTGTTAGAGGAAGATATGCAGATGAGCTTCACTATTTAATAATTAAAGCCTAGATTATTATGCAACACATGCAAATTTGCACTACTTTCAGCATTTAACTTTTCTTTCTTTCCATTGATGAATGCAAAAAGACAAGAACTTCAAGGGACTACCATATTTAGTGTCTTATCAACTGGGCCTGTTTGATACCCACGTCTAGATTTTTTTATGTGAGACATAAAACATTTGGCAGACTGTCTCAGGAGCCACCAATTCATATTGACTTAAGAAGCTGGGGGTGGTGGTGGTTACAGGGGAGTCACCTCTCAACATTTCTTGTCAAATTTAACATCATTTTATGTATCCATGATCCCGGATACAACCGATGATTTACCACTGTATCTCATTTGAGGAGGGGCTGAGGTCCGTATGAACAACAAGCCAAGTCGCTATTGTCATATCCCTTAACACAATTGTACAGATGAGGGAAAAACTTGTGGCCAAGGTCCACAGCAGTAGAGCAATATTAATTTACGTATAAATTTAAACAACAGCATATACACACAATAAACACATTTAAATCTCAATTTATCAGTCACACATTGTACAAAATATATTCATTACATAAGTAACCACTTAGACATAACTGACAATTAGTAAACTATACAATGCGTACTTGTAACATAAAATAGTTGTGATGCAATGGAATATAGGGATGAAGAAACAGCAGCATGAATGTAAGGCAAGGGTGAGGTCTTCATAAGGGTTTGTACCAGACACTATACACAATTCAACATCTTAACAGCTTGATGGAAGAAGCTGTTTTGCATTCTCCTGGTCCAGAACCTGATGCAGTGGTATCATCTGCTTGAAGGGAATAATGTGAATAGTTCATGACTCAAATGACTGGGGTAAATGATGATTTTCCTGGCCTTCTTTACACACTGCCTGACATACACTTTATGTCTTTTTAGGTTAGGAACGTCACCTTCAATGAACGTTGGGAAGAACTCATTACCATCTGCAAGGATTGGGTTGGAGAGCAGGGCAGTTCCCATACCAGGCAGTGACACAACCAGTTAGCATGCTTTCAATGCTGTAGATCTAAAATGATCTGCGGGTGTGCAGGCTCAAGCCAATCAGTTCAGCTTTCTGAACTGCCTTCTTCACACACTTTTCTAGTGTGAACAGTCCATGTGAGGTGCAACAGGAAGTTCAGGGTCCAGCTGCACACAGAGTTGTTTGGATCCAAAGCTCTGAGCTTGCTGTCAAGCTTGGAGGGAATTGTAGTATTAAATACCAAGCTGTAATCTACAAACAGCATTCTGGCATATGTGCCTCTTTTGACCAGGTGGGAGAGGACGGTGTATAATGTCAGGGCAATCGCATCATCAGTGGAACTGTTCTGACAATAGGAGAACTGTAGTGGGTCTAATCTGGCAGGCAACATGGGGCAGATAAAGCCTCTGACATATTTCTCAAATTTTTTTACTTACAATGCGGTTTAGAAAAACAGACTGGCAGTCATTTAAACAAGATACTGTAGTGACTTTAGGTACAGGGCCAATGGTTAACATTTTCCTTTGATGGTGTTTTTATATATCACCTGTGTCAGTGTCTAATTAAATGATTGTCATTGGATTAAGTTATTGTGTTTTTGAGTGGGAGAGATTGTAAATGTGAACAAAATATGTAAAGTTTTATAGCTAAAATATGTTCTTATTCACAATCTAACACTATGCCAAAAATGGTTTAGTCACAAGGAAAGCCACAATCCAAAGTCAAATGTAAATACACTAGTCAAAATACTATATCTCTTTTCATTTGTTTATTTTCTGTTTGCTAACATGCTAGAGCAAAGTTTAGAAAGAGTTGTTTTGTGGTTTGAAACAAATCGCCTGCCATCATGGGAAAAGTTGATACACACACATGACAATGATGAATGCTGCATAGTGACAGTGTGTGTTTGTGAAGGTCTTTTGTGCTTTTTAGTGATGCCATCAACATGTGATACAAACTGTTACCAAATTAGTCCAGATTAAAAAACATTTTCCTGTGCCACATATTCAATCTCACGTTACAAAAGCTAGAAGACCTATGATCATGATATTCATTAGAGCTTGGATAAACTCTGCATGCAAATAAATGTAAGTTTAATTTGTTTACCTTTGTTCAATAACTTAGTAATAACAAATAAACTCTGCAATATTTAACTATACCCAATTATTTTCAGCAATAATAGATTCAGAGAAAGCTTAACATCCAATTAATAACAATATCATTGATAAAGTGAATCTTTTTAGAATCATTAAACTGTAGAAAACAGTAAACACTGTGTGCAAAAGCTTCAGTATCTTTGTGCTTGCTGAAGAGAAGACATGCCATTTTCGATTGTAGAGCTGTGTGGACTTATACTGTAGGCTTGTTTAAGCTGACACTTGAAGGTGTTTGGGGACTTTATTCCATTGTTAGTGCTCCTGTGAGATGAGCAGTTCAGCAACTGGTGATAAAGTGGTATAGTGCTGCTTCTGTTTGCAACACACCCAAACCAAGAAAGTCTTCTTTCCGTTCCTGACAGTGCGTCTCTGACATTGCACATAATATTGAAATATCTGCTCATAATTTCAATTCGCTGATTATCACAACAAACAGGCTGAGGACTGTTTACACAAACATGTTACAGGACATTTAACTTTGTATTTAAGCCAGTGAAGACCACAGTCTTTAAAAATGGTCAATAATATTCCTTATTAACATTCTCTAATAAAAATAAAATAACCAAAATTAATTTTAGCTGTGATATAACATTTGTTCTTATTTTATTACTACTAAAACTTTTAATGACATTGACAGGAAGACCGAGCTGCTTCTTTTCCATGTGCCACCCTCTAGCCTGTTTTTATGCATACGTAGTTTAGCCACAAACCATTTCCAGAATGTTTTTGCTTTATCTGGAGGTTAGCACAAGTGTGGAGATGGACATTCATGGCAGTGGTTGACAATGAAAATCATTAACCAGTCACCTGTAAGAAAACAGGAAGCTGATGGCAATTTTTATCTGAAGGGTATATTACAAAATGTTTTACATATGTGGGCTGAAAGATTTAAAAATAAAAATGAATAATGAGGTAACAAATCTCCATTTGCTGTATGACGTATAAAAATTGTATTTGTTCATTTTTGCCTTTTAAGTCTTTTAGTTTTAACTGTGGCTTGGTTGCGTTGTTTTGTGTATGTGTAGTGGGCTAATATTGTATGTGATACAGAAAAGAGGATTTCAAGTGTGGAGACACACATATGCACTATAAAAACTCCAAGTGCACTAGCTGTGCACAGGTCTTTCATCTTCATATTAACACCCTCCTTATTTTGTGCTTTCTTTAAAATGAGCTACACAATACTTATTTAAAGCTTTGATGAGCTTTTTTTTATATCTTTCTTGTTTATATTAAAAGAGGTTATTTATGTAATGTGGTTATCAGCTACACACGTATGAAGGAACTTCTGCTCATTATACTCAAGATAGTAATGTTGTTCATGCCACCTTCTTACTTTCAGTTTTGATTGAGGCTCAATGTACCTTGTAAAAGCAAGCACAATGAAGACATATTTGACCACTGTTTGGTTTGTGGCAAACTTTATTTAAATACAATACATAACAGTGCATAATTAAAATAAGTCCAAACTATTACAAGTGCTGCACTGACCATCATCCCTAACACACTGTGTTCATCTGATGCAAGCAGCACATACTGTATTCACTGTGCCTTTCTTCCTGCCTTTGCAGGTCATTGCCCTCTCCCTAAGGCGTGCTAACCTGTCCACCTATGTGGACCTATGTGTATGTTATCATCATGTCTACATATAAAAATCACATTTTTAAATTGCTTTTCTCCTTAGAATTGTGATAATAATCTAATCCGATCAAAAGGCACAAAAACACAACAGCATGCATAGAGCGCAGCACATATATACAGTTAGAAAACTGCAGTCTATTCAGAAACTGTTCAGACCCCTTCACCTTCTGCACACCTTACTATGTTGTAGATTACATTTAAATGGATAAATGTGCTATTTTTGGCCGTCAATCCACAGTCAATAACCCATAATCAGGTCAGGTCAGATTATGGAGCATGAACTGGTACACTGCATTGCCGCACCCACCACTTGACATAACAGCTCGGGATCCTGGTTGGCAATCCCCTGGGCAGACACGTGATCCAGTTCCACCTTCAGGAAATGACCCTCTATCTTCCACAGCCAGGTGTTACACGGATGTTCCCATGGCCACAGTCATCCACTTGGGTTCTCAACAATGAGGATCTTGTGTGCCGGATCACCCTCAGGGAATTGCGCAACATGGCCGTCATGCCGTAACTGACTCTCCCTCACAATGCAGGTAAAATGCCTGATTCGGGACTCCATGAGCAACTGCTCATTTGACACAAAGTCAAACCAGTGGTACCCAAGGATCTCTGAAGAGACATGGTACCGAAGGAATCCAGTCGTTGTCTCAGGTCACTGGATAGCATCCGAGTCTCACAACCATATAGCAAGACAGGAAGCACCAGGACTCTAAAGACTTGGACCTTTGTCCTTTTGCATAGAAATTGGGAGCGCCACACACCCCTTTCCAGTGACCTCATGGCCTCCATGCCCTCATAATGACCAACTGAAAGTATGTTTTCATATTTATTAATAATCAAAAACTGAAATCTCTCATTTCTATAAGTATTCAGACCCTTTGTTATGGTACACCAAATGTGGACAGGTGTATTCAGTTTGCTGTACTTATTGTGATGTGTCTAGACCTTGGCTGAAGTCCACCAGTGGCAAATTGAATTGATTGGACGTTGTTTAGAAAGGCACATACCTTGGTATATAAGGTCCCACAGTTCACATGGCATGTCATGGAGTTCAAGGAACTATCTGTGAATGTTTATGATCAAATCGTGCTGAAGCATATATCAAGGCAAGGGTATAAAACCATTTGCAAAGCTTTCAGTGTTCCCATGAGCACAGTGGCCTCAATAATTATGAAATGGAAGAAGTTTGAAACTACCAGAGCTCTTCCTAGTGTTGGCTTTCCAACCACTTCATTTCATTCTTTCTCTCTATATATACTTTATAAAATTTTACTGCTTCCTGGTTATTAGACCTACATAATTGCACTGGGGGAACTTTCAGGGTGTGGAGGCTTCTTGTTTGGGAAGGAATTAAACCTGCCTGTGTCCCCTCAAAATTTAGTCAAAGAGATGGCCTTAGATTTGAAGACCTTTGTCATGCTCTTATCTTGGTGTCTAAGTCTTTATTTGGATATTCCAGTTTTCCTCCTACATACCAGAGATGAATGTGGTAGGTTGATTGGAGACACTAAGTTATCCAAGTTTGAGTGAGCGTGAATGTCTGTGTGCTTCTGCTCAAAGCATAAATAGTTGCTGCCTTGCACTTCATGCTACAAGGATAGTCATCTGGTTCTTACATTTTGAAACTGCATTAAGCAAGTTTGACAATGCTAAAGAGGACATAGAGAGGAGTCTTTATATGATTATTTGTCATAAATAAAACTACATAATTTTAAGGAAATTGTATCAATATAAAGCCTAGCAGGCCAACTTATTAACCTCTTCCATGGCTTCAAGAGCAGCCCAAAAATGCACAAATGCCCTTAGTTTGGCAACTATGAGTGATGGAGATCAGACAACACATTGTTGACCAAAATGTGCCTCTGACATGTTGAATGTTTTCTTTGTTTTGAGTCGTCAGATACTCAGATCAAGTTGCACCTTTGACCAATAAGTCACCATAGACATGTTTTTGAGTGTGCTTCTCAACAAGGGTTCATTAAGGATGACCCATAAGACAAAATACCAATTTAGATTCTTATAGTAAACTTACCATTTAATAGACCAACATAGTTTACAGTTTTGATGGCAGTGACTTGAATTAACCAATGACTCTGCAGGGGATAGTTCAAAAGACTTGATTGGAGTTTCACTATAGAAAAAAAAATAAATAAATAAAGTACATTACTTCTAAGCTAACAGCCACTGTGAATCTTTTCTAGAGAAATAGCAGTGGCGTTTTGGGGAGGGATTTAGGAATGCTTACTGTATGAGACAGCAGGGCACCTCTCTCTTATCTTAGCCACAGAATTCTAGCTGGTGTCATGGGTGTCTGAAGTCAATCTCTGAAGCAATGGGCAAAGTCGAGACATACTCTGAATGGACCACTAGTCTGTCTGACTACAATAAACAGTAGTGTATAAATTATAAGGCGGATTGTAAAACCATTTCTAATAATAAGCCAAAAGCAAAAACAGTCATTGCTACCTTGTTGCAAGTGAAAGGTAAAAGAAACAGTAGTGTCAAATTTGTGAATGTCTTTACAGTGGTCAGAGAGTTTAAAAACCATAACATGTGAATCTACTTGTTTCTTAGGAAAGTAATAATAGGCAGGTTGGCCTAATTCATCAGTAGAATTGCTGCTTGCTCTTCTTGCAGTGATTGCTTGTACTATTCATGAAAACAATGAAACAATTAAATCAGGCTGCGTTCCAAAAAACAAAGTCAACTTGACCTTTTCATCATGAACTGAAAGCAATAATCAGGCAGCTTTATGCAAGAACTGGAAATTGCTGTCATATTTCAGTGCTGTCATGAAGTGGCCAGGGACAGTAGGCAGCTTAGAAGTGCTGTGTCCTGTCGAGTAAGGTTAGAAGCCCCAGCTCCAAAATTTAAACACATTGCTGTGGTTCAATGATTACACAGCTATTGTTATCGAGGCAGTCAGTGGAAACCTTTACTTAACAGTTTGTGCGCTGTTTGCAACCCTGGCATAATGGCAAAGACACTGTGGATTAGTCAAACTGCCCTTGGAAACACTGACCAAAGGCTGCAATCAGAAATTCTGGCATTCTTTACTCACCATTTAATTAAGAAGTGGAGCTTCTCTAATTATAGTATGGAATCTGGATCTTAATCCAACTGCAGCAAATAGTATAATTAATCAAAGTCAACAAAACAGGGTGTTATGTCAACAGACATCTTCGTCTGTTACTTCGAAATACATTCTTCATCATGAACACAGGGGCACAGTTGGAAACTTGTTAAGGGTAGATTCACACAAATGTTGGAAAGTTTCTCTTCATAAAAAGAACCACAGATACATGGAATAAATGACCAAGCAGAGTGACAGAGAGTAGGACTTTATGGTTCTCCAAATCTCAACTTGATGTTATTTTTGTACAACCCAGCGAGCTGGTTGGGCTAAGTGGTCCGTGTTCATCACAATTGTTCCAATGTTCTAGCATTGCTAACTTAATATAAAAACAACATTTTAGAATGTCTTTGCACCTCTGTATTTTTCTTTGTTGAATACAGTTGGTAATTGTTTAATCATAGTAAATAGAATTAAATTTGTATTCAATTTAATAATTAGATATGACTTTTTCTATAATCTGTTGTTTTCTATCAATTTCCATTTCCACTCCAGCCCAACAACACATAATATTGGTTTAAAATCTCAGTTTAATGAATGTGCAACTGGTGAAAGTCGACATTTATTTGGAGCCTTAGGGAAGACTTGTAGAAAGTGTTGCTGCCAAGTTAGGTTATGGTTCTCTAGCCATCAGGAATGAGATAAATCAATTGTGGAAAAGATTCAAAAACAAATCACATTTATCCGTTCATTGTTGGCTCCACTCAAGACTGACTGGAAAAGCGTTTTTTCTCCAATATTGATGTAATATAATATCTTAGAATTATTTCACTTATGTAGTATTTAAAGTATGTCAGAACTTAAACATAAAACAAATAATTTCCACTGTAAGTAATGTTTTATTAATTATTTCATTTTGGCTCTTCAAAGTTTAAATTACAACATCAAACAGTAGACTTTAACTTTGCTCCTAAAAATTCAGTTTTAGCATTATTATAATCTAGCATGGGTGGCGCAGTGGTAGCGCTGCTGCCTCGCAGTTAGGAGACCCGGATTTGCTTCCCGGGTGTTCCCTGCGTGGAGTTTGCATGTTCTCCCCGTGTCTGTGTGGGTTTCCTCTGGGCACTCCGGTTTCCTCCCACAGTCCAAAGACATGCAGGTTAGGTGGATTGGCAATTGTAAATTGGCCCTAGTGTGTGTTTGTGTGTGTCCTGAGGTGGGTTGGCACCCTGCCCGGGATTGGTTCCTGCCTTGTGCCCTGTGTTGGCTGGGATTGGCTCCAGCAGACCCCTGTGTTCGGATTCAGCAGGTTAGAAAATGGATGGATGGATAATCTAGCATTTTTATATATTAACAGTTTATTTGTATATTTTTATGTATTTTGTTATATTTATGCAGGTCAATGGGATGCAGAGACACGTCACTGGACATGTAGTTTAAATTCAGGTTCTACATGAATGAGATATATTTTCATTTAGATTTTTCAAGGACAATTTGTTTATTAATTACAAAGTAGCTTAATACTCTTCATTTTTTGAGATCATCAACTCGAATTATTATCTTGTAAGCTCAGCCTAACATCTTAAACTCCAGGTCAGCTCACATCAAGGTTTAAAGTAGTGTTTCCATATCAAAATCCATTCACTGGGTTATAATATCCATGGCTACAACTGTCCAGGTGAACTTCCTGCAGTATTTCATTACTCTAAGCAGCATATTATTAGAACTTTATTTCTTTAAAAATGTGGATATATTTTGGTGTGAATCTATTTTTACATTATGTGTTGTGTTATGAAGCTCTAAATTATGGAGGGCAATATTTAAAAGGCAAAACATTTAAAAATTCCCTCAAAATTCAAGTAGAGTTTTAGAATTGTGTAGGCGCTACATGTTGTGAAGTTACCTTAAAGACAATGTAGAAAAGGGAGGGACCTGCCAAAAAAGACTAAACATCAAAAATAATAAACGTATTAAATGATATTAAGAATTAAGAAGAGGGATTAAAAACTCCAAAAGTCACAGAATGAACATCATGTTCAAAATATCCACAGCCCAAAGAACAAATCCAGTTACAATGTTCCAGATCAACATTTCAGAATAAGACAATGGACAAAATTTAAAGGCCTTGTCACATTAGATGACTATTCCAGTAAATTTCAATTGTAGCATTCATTTGCCTAATTTTAGCAAGTTGGAGGTAGTCGGCAACATGCACCCATGAAAGCAGTCAGGTAATGTGATATACCCGGTGACTCACTCTAACTAACCCACAATTCACTCCAACAAAATCAAAGAGGTTTAGTTTTGTATTTAGTTTTAGTGGGGGCTTTGTGTGCATGAGAGCTGACAACCAATGAATGCTCATCCGCAAATACAATTTATATAATACAGGTACAAGGACTAAGGACCTCACAAGCAGAAAAGAAGCTCACCTGTCTGTTTTGTCTTTACATACCAAAAAAGAATAGAAAGAAAAGGGCAGATATTGCAACCGAACTTGCCATACCTGTTAATCCTTTGTATTTCAACTTTAGCTGTTTAGCGTACAAAAAGGGGCAAGCACAACTATGCTAGAAGGTCATCATGCAGTCACAAAATATAACCTACCCAGAAATCTTTAGTCATGTAAACTGATGTGGTCCAGCAATTGACAACTGCACTTGGCAAATCTGACATGCCCAACAATTAGAAGCTGCAGAATGTGACATCAGCCTAAAAGATCATCACACAAAGAAACTGTTACAAGCTGGGCAGTACAACAAAGAAATGTTTCCAATGACCGCCCCTACCCCTGAATGCCCAAAACCCATTTAAACCAGACCTATATGTACACCCTAGGGCTTGCAGAAGCCTAATAACAGCACCAGGGGATGATAGTTTAAATAACTGTCCCATCTCAACACCATCTAAACCAATTAATCACTTAATTACATTAATAAAAAGCAAGGCTAACATAATTAAACTAATAAACACATTGTAATTATTTTTCATTAATGAGTTAACACAGAAACTAGTAAAGGGAGAGAAAAAGATACTGAAAAAAAGAGCACAAGACAAAATTCAAAGGGGAAACCCACACAAAACCATAACACTATTGTCTTTCAATCTAGTTACTTGAGCAATAAAGTTACTTATTAATGTTTCCTTAATCTGATAGTGCCCTGCCCATAGTTACTTAAATCTTTTAAGCACACAAAACAAAGGCTGATGCTCCAACATCATTTGCAAAGTCTGCAGAATTCAGTAGAATGGCACTTCTTCTAGAATACAGCAGACAGCAGGAGTTAATGCTCTTTTGGTGTTATTATCAATGGGAAGACAAAAACTGAACATTTTCAAGTAGTTTGAAACTGTTTTATCTCCACTCAACTTGATATTTATTTACAATTTATCATTCACATTCATTTTGAGTCAATCAAAAAACAAATGCAGGCAGCGCAGATCACAGTGATAATAATCAGAAGCTATTTATTTACTGTATAAACACATCTTGTGCATAATATTCTTATCTTTTTTCTTCTATCTTTTTTAGTCTTCATAGACCATTCCTATTTTTTTATAATGGTTAATGCACACATGTAAAATGTAACATTAAACTGAGCATTGAGTTGAAAACGTTGCAATAAGGAGATTCTACAAACTTTATTTTCAGATCTTGTATGTATATCTGCAAATTGGATTGAAGTGCTAGCATAAGAGAGGTTTAAGAATATGATATGCATACAGTGTTGCCCAATAAAGTCTGTAAAAGATTTTCTTTGATTTAGGGTCAATAAATAGTGTCATGCAGCCAGAGTGCAATATGCGTATTGAAATAAAATGTGTATGTATCAACATTTTCTAAATAACTTTAAATAAATAACAAATAGCAAATTTAGACAAAAGGCATTTCCTACACTGCATAGTGCTAAGAAAAAGGGTAATAAATTGATTCATTAGTTCCATAATCCTTTACAGCATTAGAATTTTTTTTGTAAAATGTAATAGATTATGATGATTGCATGAGGTTAATGAATAAAAAGTTGGTTTTAACCTTATTTTTAGAATACTTTACCATACCTGTTT
Organism: Polypterus bichir lapradei; assembly: GCA_026402145.1. NCBI lineage: Eukaryota > Metazoa > Chordata > Cladistia > Polypteriformes > Polypteridae > Polypterus > Polypterus bichir. Next base: position 37,702,176 of record JANRMT010062796.1, on the reverse strand, counting down.
AATACCTTTAACTTTTACACAAAAACATTACTCTGCAGTGTGCTGTGGATGCGTGGCATTGTTGATGAAATGTGATAAGTTCCAGATTATCAGCAAAAAATAATTTTGTTCAAATATTATTCAAATAGATGGTATTTTAAAAGACATTTTAGCATGGCAGAATAATTCTTTTTATTGTGGTTCCTCAAGTTGTTATCGTGTTATATTGTATTAGTAAATATGCAGTAGAACCAATATCTCCATTAAACATTTCAGAGAAACTTTTCAAAATCAAATTAAAATTTGTTTTACGAGTAAAGGAATCATTTTAAAAATGGTCATGATTGAAATAAGTATAATAGTGCTCAAAGCAACTTTAATCCACAACCAGAAATAATGTACAGGTTTTTCTTTCTTTTATGTTTATATTTGTGAGGCTATAAGCTAACCTGTAGTGAAGCAATGGTTAGCATGGCTGCCTTATGGCTCTAAGAACCCTGATTCCTGGCCAGTCTATAATCTGTATGGAGTTTTTCCATTCTTCCTATTTACATGTGTGTTTTCTCTACATATTTCATTTTCCTCTCATCTCAAATACATGAATGTGAGGTAGATTGTCAACTCCAAATTGACCTAATAAGATGTGCCATGCAATGGTATGGCAGTCCACCTAACATTACCCTCCACTCCGGCCTCTAACATTGAGGTAGAAAATGTGGACAATGAATGAAAGGATGCATAAGTGATAATGGATTTACTTTAATTTTTTATTTGTTTCATTGGTAAGTCATTGTAGAAACTGGTCATTCTTACAATTACGCAACATTAAAAAGCAGTGTTTGTAATGCCCAGTCTTTCTTTTCATATGAAATATAGTCACATGAAGTCCTTAATTACATCTTGTTTTATCTTTTACTTTTATTCATACAATGTATGTTTTATCTTGAATTTCAATCTTGGCTTTTGTTTTTTAAAGTCTTCTAAATATATGCACTGTGGAAGGTGCTAGTTAAAATGGAGATTGATTCATTTGTTAATCTTTGCCTACTCAGCTTCTGACTGTCGCAACCTGTTGCTGTTATCGTCTAAATACACATGGACCACAAACAACAAATAATTAGGATTTCAGAATCCATTTACATTCCAATAAAACTATTTATATCTTTAAGATTACCCTTTACCACATAAGACAGAAAAAGATGTGTGTGTTGATACTTCATTAAAGACCTCTGTGTGCTCTTTGGTCTCTTCGGAGAAATGATTTTGTTTATTGTGCTCAAATTGTTCTTCAAAAGTCGTTCATCAATGAGCAGTGGACTCTGTCAGAAAAAAAGTGTTTTATACTCTATGAAGTGAAAGATACTGCAGTTTTTTTTAACATATCTAGAATTATTGTCAGTCTGGCAGTAAAAATATTTTGCATAGATTCTAGATTGCTCTTTAAGTGAAATATAGCTTGCAAAAATCTAAATTAGCATAAGGCCACCCTAATTCAGGGTTATCATAAGAAATGGAATGATTTACTTCATGAGGTAAAAGTACATAATAAACAAGAATATATATGTCAGGTATTTGAAATGTCAAAATGTTTAAAGTCTAAATATTTTTGATTGTAATATCAATTTGTCATTCTCCCACTGATATAGATCCACAGAGGGCTAGTAAAGAATCAAAAATCAAAAATAACATCATACTCGTAATCACTGTCCTTGGAATAGACTAAATAGATACCCAACGTACATGTTTAAAATCTGTCATTTTTAACATTCTGGGAATCGTACATAGAGGACTAAGACCAAAGGTGAGGAATCAAATATCACAAATGTTATCATAGTCATGTTTAGTGACCTCATAATAGCATAAAATGACACTGCACATGCCTATATTACCGATCTGCATTTTTTTTTAGGTTTTGTGATAGTGACTTTGACCCCTCGTATCCCATTAAGGAATGAACCCCTGGATTCAGTTGAGGAGGCATACTCAACTCCAAGATCATTTTTTCTGAAAGCACCTATTGATTTATGGGTGTAATTTCCTATGCAAAATAATGTTGAGAAATGGCCTAAAAATAAGAGATTTGTGGGCCTGGAGGGCAAAAATAAAGGAAAGCACCAAAAAAATGTAATGTGTTGCATAACTAGAAATGAAGACGAGTCAAATGGAACAGCATATTTAGGGATTTTCTTGTACCAGTGAATCAGGGGATGCCAGATAAATTTAAAAAAAGTGGGTTCGAAGCATTCATAAATAATTCTTATGAACATAATGATTATTTTTCAGAAATAAACACACAAATATTATTTAATATAATATAATGTTATTAATGATCCTAAACTCACCAGGTTGCGTGAATGAGGGCTTATGTTTAAATGGGCTATGTAATATTCTGCCACCCTAACTAGGGATCATTCCTGCCTTTGCACCTAGTGTTACATTAGCTTTCCAGCAATTTGGATGAAAAGCTTAGAAAATTATTGAATGGATAATAAATAATATCGGTGATAGAAAGTCTTCAACCTTGTGTCTGATGAGGCCCGGGCCCCGATGACCATGAAATAGAGTAAGCAGGTTTTACCATTTAATATTATGTGATCTAGACACAGAGCTTAGTGATAATGATTTACAAACTCCAGGAAACTGGGTTAGAATCCCAGCATGGTTATTATCTATGTGGAATTTGCACATTCCTCCCATGTTTTGAAGATACTGTGGTTTGCTTCTACAGTTTTAAGATTTACAAGTTAGGATTAACTGGGGAATTAGTACTGAACAAGTAGAAGTGAATGAGTTGGACCTGTAGAATGACTAGCACCTCATCCAGGTTTGTTTTCCATCTTTTGCTCAATATTTCTAGAATAGAATCTTACTGTGAACTGGTAAAAGCAGGTTCACAAAGTAGATAGAAGAAAGTTATACGTGCAAGTGTATACAAACATATGTGGCTCTTCTAAAGCACATAATAAATCTTATTATAGTCCATGAATTGAATAACAATGTGGGAGATAATAAAGGATTTCAGATAGGTTCTACTATACAAAGAACAGGCAAAAGATAAGAACAGCTTGATGGTAATATTCAGACATTCTGTCTAGCTTACTGTTATTTGCGTAGCTGATCTAAAAGAGGGGCCTTATCTAATTTTAAAAGATTTCTTTGTCTGCCCAGAGAATTAAGAATATGCTCAGGTAACTCCTGATATTGATAAATGTTTTCTTTTTTCTTGACTTGAGTTGAGTTTCCATTTCAAGTATTTGTATAATACAGGAAAGCCGCCTATAGTATCCCTGTTTCCAAAATAATATTCCTTTGTGAAGATTTTCCTAGCTTTTTTTCTGCTCTATTGCCAAATGTTTCCCTTTTGTTTCTTGTCTTTCAAATGGCATTGTATTCTTTGTCCTATTTTTAGCTGTAAAACTTTGCACCCTATTGTAGAGAGACTGCAAATGCAGGCCAATGATTACGGTGCTTTGAGCAGTAAACTGTCCACTGTGATCTCATTTCACAGACCTGCACACAATATGAAGCAATTTTATCTCGAAAAGACAGCAAAGCTCAGCTTTCAATGTGGAAAACTTTCCTTGGCTTTTAGCAAAGACACCAAACTGGTTTGCTTCTTTTGATAAAAGAGCTGGCAGTTTGCATCCGTGGGAGCAAAAGAAAGGTGTGTACCTAAAATTAGGAGAGGCGAATGATTTAATTGCCGGGTTTGATTAGCTGCTCTTTATAAACAGGTTTTGCTCAGCCTGTTAAGGTTAAGTCAGAAACATTTTGAGCAAAATCTCTGGACTGAAGTTTGTGCACATAAGAGCTGCAGGTCTTTCCTTACAGAATGCACATTACTTACTGCTATAAAATAATCATACATGTGCGGTATTATAGTATTCATCTCTCTCTATTAACTCTTTCTTTTGCCACATTTCATTCAATACAACAGATTCTGTTTCATTTCCAGTAATATTTTTGCAGCTGTAACCAAGGAGTCCAGCTGATGTCATACATTGTTTTTCTTAGACTGTGCTTTTGCTATTTTTTTTTTGTTTTGCTTTCTAATAGAACAATGATCAGATTATAAAAAAATGCAAGCAACAGAAAAAAAGTAGTCATATACACTGTGTACATGGGCAGGGGTTGATGGTCAACAAGAACGGGCAAGTCCTACATAAAATCCCCAAGAGTAAACGTACAAAGCTAACAAAATAAAAGTTGTTTTGTACTCTGCTACAGTGGATGGTCAGGTATCACCAAGGAGTGATACACCCTGTCACTTTAAAGCATGCCCTAGAAACATAGTTTCAGAAGGCAGCAAACCAAAAGAGAAGTAAGGACAGATACATCAGCAGTACCATCCTTTCATACAGCATCTAAACAGCAGTCTTGAGTGTGAACAAATGGGACCATGCACACTTATTTTACAAAAGAGTTGGCCACCCAGCCCTTTAAGGTTTAGGCAGTGCTATAGAAGCCAAACAAAGTTTGCTTCCTGAACTCCAGGACAGGGTCTAAAGCCTTTATTAACCAGAAACCCACTAAAGAGGACTGAGGCCTGTTCTCACTAGCTGGGGTTAAAAGAAATAATGTGAGGTTGAGAAGGAAGAATGTTTTTGCCAAGTGGGTAAACTTATTAGGTAGGGGTTCAAAATATTATAGTTATTCCAGGAAAATCCACAAGGTTTTATTTTACTTTGTGTCTGTACTATATGTTTTCTTTTTCCTGTATGGATCTCTTGTTTCTGTGCTTACAATTAATATAGTATACAATTTTGTACACTTTTGAAAGGCCTTGGGCATCATTCTAGATAAGGAGATACACCATGAGTATTCTTTCTTCTTAGTGTAAATATATAAATAGAGTGGCACAGAAGTGCAGATTTTAGATCCAGCATGGGTTCTCAAATTCTCATTGTGTATGTCTGGGATTTCTTTTGGTACTCTGGTTTTTCTTCTGTATCTCCAACACAAACATGTTTGGCCCTGTATAAGTGCGAGTGTGGCTATGTGCAAGAATGTGCCCTATGTTGATGAGAAACCCTGTCCAGGTATAGGTGCTGGTCACCTCATCTCTTATCATCTCATCTTCCCATCTGCTTTTCCTGGTGTGGGTTGAGGTGATAGCAGGCCCAGCGAGTCAGCCCAGTCTTCACTGTCACCACTTACATATTGCAGCTCTTCCTAAGAAATTCATAGGAATTCACAAGCTAGCTGAGAGAAAACCCTCCAGCATGTCCTGGATCTGCTGCAATGTCTCCTCCCATTGGGACATCCTGGAAGAACAGCAACTCTACTCTGAAGCTCTTCTAAGCTGCTAAGCTTCTCACTCTATCACAGAGTGTCAGGCCAGCCACCCTGCTAAGAAACTTCATTTCTGACACTTGTACTTGTGATCTCATTCTTTTGATCATTACCCACAGCTCATGACCATAGGTGAGGACAGAGATGTATGGTAAACTGAGAGTTTTGTTTATATTTTCACTTGTCAGACTCATGATCCCTTTTTCCATCACTCATGAACAAGATCCCAATATACTTGACCTCCTCCACTAAAGGCATTGTCCGCCCCCTCTCCTGGAACAAGTAATCAACTCTTTTTGGAAAGATAACCATGGCCTCACACTCTGAGGTCCTGATCTTCATCCTAACCACTTTACACACAGCAGTGAATTTTTCAAGTGTGTGCCAGAGGTCACAGTCAGATGAGGAAAAGAGGACAACAACATCTGTAAAAAGCAGCAGTGCTACCTGTAGCCTCCACAATTGGACACCTTCACATCTTTGGCTGCACCTTGATATACTGTTCATGAAAACCACAAGAAGGAGAGGTGATGAGACACAACCTTGATGGAGTCTGACACCCAGAGTGAACAACCCCCACAAACTAAGTATTCAAACTTAGTTCTCACTACATTGATATTGGGAACAAATAGAACAAATGAGTGGCCCTCTTACCCTAATTCCTGCAGAATCCCCCAAAACACATGCCAAGGCATATTGTCTATTGCTTGTTCTAATAAACCACAAGCGAACTGTGATACTTAGCGCAATGAGAAAAGTCACAAAATCAATCAGAATATTCAAGAAAATATTTATAGTTAAAAAACCTGATCTAAATCCGTTAAGTAGTTTTCTCGTGAAATATATATATATATATATATATGTGTGTGTGTGTATGTGTGTGTGCTTTAAGAAAGGTTGGCTTTTGACCAGTACTTTCCAATTCCAGGGCAGTAGGGCTGCAGGTTTTTGCTTTGATCATCTCCGTAATCTGTGAATTGTTTTGTACCTAAGATATCTCATTGTTTAATTACTTTGTCTTTGTTTCTTCTCTTTCTCTGCATTTAGAAAACAGCCATTGTGTATAAAATTGGAAATAAATTTATAATAGATATATTTGGGAATATTCGTATTTTTTTCCATATTTACAAGTTCTTAACTCTTTTTTTGTCATTTTATTATTAATTCTGTGGAATTTGCTCCCTTAATTGTATCCTAATAATTGCAGTTAAAGAGAAGCAGTGCAGACACCAGAGCACATGACACTGAGCACTGAAGGGCTTCAGATATTTCATCGTCATCCCCAGAAGCCCGATTTTTAGACGAAAATGACTTAAATAACTGGAACACCTGGAAAAGCATAATGAAAATCATAACACTGATGAAAATGTAAAAAATAAAAATAAAAAACACTAAATGATCTCTACGTAACACACTTAAAAATTTGAAGTATTCCAATAAAATACACCAAACCATGTTTTGAAATTTCTGGGGCCAAGCCATTTACTGTTTATTTGCTTAAGTGTCTGGTCGCTCATTTTTAACTGTCATTGTTATTGTTATTAGGATGAAATTAGAGACCAAAGTCCAAAGGAAAAAGGAAAATTAATATTAAAATAAATAATAAAAGAGTTAAAAACTTAAACAATGGCAAAATCATGAATGGTTCTAAATGTCTTATACATTTCTAAATGAAGATGAAGAACAGAATAAAAGAAAGAGCTATTTAAACAGTTAAGATAATTCAAGGTAAAATGGGAAATTGGTTGCAACAAAAACCTACAACCAGAAGGGTCTACCAGGGCTAGGATTAGAAACCATTGCTATAAAAGAAGGACAAAATTTAATTTTAATTAACTCATCACCACAAATGCAACAGTAGAGAAGGATTAGAAGTTTTGACACTTGCCTGCTCTTGCAGAAAATATATAAGATAAATTAACATATTTAAATGAATCAATGAATGAAAAAAAATGTTACAAAAGCAAAAAATACATATAGATAAACTTTAGATGTACTAGATAGTCTTTATCCATGTCCACTGGTGCCCAGGAACAGTAACCATCAATGGCCCATTTTAATCCTACTTTTTTTAAAGGAAATAGCAAAGGTTTTAGGTGATGTAATTTTTGAGCTGTCTTTTATTATCCTAAGATATCTGAATCTTGTAAGTGCCTTTAAATGCATTTCTTGTATCATTGAACCTCACTGTATGCAAAACAAGGTGTGTTACTGATGCATCACAAAAGTACAAAGCTAATCTTGAATTGTCTCAAATATAGCAATTGCCTGCGAGATAAAATACTTTACAAAAGTTTTGGAAAAAATATTTTAAAATATACTTTTAAACATATATCTTGACATATATTTAAAATATGTAAATTGTTGCCAATGTTAGTATACTGAAATATATTTTTTCAAAATATACCAATGCATTTCTCTATATTTTATGTTTAGTGGATATTGAATGGTGATTCATGCCTGTTGACCATTTTAATCTTTAATAAAATCACATACTTTAACTAACAATATTTACTTGAAAAACAAAAAATGCAGTATATCATTTAGGCTGTAGTATGATTATTCTTTAAAATATTTGAAAAATACATTATTCTACATATTTAACTCCCTGAAGAAATATGATTAAAGCTGCAATATATACAATGGAGTGTAAATGTAAATTACGTTGGTAATGTGAAATTATTTGAAGTCTCAGAAAAGCCAAAACGTAACATGGACTGTGAACATTCTTGTTAAGGTATGCTTTCATCATAATCATAAACAACAATGCATGCTGATATTTATTCTAAAAACTAAACAGAACTCACTTAATGTGAAAACATCCATAAATGCTCTGTTTAAATGGCGTATGATTACGTGAAAACAAAAAAATCAGCTTTTTCAAGGTATATGGTTTAGAGTGTATTATTCATTTTGTCTGAAGTATATTTAAAAGAAAAGTATTAGGAAGTAAATATATTTTGCAATATATTGACTGCTAGTAAAACATCTATTGCAATATATAGCAGCATATTTCATTTCCACATTGGTAAAAAGCAGTATGATAGCCCTTTACATAAAACAATGACTGTCCACTTTATTTGCCAGGCTTTGACGACCCTGCTGGCTTGCCCTTGAAAGCTTCAGCACCATGCAACCTTCCCAGCACCTGTTTGCTGGCCTCGTAATAGCTGCCCTTTCTAAAGCAAGTCAGGTCATCAATCCTGAACTGAGTCAGGCTGAGCTATTCTTGGCTTGTGGACTCAACTGTGCCAGAGGTTTGCAATGCGGGGATTTTTTTCTCAGTGTTGCAGTAAACCAGACAGCTCATTCCTGGTTTTCTTTTTAGCATTACTCATTATTTATTGCAAGGAAAATGAATGATTATTTGCCAAATAATGTAATCAACAGGTCACCAGTTGAACAAAATGGGTTTGGCCATGTGAGCACCAAACTGACACATAAATGTCAGCAGATTTATTCACAAGATATAAGTACTTCTTTGTCTACCCAAATAATAACTTTATAATTGATTGTCTGATTGTAATTCAGAATATAGTTATTTAAAGAAATTGAGTATTCCTAGCATTTAACTGAGCAGTTGCTTGGTTGTTTCTGTTGGGGTGTGGCCTGTAACAGAATTGGCCTTTCCACTTTTTACTCTTTGTGATATATTCAGCAGTATGAAAAATGACATATAAAATGAAAATGATTTGATTGGGACAGTGTCTGTCTTGAGTAAGCATAAGGACTAAATGAACATTATTAATAGTATATTAGCCATTAGTGTAATTTGGACAGAATTAATCATTTGTTAAATACTATTGTGAATTTATTATGTACTTACTTTACATTTATAGTAACCAATGTAAAAGTTATCAGTGGTAACCAAGAGTCTTCCTCCACATGAGTTTGCACTCTTACATTTGTATATTCAGGCTCATAAGCTCTTACTACATTATTATGAATTCAGCACTTGGTTTGTGATGGACCAGAAGGCACATGAGTGGGTTTTTCTTGCGTCATGCATGGTTTTGCATGGGTAGGCTCTTGCCCTTCAACCCTGAACTGGCTTAAGTGACTTCTAATGCACTGTCTTAAGCAAAAGGTATCCCACTTTGGTTCTGAAAAATTGTTAACTGAAATCATTTACCCCCATAGTGCCAACAATTGCTAGTCATTTCTTACCGGAGATTACGCTAAGGTTGTTGCATTCACATGTGTAATTACAGAGGGGCACTCAATAAAAGGCCATCTTCTGTATCCCAGGTGGTTACAATTATTTATTAAGATCATTCCCATACTGTACTGCACCAAACTCGCATTTTGAACAGTTTTAGATTAATATAATATAGGATGGTCCAGATCTAATTATGTAACTTTTAATGCAATGCAGGAAAACAATACAATACAAAAGAATTGTTTGAAATATCCTGTAATAAACAAAAATGGACTTACATTGAATTAATTCACTGATTTTCCATGTAATGTCCCACTTGTCCTCCATTCAGTTGGATACAGGCTCGGAGTAATGAACTTATAAACTTTATAAAGTTATAGCATAATGAAAATTACATAATTAGATCTGGAAAAACACCCTGTAGATAAATATTATACAGTGCATCCGGAAAGTATTCACAGCGCATCACTTTTTCCACATTTTGTTATGTTACAGCCTTATTCCAAAATGGATTAAATTCATTTTTTTCCTCAGAATTCTACACACAACACCCCATAATGATAACAGGAAAAAAGTTTACGTGAGGTTTTTGCAAATTTATTAAAAATAAAAAAGCTGAGAAATCACATGTACATAAGTATTCACAGCCTTTGCTCAATACTTTGTCGATGTACTTTTGGCAGCAATTAGAGCCTTTTTGAAAAAAAGTCTTTTTGAATATGATGCCACAAGCTTGGCACACCTATCCTTGGCCAGTTTCGCCCATTCCTCTTTGCAGCACCTCTCAAGCTCCATCAGGTTGGATGGGAAGTGTTGGTGCACAGCCATTTTAAGATCTCTCCAGAGATGTTCAATCGGATTCAAGTCTGGGCTCTGGCTGGGCCACTCAAGGACATTCACAGAGTTGTCCTGAAGCCACTCCTTTGATATCTTGGCTGTGTGCTTAGGGTCGTTGTCCTGCTGAAAGATGAACCGTCACCCCAGTCTGAGGTCAAGAGTGCTCTGGAGCAGGTTTTCATTCAGGATGTCTCTGTACATTGCTGCAGTCATCTTTCCCTTTATCCTGACTAGTCTCCCAGTTCCTGCCACTGAAAAACATCCCCACAGCATGATGCTGCCACCACCATGCTTCACTGTAGGGATGGTATTGGCCTGGTGATGAGCAGTGCCTGGTTTCCTCCAAACGTGACGCCTGGCATTCACACCAAAGAGTTCAATCTTTATCTCATCAGACCAGAGAATTTTGTTTCTCATGGTCTGAGAGTACTTCAGGTGCCTTTTGGCAAACTCCAGGTGGGCTGCCATGTGCCTTTTACTAAGGAGTGGCTTCCATGTGGACACTCTACCATACAGGCCTGATTGGTGGATTGCTGCAGAGATGGTTGTCCTTCTGGAAGGTTCTCCTCTCTCCACAGAGGACCTCTGAAGCTCTGACAGAGTGACCATCGGGTTCTTGGTCACTTCCCTGACTAAGGCCCTTCTCCCCCGATTGCTCAGTTTAGATGGCCAGCCAGCTCTAGGAAGAGTCCTGGTGGTTTCGAACTTCTTCCATTTAAGGATGATGGAGGCCACTGTGCTCATTGGGACCTTCAAAGCAGCAGAAATTTTTCTGCAACCTTCCCCAGATTTGTGCCTCGAGCCAATCCTGTCTCAGAGGTCTACAGACAATTCCTTTGACTTCATGCTTGGTTTGTGCTCTGACATGAACTGTCAACTGTGGGACCTTATATAGACAGGTGTGTGCCTTTCCAAATCATATCCAATCAACTGAATTTACCACAGGTGGACTCCAATTAAGCTGCAGAAACATCTCAAGGATCTGGGGAAACAGGATGCACCTGAGCTCAATTCTGAGCTTCAAGGCAAAGGCTGTGAATACTTATGTACATGTGATTTCTCAATTTTTAATAAATTTGCAAAAACCTCAAGTAAACTTTTTTCACGTTGTAATTATGGGGTGTTGTGTGTAGAATTCTGAGGAAAAAAATTAATTTAATCCATTTTGGAATAAGGCTGTAACATAACAAAATGTGGAAAAAGTGATGCGCTGTGAATACTTTCCGGATGCACTTTATATACAGCTATCCATCTATATATCTACAGGTATATATATCTATATATTGTAACATCCAGGATGGCCCAGTGACTGCTGGCTCCAGCGGGGAGGGTGGAGAAGGGCGTAGAGGACTGACATTGAGGATATGATTGACAGTAAAGGGAAGAAAAGGGTCAGCACACTGAATGGTGGGTCGGGGAATGGAGGCAGGGATTTCTGGGTGGTTTGAGGAACATCTAAGAAGGTGTAGAGAGAGAGAAAGAGAGAGAGAGAAAGAGAGAGAGAGAGAGAGAGAGAGGGAGTTGAGCTGGATACGTGAGGTGGGTTACAAATGTGGAAGAAGTGGGTTTTTTTTTAGTCTGTTGACTGTGTCTCAGGGTCATAACAATGAGAGATTCATAGATAATTGCAAATAGTTCAAATTCAAAATTATCAGTTTTGCTTTTACATTCATGTACTTTTTTGACTGTTCTAGTAAACTGCTCTGCAATCCCTTCTTTGTCCTGCTGTGTTTCTTCCTTTTCAAACTTGTCACAGTGAGGTCGCTATGTATACATACAGTATATGTCAAGAATGAGATAATAAAACGTCTACATTTTGTTTTATAATAAAAAGTTTCAGTCCAGTCTGCTCAAATGTAATCATAGATATGCTAAGGCAATTCAACCTTCATGAAAATCTGGTGCTAACTTAAAAGAAGCACTTAATTTTTGCTGTTCTTTATGAATATTTTCAATAGAGACACATCATACAGTATATAAGCTCACTCATGCTTGGTTTTTTTGTTCATTTAAATTGTTTAGTCATACTAATAAAGCAATATAAAACAATCATTTATTTAAAAAGATCTATTTTAAAAGAAGAGAGAAATAATGGCAGACAATTACCATTACTGCCATCAGGCTCCAGAACTACAGCTTGGTGGTTGTCTTCATTGAGCTTCCTCATGCTTCCAATGCCTTCCAGGATTTTTACTGGGTAATACTGCTTCTTGATGTCCAAAAAAGAAAACAGAAGACAAAACCAGTGTCATTTCTAACATCAGGTTAACAGGAGAGCCAATACATTGGAGTGTCTATATATTTATTTATCTATGTATGAATTAATTTATTTAAAGAGAATTAAGTGAATTTGAATACTGATAAATGGATTAATATTTTTAGGATACTTAAAGGTTCTTTAATAAATTCTAAAATAGCCTTCAGGCATGACATAATTCACATAAAATATCTAATGTAATACATTGTGATCCGCTAATCAATCTTTATTTTATATGGTTTATTAATACACTTGTACTGCATAGAGAGCAATCACTAAGTGCTTTAGAAAGTAATTAGTAATATTATAGTTCAAGAGGAATCAAAGCAGGCATTAAAATTACATAGAAAACTGAAACTATGTGCTGCGGCCAATGGAGCAAGCTTACGGGGAGATGAAAGACCCATGTCTGAATCAGTATGGATAACAGAGTAAAATTAAGAGTGAAAAATAATGAAGATGTTAGAATTACTAAGAAATGCCTGACAACACTGATACATGTGGTATCATAACTAATACTTCTTTCATCTAACAACATCACCTGCTTCAGTCATCTGTTCACACTTCAGGATAATAATGTCAGTTATTGAATGCAGTAGATGTAATAGTTCTATTTCAGTGGTGATTAAAACAATGATGGCCTCATAAGCATACATGGGTAATGAGTTTCAAAGAACGGTTTTGCATCTGTCCTTTAATCTCTGAGTCTGCTGAAAGCATCTATAAAGCAGGGGTGAAACCTAGAGTGGGAGCCAGTCCAGTGCAAGGCACACTCAGTCCTACTGAGTCACTTCAATATTTCCAGTTAGCCTGACTTGCAAGTCCAGCAGGAGACATATATCAATTAGCTGCAATTAATTACATTCATATATAAATACATATACAAACAGTCAACAGAATGTCACAGTAATATGTGACAAAAGGAATTAAGAGTCACCAAAGGAACATAATGATTTGTGTTTGAGAAGAGTCATGTCTTTAGCCTACATTTGAATTCTGGGACTAAAAGAGCTCCATGAAAAGACAGAGAGTGAAAAATTTGAGTCCAGTGTTTTTGCACTGTGGATGTGTTTGCTGAAAAAAAAGTAGGAAAGATTTGCAGCAGTAAAAAATCACCTCAAATGTTACACTTTTTAAAACTAAGAAATACTGCAAGAAATAACAAATAAAATGTATTCAATTCATTTCAAAAAAGGGCAATAGTGGAATTAACCTCTCACAGACCTCTGCAAGTGTTTGCTTCAAAAGTATGCAAAAAAACTGAATGTTTCTCATTTTAAATGCTATGTCCCACACCCCCATAGAAAATTGGAGATGTACTACTGCAACATATAATGTCAATATCATAAAATGCAAAGTTTAGTTAAATATTTTGGAGTGTGCAATAGCATTGCATAGGATAGAGGGTGGTTACAAGAATGGAAAAGTGAGAGTAAGAGTGAAGGAAGAATGTGATTCTCTAATATCTGTACAGAATGGAGAGAAGCTAAGGAACGGTGCAGTTCTACTTCTGTAAATATGTTAAGAGGCCAGAAGTGCTGCCCCCAGAGGTGCCATAAGGAGGTACTCTTTACCAGTTGCCATTAGAGTTTTAGAGGAACTCCTTGCCCCATCTTGCAAATGGTTACGTCAAAAGTAATGAAGATGAAGATACGAGTGGTATCATAACTAGTACTTCTTTCATCTAACACCATAATATAAAACATCACCTGCTTCAATCATCTGTTCACAGTTCAGTGTGAAAAGATGGATGACAAGGGCATGTTATTGACAACATATGGTGACTGAACTTCTTGTGAAAAAGGAAATGCCAGCAGTTAACATTCACACACAATTTGGATGTGTCAGCCATGTCTGATGAGCTCATAGTCTCCTCTTTGATGTGCTTGATAGAACGTGCTCACAGGTGACCAATATGGGGCTGATCAGTGATGCATGTTCCTTTTTAAAGTATATTTTTCATCATGAGACATGGCTAGCAGCCGGGCAGGTGTCTGAATAGTCTTACATGAGTGCCAGCCATGTCATAATTGAAATGAAAGCTGTAACTTTTATTTATCTATGTGTTTGTTTGTCTGTTTATGTTATGTAATTTTTTGCTTGCTAATTTCTTACACATTAATCAAATGAACCCTGCTCTATCTGGACAACTTTCTTTTATTTTCCCATAAACAAGACCTCTGCCTCACTTAGGCTATTGTTCTGATTCATTCTTTCCTTTTTATAAATAGCTTAAATTGGTCACAACAAGCCAAGGTGATTTCCTCCATTAACAGAAATTCAGTCACCACACATTGTTGAAGCAGCAGGTCCTTGTCAGCCATTTTCCTTTACTGAACTATGCAAAAATGAGTGAGGCAACTGAGTTCATTTTTCATTTAGGTGTGAGATGACAGATTGAACCATTAGTTACAATACTGTGCATGTCGGTATTGTGAAACATTTCTTGGTTATTGCAATATTCTCTTTATTTTTAGCACAACCCTCTTAATTTCTGGCAGTAACCCTTAGATCTGACCCCAAGAAGGAAACTGATTGGAGCATTTCCACCAAGGATATCCAAAGTTAGTGTGGCAATATCTTGGCTGATGAAAGAGGTGCCTGACGCATGATATGTAAAGCAGGAAATAAGTGCTCATATACAGTAGTAATGAGTTGAAAGTTACCAAGGCAGGCAAGTATTATAATGCTGTTTTATTCTGTTTTGCTGTGGATCCCTCCATTATGATTTTGATAATATAAAGTCCTTATTTTTTAAATAATTAAGAATCTTCAAACTTTATGTTTAGGCAATGGTGGACCTGAGTGATTTCTGCACTGGGTGAGATCACAAAAGGTGTCATCTGACACACACCCTTTGTCTTTCATGTTCACAACCACTACTTGCAAATATTGGAAAATTGTGCCAATAGCACCTGATTTATTGCAACAAATTAAAAAGTGCATCTGAATTGATACAAAAACAGTGTTGTTTTTTCTGCTAACATAGTTGCTTCAGCCTGCAATTAGGGTATTACAAAATGTCATTAAGCAATCCACACTATCATGTGAATAAGTAAACATATGGCCCAAGTCTTGAATTAGAGCTAAATTAACTATATGCCTATCAAACATCAAAGTTAAAACTGAGAGCTCCTTCTGCTGAATCAAATGTATTTGGGAAGGAAAAAATAAATCCACTTACTTTATGGCTTAGCCTTTTTGTATCAACCTGCTAACATTTTCAAGAGAAAGCTTAGCTTAGTATTATATGTAATAATACATATAACATTCGATACATTTAACTAGCTGCCTGTCCTATGTTATCTGTATTAGCACTGATGTTAATAATCATAAACTTACCTTAAAAATGTTTATGATGATGTTGTGACATGAGAATTTTATCTTTAGCTCTTGTATCCTCCTTTTTTCTAAAAAATGCCCCTGAAGGCTTTAACCTTTGCATAATGGATTGTCATGATGTTCCCTGTTCATTAAACTTTTTTTCAGCTTTTGTATTGTGAAATAAGTGGGATTTACCAGGGTTGATCTGGATTAGCCTATTCTGGTGCAGCCTAGATTCAACACAAGCCCTCACATGAACACTCAAACACACTATACACTTTTCACTACTACACTGCATCACTTCTTCTGAACTTTCTCAAAAAACAGGCCCTAGCGTAATGTTACCTGATTATATTACTTCTTTCGTAAGTTATCTTTGGATAAAAGTGTCTGCCAAGCAAATAAATGTAAATTTAAATGCAAGTACTGATTAAGAGTGATGGCTGAACAGCGTATCACTTGTCAGTACTCCAGAAATGAACTTGCTGTCTTTTGTGTTTTAGCAGACCAGTTGGGTATCCCTCAGACGCTGGAGACTGATACACCTCACCTATGGGCACTAATCAAGGTATGTTATTCCCGTGTTGTTCACTGTTGAAGGCATCCATTCTAGACCACTGTGGGAAAGAAATGGCAATCCAACCACACCAGGCTCCCTTTATTACTTCAGTCACCAAAGATGTGCAGACAAAGTTGTAATAGTTTTAAGGCAAAACAAATGAATCATTACAGAGGGACTGGGACAAAATACAAGTAGAAATGTAAGTAAATATAAGGTATGACATGTGGGAAGTAGAAATGTTACATTTGAATACACAATGGGAGGTCTGAAACTTGAAAGTACTCCTTATGAGAAGAACCTGAGAGTCAACATCTAGACAGTATACAGAAGCCATTAAGAAGGCTAACAGAATGTTAGGTTATATACCACTGTACTGTGTAGACCAGGCATGTCAAACACTCGACCCGCAACAGAAATCTGTGTGGCCCGCATGACAGATCCTAGTTAGCACTAAACTTGTACAAAATGATTAGTATCATTTGTGACTGAATCATTCTGCATCTTTGGCGTAAGTTATTGACTTTTCTTACTTCCACCTTCTGACAAAAGCGCGTTTTCCCATGGCATAATGGTACTGGAAACGTCATCTGCTAGTATTGTTGCAGCTGCAGCGTCAGCTCCTTGATACCCTAAGCATGAAACTGCCCCCTCCCCCCCATGAGCCTTGACCAAAGTTAATGAGCTGAGACATCGCAACTGAAGTGCTAGGCTGCAGCAGCCTGGCAGGCTACACTACTGGCTGGGCTGCTGAGACTTGCCACTGGGCAGAACTGACCATCATGAGTAGTAATAGCTCACATATTTTCACGTAATGGAGCGTGAGATTGACAGGCAGATTGGTGCGGCGTCCTCAGTGATGTAGGCTCAGCATCCGTCTGTCGTGGTGAAAAAGGAGCTGAGCCATAATTTACCGGTCAACCTACATTCCTGCCCTCACCTATGGTCATGAGCTGTGGGTAGTGACCGAAAGAACGAGATCGAGAATACAAGCGGCTGAAATAAGTTTCTTCTGCAGGGTGTCTGGGTTATCCCTTTAAGATAGGGTGAGAAGCTTGGTCATCCGGGAGGAACTCAGAGTAGAGCCACTGCTCCACCGCATCAAGAGGAGTCAGATGAGGTGGCTTGGGCATCTGATCAGGATACCTCCTGGACGCCTCCCTGGTGAGGTGTTCCAGGCACATCTAAACGGAGGGAAGACCCAGGACATGCTGGAGGGACTATGTCTCTCGGCTGGCCTGGGAACGCCTTAGGATTCCCCTGGAATAGCTAGTAGAAGTGGCTGGAGAGAGGGAAGTCTGGGCATCTCTGCTCAAGCTGCTGCCCCTGTGACCCGATCTCAGATAAGCAGAAGAGGATGGATGGATGGATGGATATTTTCACGTTTGTTTGCTCTAGTTTTATGTAATTTTGTGCTAGTATTGTAATGAAGTTAGTGCAGACTACAGCTAAAGATCTGAAGTGGACGCGAGAAGTTGGTGAGTTGTTTATTAACAAATTATTATGATTTTGAGTTTGCAAAATTAGTGTAGGTCAGGGGGCTTTTTGCATATTGGCTTATTTTACAATATAAACTTTGAAGTAAACTTAGTAAAGTAAAATTTGATTTGTGGAGGATTTGTTTTCCAACTTGAATTACTGAGCAATTAATTCAGTGAGCGTTTTCATGATTTCAGTTTACATGAACAGGACTTTGAGCTTTTTACGTAACCATACTCTTACAAAGCTGAGAATGCGCCTGAGAATATTCAAATGGAATTGATTGAACTGCAGTCAGATTCTATTCTGAAGGCAAAATACAATGAAGTTGGTATGCCAGGCTTGTATGTTTACCTGCCACCCTTATATGTGCAGATCCTTAAGTTGGCATCGAGAGTACTGTCTATGTTTCGGAAGCACTTACTTATTTGAGCAATTGTTTTCTTTAATGAAAGCTACCAAAACCCCACATTGCTCAAGACTTACTGTCGAGCACCTTTCATCCCTCATAAAAGTTGCAGCTGCACAAGATTTCAAGCCTGATATTGACGAACTGGTAACTAACAAGAGATACCAAGTGTCAGGACAAAAGAAATAGATCTCAGACTGTAAGACTCCTATATAAGGACCTAGCTAAGAGGCTAAGACTCTAATTTTACGCTGTTGTACGGAGATTGTATGGAAATAAATTGTTTTTCTTTAAACTTTAAGTGTTACATTTTTTAAAGTTTTCAGTATTGGAAAGAAAGCTACAGTAACTTTGTATAATAGTATAATGGTATTTGTTACAGTGAGGCCCACTGACGCACGTATGGCAGTCGAAGCAGCCCACCAATGGTAGTGAGTTTGACATGCCTGGAGTAGACAGTTCAGCTGAAGTCTCCAAGAGGAGCTCCACTTACAATGTTCAGAAGCAGCGTCTGCTTAGCCAAGGCTGGAAGTCTACTAATAGCTCATGCTGATTAGAGACTGCTTCTGAGGGTTGTTATAATCCAGATATCATGCTTTTGTGGCTGAGCACAGGCTGTTACCACAGTGAAATCTGTGAACTAAGATGGCTTGTGATGCAAGACCATAGCAATACACACAATGTGTAGAATGCAAGTCAAGGAAGATAATGCTCAAGCTTTATAATGCACTGGTGAGGCTTCACTTGGAGTATTGTGAGAAGATTTGGTCTTTGGGCTTCAAAAAAAGACATGCCCTCACACAGCAGCAAAAAATAAGTCCAGGGAAGAGTTGCTAAGCTGATTATGAGACCGAGAGTTATGAGGAAAGATTAAAGAAGTTGAACATTTTCAGTTGATGCAAATATAGATTAAAAGATGATATGATTGTTTTTAATTGAAGCAATTAATACAGTAAATCCATGGTGTTACTAGTTCCCTAAGAACACAAAGAGACACTTGGAAACTTGTTAAGGGTAAAGTTTGCACAAACATTAGAATGTGTTTTGTCACAGAGAACCATAGTCACATAGAATAAATTACCAAGTAATGTAGTGATGAATAAGACTTTAAGGACCTTAAAATCTTCACGTTATGTTATTTTTTTTTAAATTAGGTGGATAGGATCTTTGTTGGGTTGAATGACCTGTTCTCATCAAAATTTTTCTAAAATTCTAATCTGGTCAGTTTGACATAGAATTAATAGATACAATGCATGCATAAATCAAGAAATATGCTGAACTGTGCTTATTGTATAAAACAGCCTGTGAAAATAAATAGCAAAGTACAAGTTCAAGCATATATACACTTCACCTAAACACAGCAGATCATCTGGTAGATGAGACAGATTGCAGCTTGTTTTTAAATGTAGCACCTGCAGCCCCAAAATGAGGACTGCACACTCAGCTAGCACAGCTGTTACAATGGTTGCATCATCGGGGCTTCATCACTGAGTGATTGTTCATCCACCTCCCTACTGTGAGCGAATGATTTTAGGGTAAAACAGCATTAATCTTAAAGAAATAACATAAACGTTTAGTAAATGTCAAGAACCTGTTCAGGCATATCAGGAAACCGGATAAAGATGAAGCAAACAACAAAGACAAAGATGTTATATACAAAATGTATTGAAGGGTGATTAAGTGATCAGATGTCCTATATTCAACAAGATTGGACAGTTCTTATATACAAAGAAACTTCAAGGGTGGTGGCTCAACCCAAAGGGTATAACAATAATAATAGAATATACTTTTACTTTAAATAGCTTATTTGGGTAGAAACCAACAAACCAACCAAAGTATTGCATTAATTGACACTGTTATTTAAATTCAGTTAGTTATAAAATAGACCAGGTTGGGGAGCATGCACTGCTACAATGTATTGCTGCACCCACCACATGATAAAACAGCTCGGGATCCTGCTCAGCAACCTCACAGGCAGACACATGGCCCAGTTCCCCCGACCAGAAATGACCATCAATCTGCCACAGCCAGGTGTTACATGGGCATCACCTTGGCCTGTTCCAGCCACTTGGGCCATCAATAGTGAGGATCCGGTTACCGGATCACCATTATGGAATCGCACCACATGGCTGTAGTGCTGTAACTGCCGCTCTCTCACAATGCCACATTTGGGACTCCATGAGCAATCGCTCATTTGACACAAAGTCAAACACAAGGATTCTCTAAAGAGACACAGTACCAAAGGAGTCCAGTCTTCAGAAAAATGCAGAGGCTCTGCACAGCACTCACAGTACCAGTATAAATGCTGGCCATGATATCCAGCAGCTTTGGGGGGATCCCATGAAGCCTCTGTATGTCCCAAAGGGCAGCTCGATCATTTGAGTTGAACGCTTTATGAAAATCAACAAAGGCTGCAAAGAAACTCTGCTGATATTTGTGTTTGCACTCCATGACAACCCTCAGTGCCAGGATGCACTCGATGGTAGACTTCTTAGGCGTAAATCCAGACTGCTCCAGTCACTGGTAGGTGAGCAAGTGATCACAGATCTAATTGAGGATGACTCTAGCAAGGACCTCGAACAGCACCAAAAGCAGTTTTATCCCCCTGTAGTTGCTACAATCCAGGCAATCACCCTTCCCTTTCCAGATAGGGACAACAAGTCCCATTTTCCAGCCAGATGGGATGATACCCATCTCTCAAATGGAAACAAATATTGCTTGGAATGCCAGGAGGACAGCCTTACCACCATCCCTGAGAAGTTCACCCCTGATACCACAGATCTCTGCAGCCTTCCCTAACTTCAGCTGGTTCACCACCTGTGCAATCTCAATGAGACTGGGTGGTTCACAGCCGATTGGAGGAACAGACTCAAGAACTGTGGACCCAGAAATGTCCAATGTCCTAGCCAGAGGTTCAGTTTCAAACAGCTGCTCAAAGTAGCCAGCCCAGTGGGTCACAATTGCAGCGTCATTCATAGGGACCGTTCCATCACCCACAGTGAATGTGACTCTCCAAGGAATAGATTTGGATGTGCATAATGCTGTTTCCTCTGTAAGCAGGATGTGTGTCACTAGACCATAGATGGTATGTCACTTGCTCACAGATTCCACTAACAATCGCCTGCTTATCTGCCTTCAGAGCCCTTGCAGCCATCCTTCTCAGTTTCCAGTACAGATGGGAGTTGCCATCAAGTTATGTGCTGTGACTCCTTTTGATGATATCCCTGCAAAATGAAACACCTTCTTCTGGGAACACTGGCAACACCAATACCACCCTCAGGAACCTTCAGGTTTTTGTCACGAAAGGTCTCCCACATCACATTAGGGTTAGAAGTCACACCCAAGTTCGTAAGGTCCTCACACAAATTGCATGCAAACAGCCAGATCTTGGAGTCTAGCCAGGGCCAGCTTCATTCTCCTAGTAGGTGGTAATCCACTGGACCAAAGCTGGATCTTCAGAGTAGCAACAACAAGTCTGTGGTCAGAATTCACAAACAGAGCACTTCTGTAGACCCTGCAATTTTGTAAGAGCCTCCAGCATCTGTATTGGAGTACTAAGTCCAACAATGTGGCTCAGGGCATTGGAACCAGGATCCAGTGATCCGCAGCCCCTGGGCTTTTGCAAAGTCAAGGAGCATGGAGCCACTTTCAATGGGGACAGACACAGTCCTCATTGCCAGCTTCGTTAGTACTAGTGTTTGCATTGAAATCACCCAAGACCAGAGGAGTGTCATCCTTGTGGGCACCCATCATCCACCGAGCAAAGTTGCAAATAAAATGTCTCCTTCACAGAGACATCACTCACTGTGGTTGGAGCATACACTGAGACAACAGAAAGGAACCCAGAGAGTGTCTTAATCTGAGTCCCATAATACGCTCACTAAAAGAAGTGACATTGGACACCATTGGAAGGAGCCGATCTGTGACAGCAACAGTTACTCCCTGAGTATGATAGTGTGACCAGACCTAAAAAAGTGTACCCACCTACAGAGATCTGGCCAGTCCCAGGTCTGTTCACCTCAGAGAGTGCCATCACTGAAATATGGAGTTTACAAAGCTCCTCCAACAGTAGAGGAAGATGATCATCATGTCGGAGAGACAAGATGTTCCACGCGCCTACTCAGATGGGCCATCTCAAATTAGGATCTGAGTGCTGCAATGCAGTGGGTGACACCTCAGCACCACACCAGTTCCACTCCCCAACAGGCCTGACCCTGTTGGCTCTCCAGCGGTTTTGACTCTTCCAAGGATGAGGCTCCTGAGGGCTTTCTCCCATCCCCATGATAATGCAAGCAGCCTTCCTATGGACAGCTGCAGCAAACCTACTCTCGTGGAGAGCAAAGAGTAGTCCTGCCCATCATTTTGTAGCTGTGTGAAGTTTTTACAGTGGAGTGCCAATCCTGCCACAAAACCCCAAGTTTTCCCTGCAAGTTGGAAGACCTTTTGCATGGTAGATGCAGTTTAACATCATACCCAGGACCTACACCTTTAATATTTCACTATTCTGATCATGCTGTGAAAGAATGCTCCCTTAGGTGAAGAGTAATAAATGATGCAGATGGACACACTTCTCTCCTGCCTGATTACTGATTAAAAGGTTTTATCAGACATTTTCTTGTTAGAAGATAAGTTTCTTTCTTTAATTAAGATGTTGCTTTCTACCACACTATCAATTAAAGGTCAACTAAAGACTAAACCAATTGAATGTGCTATGAATGTAGTAATTATTAACTTGATTTAAATTATTGATTTATCTATTTAATTATAAATGAGACAAAATGACTGGCTTTGCATTGTATTATTTGCTGGGTTACTATTTCATATTCCTATGTGCCTTTAAGGAAAACAGGGGAACGTGCACACATTTTGTTAGATGTTATTTCACTAATCTGTACTGTGAGACAATTTGAGAAAGGTATTTTTTGACAGTTACCCCTCCCACTCAGGCTCCATTCTGGTTAGCAGATGGTAGCGTTAGTGGGAGATGAAGAGCGCATAACAGTGAAAAAGCAATTTGGGGAGATGGGGGCACACAATGCAACTGACAGGTGCGTTCATATGCCCCCAATCATTTGTCTCCCTTGGCATTTACCTTTTCTGTCTTTGTACAAGGTAGTGCCAACTGGAGCACTATATAAATGACAAAAAACCTATTCCAGGATTTTCAATTCTTAAGACAACATTGGGTTTGATAAAGCAAGTTGTTTCATTTAGCAGCACATTTTTGTAAGTTTTACACTAAGCATTAGCTTTAGCTAAAAATAGTGCAATCTATGTCTAATGTCTGTACAACTATTGTTAATTATGATTATTAAAAGTTTGCCATAGCTAAGGATGACTACTACTGTGAGAATAAGATGATGTCTTGAAGAAATGGTTATTACTGCTGCTACAAATAATAGAGGTGCTGCTGAAATTCAGTACAGTAAAATAAGGTTAATTATATATTCATATCTCATTTCTAAGTTGTGAATATGATCTGCAAGGGCCTTTGTCTTTAAGTATATCTCTGTACTTGATAAACCCAGATCACAGGTGTGTCACCAACATTTTGAAAAATATTATTCATTCAGGAAGTCATATTTACTACCCATATTACCACATGGTTCAGTATGGCAATGTTTACCCTAGCTAATATTGGAATTTCGGAATGAAACTGCTGTCATTAATCTTTTAAAGTTTTATTTTTTTATACATTAGATGAACCAATATTCTTTCTATAGTATTTCTTACACCGAAATCTAAAAAAATTAAATTGTTCAGACAGTAGTGGATGTAATGTGGTGTCAGAGTGGGACTCACCATTGTCTCACAGTCCTTGAACACTGCCTTAATGCTTTCTCTTTTTAGAAGTCTTTCCTGCAGGGCCTTTAGTAGTAGGGTGTTGTGTTGTGTTAGCCATTATGGATGCAATGAGAAGTCAAGCAAAACAATAACTTTTATTGGTGAAATAAAAAGATTACAATATGCTTGGACCCCTTCTTCAGTCAATATCTTGCCTGAAGAAGGTGCCTAAGCTGCCTAGAAAGTTGCATATTGTAATCTTTTTAGTTAGCCAATAAAAGGAGTCATTTTGCTTCACTTCTCACTGCAGGGATTTTAGATTTTGCACCCACCTGAAAGACATGAACCAAGTTTATTGACATCTGTGAACTCATCTGATGGACTGGCATTGCTTCCAGGGTTGGTTCATGGCTGCTAGTTAGTCTAGTAAGGAAGTTCAGAAACTAGATGGATGATAGTGATATTATTATCTCTCCTTGCTTAGATGACATTTTCAGTTATCTGTTTTAACATTATCTTCTAAAGTGTTTCCATGTACAAAGTTTTCTGGTTATGTTTGCTATAATGAACCACAATGACCATAGCAAATGGCTTGATTAAATTAAATATGTTACTCTGTTTTGTAAAGGAAATACTTTCAAATTTAAACAACGACTTACGAGGGCTACTACTATGAAGAAAGCTACTTTATATGTTTGAAATAACTAGAGGAAGGCTGAAAGCATAGAAAAGGTGTATCATACCAAATGTGTAGAGCAATACCAATGTTATATCAATATGATAATCAGTATTGGCTCATAATCTGCAAATAGATGCAGCCATATTCTGCAGTAAAGCATGGTGCTGGTATCATTATAACTGTAGGTATGTTTCTCTCTAGCATAGTTTGGAAAACATAACACAAAGGCAGGTAAATGTGAATATGTTAAAATTGTAAAACTGACTTCACAAGAAAAATGGCTTAAGTTGTACCACGGATTTGGACCATGGAAGCTCAACTCTGTTGGGGCCCGTGGCCACTGCCAGAGGGTACCTGGAGGACTATTGAGCCCTTTGATGCAGCACTGCCGCCACACCCGGAAGTGCTGCCGGAAATAGGTCAATGAGCATTCTGGGTGTATTATAAAAGGAGCCAGAAGCTGCTGTTCTGGGAGCCATAGTTATGAGGGGGTGGACGAAGTTTGACTGGATAAGTGGAGGGGAAGGACAAGAAGAAGAAGAAGAAGAAGAGGAAGAAGAGAAGTGTTTGGTGTGCTTTCTGTACTGTGCTGTGGGGAGCAGAGAAAAGTGTTCCCCAGCTGTAAACAAATGTGTGGGCTGGACTGGAACTTGCGTCTGCCTGTCTGTGTCGGGTTAGGGTGGCTGTATGTGCCCTGGTGGTCCACACACTTTAATTGATTTGTGATTATAATTGAAGTGATAAGTATTTTTAAACATGAAGATCCTGAATTGATTACTTTGCATACAAATCGTGAAATAAGCATCAACTTCTTTGGAAATCTGAGCAATGATTTTTACGTTAACATGTGTAAAATCTCTGAAA
Source organism: Polypterus bichir lapradei (assembly GCA_026402145.1). Classification (NCBI taxonomy): domain Eukaryota; kingdom Metazoa; phylum Chordata; class Cladistia; order Polypteriformes; family Polypteridae; genus Polypterus; species Polypterus bichir. The sequence continues at coordinate 37,676,554 of JANRMT010062796.1, read as the reverse complement.
GCTGTTATTGTTACCACCATCAAGCAAAACTAGTAGCTTAGGGATTGTTGATGAGAATGACTAGTTTTTGTGGTGGTATTAACAATGCATGATCAATTCCAGAGACAACAATTCAACAATCCATAAGCCACTAGTTTTACTTGAGGGTGGTAACAATAACAGCTTTCAGAGATTTTACACATGTTAACATAAGCGATGTAGCTTCCCCTTAAATCACTTACTACCTTAACATATGAAAGTTTTCAAATAATGACATGAAGCCATTCCATACTGAAAATGAAGGGAAAGCTGATCGCCATTCATGTCTCTCACAGAAATGGGACAAATCAAAGTAGAACAAATGGCCAGTAAGATGTCTAGGAAATCCATTACTTGTAGCAACACTTCATAGACAATGAATTTTGATGTTTCCTACACACTTCCTTAAATAATTAGGTTTTGGTCTATGTTGTTAATGATGTCATAGTTTTAAATCCAAGTCACTTTTTGATGACCAGCCAAACAGTTATTTTCGTTGTAATTTTATGTAATTTTATAATTAACTATGTTTATTTTGTTTTATAAAAGACTTTTTAAAATTAATCTGTTGGCTAAAATAGTTTAGATACTGTACATGTGCCATCATCTGCCATTTGTCTGTGCTGTATTTATTTTAGTTGCAGCACCTTGGGTTTGAATCATATGCCCATGAATTTGCCAGTTCTCTGTATGTCTGCATTTCCACCCACAAACCCAAAGATGCACCTTACATAAATTGATGATCCTATGTCGATTCTATCTGTGTGAGTGCAATATTCCCTAAAATGGACTGGCACCTCAACTAGTGCTTGGTCCTGCCTTGTGCTCAGTGTTGTCTGGATAGAGAATGTCCTCCTCCACAATCCTGAAAGGGAGCAAATGGTTTTGTTAATGTATTGTATGTGTGGATGTACAGTATGTGATTTATATTTTTGATGCTATGTACTGTATATACTGTATCTGATTTGCTCCATAAACTGCCTTGTGGTGGTGCATGTTGCTAATGGAAGTATTTAAAAAATGATTAATGGACTGATCCTGTCCTTGCTAACATATAAATAATTAAAAATAACACAACTAGCAAAAATTGTGCTTGGGGAGAAGAATTTGATTGAATATTTTGTGGAAAAAATCAGAATATATACTTTTCAACTTAGTAAAATCTGAAAACTCTCCCCAGTGTCTGACTATTTCCAGCCATCCAGCTATATATTTACTAGTTTTCTAATGTATGCTAACTGACAACTTGTGTTTGCACTGTGGGCGGAACCTAAAGTCTCCGGACAAAACACATATGGACAAAGGAAACAGTCTAGCTGATGTTATGTGCTGCATTTTCATGTCGTCTCTGGGCTGAAAAAATGGTAAGATCATGCTGAGCAAGATTCAGACTAAAATAATACCAAATTACAACACATTAAAAATAAGGGATTTTACCAAACAAATGACAGAGTTCAGGGGCACGAAAACAGCACATGAACAGGAAGACAATGTTGTGAAATGGCTAAGGCAATGGACTTTAAACCACAAGGCAACCAGCTCATTTCCAGCCTCCACCTTACTTTGTGACCCTTAGCAAGTCGCTTAATCAGTCAGTACTCCACTTGGAAAAAAAATGTAAACAGATGTAATATATCCTGTTCTTGTAAGTGGCCTTGGGTAAAAGCGTCTGCCAAATATTCAATGATGTAAAAAACAATGAACACCTGCCTACCCCACTGGCTTTACTGAAATTTGGACTACAAAATTACATTAGGCCACTTTCATGCATGTTGAACAACTTCATATCCTCCCTCATATTTTCCCTTCACTCTCTCTGTACCTCTTCCTACTGGGTGGGGGATCTTTCTTAGTTTTTAACAAATCTTAAATTGTCCCTTCCTGCTTGAACTGGTCAAAAACACCACAGCTTATGGCAACTTCAGTAATCCTAAGAGTATAAGGAGAAGCATACATGTAGCACCCTGAAGGCCCCAGCCACATTATGCTCCTGGTTCAAAACTTTGTTTTAAAAGGCCAGAACATACTTTTAACCCAATTTCAAGAACTCATCCCCAAGAATCATTCTATCACTAACTCAGACATGCCACATACCAGGGAATTCCCTTACCTTGTCTAAGACTTTTCTATTAGTTTGTGGAATCTCTAAAACTCCAAAGCTGGAAAGCTGTAGTATTAGTTTCAGTCAACCTCTTTGAGCAAGAATATATATAACACAGTATTCTGTCTCTCTCTCTCTCTGTATACAATAGTATACAGAATATTTTACTATATACATCCATTTATTTTCTTATCAGCTTATCCAGTTTTGGAATATAAGTAGCCAGTGCCTATACTAGCAGTTCTAGTAGCAAAACAAGCAACCAACCCTAGATACAGAGTACACTCATGCACACACCCACACTCATTCACACTAAGTCAATTTAGACTTTCCAATAACATGTCTTTGGGATGTGGGAGAAAAATCAATGCAGACATGGCAAGAATGTGCAGACTCCATACAGGCAGTGCTTTGGGCTAAGATTGGAACTCATGAGTCTGGAACTGCAAGGTAGCAGTACTGACCAACCCATCACCAGACACACACTATGTCATTATGTCAAGCAGATGACTGCATCAGCTTAGATTTTCAAAAGGAAAAATTAAAACAGCAAAAGTTAATATGCCATATTGCAGCAAAGTAACAACAAAATAAACTCCGACCCTGGAAGGCCACAGTGGCTTAACTAGTGACTTGCTAATGAACTTCTTTTCCCTTAATATGAATTGACCTGATGTTTAAGACTCAGTCCCCTTAATGTATCCTTTATTCCTTAATTAGCAGCCAAATAATAATGAAATACAAAACGAGTTAACACATGACCAGCTAACCTTGTCCATCATACAATATCTGAAAATAAAGAAAGGTGAAGGTCTCAGTAATATTGATCTGCTCAGATCCACAAAACATTTTGGTGATGTTCCTAGAAAAAAGAAAATCAACAGTTTTGGAAATATCAGTTGTGGCAGAATGAGAGTAGCATCAGGCTGTTGAAATAAATAACGGGTTTAATTAACAAGAATAATCAGCTTCAAATTAATAAAATGGTTGGTGTGAAATTGGTTGGAGTTTAAAGCCCTGACCAAGCGGATCATCTGTTAGCTCATTTCAAATCTCATTTTTGTTTGGCTGTAATTAAAGAAAAAAAGAAACAATTCAGAGAACTGAGTCTTAAAAATAAAGCAATTAAAATCAAGGGAAAATAAGTAAATTAACAGCAGCAATGGGATGCTGATTAAAAAAATGAAATGAAGGAAAACATGCAGCCACTGTGGCCCTCCAGGATTAGAGATGGACATTTCTACCTTACAGTATTCAAGGACAGACACTGTCTCTGAAAGGATAATGTTTTATGTTGAAGTTTCCATTAGAATTGCTTATTTCCTTTTACTCTTCTGCAGTGAATTTCACCAGGACACATTAGATAGATAGATAGATAGATAGATAGACTGCACTTTATTTGTCCACAGGAGGAAATTCAGTTTTTAATAAGAACTCAAACAACAAACTCCCTCTTAAATACACACCGGAATGACTAAAAAGAAAGAAAACTACTGACTTGGCTAAAGATAAAAGGGCAGTCAGTGCCATTTATGCAGGCATATTGTGATTGATATGAAGGAGCCCCAGTAGCATTTCTTGGCACACCTCTGCTGAATAAACAGTGCTCAATGTTAGTGTGTCAGAGAGAGGTTGTGCAGCACTGTTCAAAAAGCACTCCGTTTTGTCTTCATTCTCTTCTATTCCTTGGTTGTGAGCAATGTCTCAAAACTCTAGGAAACTATGTTTGTGTCACAGCTTAAGCACTATATACGTGAAGCTTACAGATTTTCTGTATATTCATGGGATTTCCCAGGGTAGATCAGATTTCATCCCGCATCTCACAGACCATTAGGGCAGGTTAACCGAATGAGCGTGACAGCGTGACTTGTGTGGGATTGGTTCCTCCTCTAGGGATGGTTCTTGATTTTTGCTACTAAAAGCTATCATGGCATGACCTTATTTCTGCGACTCTAATTTGGACTGTGCTGCACTGATAATTGACAGATGGATAAAATGTAAAAATAATTGGACATTTAGGATTTCTTTTTAGGTAACTTAAGAATGTGGCTTGTTGTGAGAGACTGTCATTTTTAATGACGAATTGATTGACAATTATCTTAAATTGGTTTGCAGAAAGACGGCTTTGGGATGAAACTGAAGAAAAGCCGGGCAGATGATTACATTTCAAGCCGTGGATGTATTCACCGTAGAGGATCCTTCGCAGATAGCGTGAGATATTTCCAAAGCTCACGATATATTCGGCCCAGTTGTACTAAAAAAGGAGTGACGATCAGATCACGGTGGTATCTCAAAGATGTATCTGTTCTGTTTTCAAAGATAAGAGAATCACGAATATCGAAACAAAACAGAGCAGAGAATAATGACTTTGCTAGCTTCTCTGTTTCTTGAAGCAAGTTGAACAAAACTACTCCCCCATCGTTAACAAAAGCAGTGGAAGTGCTCCGCATTATGTTAAATAGACTTCAATAGTATCCATCCCATGAACAAGAAAAGAACGGTTATTCTAAAAGCTGCGACAATCAATGCGTAAATCTCTTCCAGCGCAGCTTTACTGATCTTTTGCCCTGTCTCGTATAATCCAGCCCGTACAGCGGTGACACTTCGGAACGCACCCCAGGCTCCTCTCGCTGTCTTGTAAGCCTTCGCCCGCTTCTTGCCTTTCTTATCCTCTTTCGTGAAAACTTGACAACGGCACAAAACGAGTTCAAAGAACATTGCACAACCCACCCTAATTTCCGATCTGAATCCGAAATGGGTGTGTGTTTGTAGTCGGAGAAAGCCTGCCTATACCTCCTCCCCTTCTCTTGTATCTCCTCCCACCCTCCTTGAGATTAACCCATTCGCTGCAGAAAGTGACAACTGCGCTCGAGCGGAGCACGCAGTGCGAGTAAGCGGCTGTTCTCGGCACACTGCCGCTGGTAACGGCTATCACGACTGTCTTACCTCGGAGACTGGTGTTATATGTAGGAGACCAGGTGTGGAATATAATGAAATTGGAATAGAAAATGTGCATGTATCGTGATGCTTTAAAATAAACTTGAATTAAAATCTTCAACGCAGGATGGGGATGGGACCGCAGCGGGTGAAAGGCGTTTTAAATTGCCTACCCGCTTACTTCTTCCTTGCTTAGGAGCCCGTCCTTCTAACTTTGGTGGAGTGCTTCAACTTCGTGCGACTGAGAAGGCTGAATATGTGACACTAGGAAGCTGCCGAGGTGGGATAAAGTGTATTGGCAACGGAACGCGGTGACACGGATACAGATAACAATTTAATACAAATACTCGGAAGACCAAAAACATCAGCAACATGACTTCAGTATGGAAAAGGCTGCAGAGAGTCAACAAGCGGGCATCCAAGTTTCAGTTCGTGGCGTCGTATCAAGAACTGATGGTGGAGTGTACCAAAAAATGGTAAGCGCCGAGCACGACCGAGTGGCATCTTTTGCAGGGCGTGCTTGACTTCATACCTTCGCATGTGCAACAGGCCTCCATGTGTTGGACTTTGATGTGTGATAAACAACGGGCGTAACCTGGGTGGAGGTCTCTTTCAGTTTTACTTGTCGGCTTTCCTGCGTGAGGAGATGTAGTTGCCTGCGAGTACGGGCGCTTGTGGCCAAATGTCAGCTCCTGTCAGGCACTTCCGTGTTTTGTCGACTTGCTCGCAAGTGACACTTTTTTTTTAACTTTACATGGACGTGTCTTATTGTTAGCCTATTTCCCGGAGGACAGGAAAGGAGTCTGGATGAAGTAATGCGTATTCGTCCTAAGGAACAAACGCCAAAGACACGCGTGTTGAGACTCGCATATACATAGATATTGGCCCTAAGGAACAATATGCGTGTTTCTCAGGATACATGAGAAACATACAGGGGGTGACCTGCAGTGTGCACATTCATAGGCGTTACGACACGCAGTCACAGACTCACACCTTACAGAAGTAGTGACAAATCGAGGATAAAAGATACACAACGTGTCATGTGTGGGCAGTAACATACTATCTGCATACAGGTTGTTCACACAGATATTCACATATATACAGACATGCCACACTGATGCACATGGATGGGCACCTACAGGACATATGCCACATATTAAGGCAGTGATATATAGTAACCAGAGCTGTCAACAAATATCAAATGCTCACATGTTAGGGCTAGTACTTAATAAAGTCATAGACACATATTAAACTATAAAGGCAGTGACACACAATTAAGCACACACTGACTACTGATACTAATACATGTACCTACATGCAGATAAGATACACACCTTTAGAGATGGCCACAGGCAGCTACAGGATAAGAGTCACATATTATGTGTGGTAGAGGCAGTGACATGCAGTAAGCCTGAAGATATTAACATGTGCAGCAACATACAGACACAGATTCACACCTATAGATTCACAGGCACAAACAGGACCGATTGTATAGAGTTGTGTCACCACTCAGACACTACAGAGCAAAAGGAAACATGCCAAGCTGTAGAGACGGTGACATATAGTAACTACACCTGCTGTCTGCAGATACTAATGCGTGCAGCAACTGGAATACACACCTATAGAGTTATTGATAGGCATGTGCGTGGTAAAGGGCACACGTAATGATCTGTACAGGAAATGCCATACAATAAGCATGCAGACAGTTTATAAATAGTAATAGTATTTTCAGTTACACAGAGAGCACTGAATGTTTTACTTGCCTGTCCAATTGCATGCTGTCACTCTCTGGCACCATGCTAAACAAAAATGTATTTGAGTACATAACTTCATATATTTAATAGGAAATCAGTGTACTTGATATACTCCTTACATCTGTAACACATGCACACATGTGCAGATACTGATGCAATCCAATGGAATCACAAGCACAGAGAAGATTAAGGGCAAACAGATGCAGTGGTCAACACAAAATGCAGACATTAATACATACACTATTGGACACACTTAAGGATGACAGTAATGCATTTTCATACAGTTAAAGGTAAAAGGTACATGTGCTGTTCAGGCAATGACCTACAGTGAGCACACCGACAGCATTCACATATACAAATGTATTATTAATACATACACACATAAACTGACACTCTTACAGAGTTTCAGGTTACTGTAGGATAAACAAATATCAGACAGCCAGTAAAGTACATTAAATATTGTACCATATTTGCAGACATTACAGTACACCTGGTACACAGCTACTGGATTAAAGGTTCACATAGTGTACAACAGATGTGCTGATACCAAGCTGCACACAGGCAGTTCACAGGTAGAGACACTGACAAGCAGCTACAGAGCCATAGGGAACTACAGGATAAAAACAGTAATAATATACTGGCAACAACTGAGACGTCTGAAACATTTAAAGATGCTAATACACAAAGACATTAAATGATAAAAATAGCACATCCTGAACTCTAAAGGCAGTTACGCACAGTATGTCACATTTAAAGACAGCAAAACGGACAGTGACTTTCACCAATAAAGTCAACAGCTGGTATGGGATAAATACATACTGCACACAAAGTAGTGGTTAGTATACACACTCACTTTTAAAGCCATTAACACATGCAGACAGTCCCTCATACCACAAACATAAAAGGCACACATGCTGTACACGTAGTGACATAGCGTAAGTATTAAGAAACACTATCACACTCTTGTAGACTCAGAGTATTCAATAAAATATTGCGCACAACTGCTGTATTCTTGAGTAGGTAATGTGTAGTAAGTATACTGAGTCACACTTACAGATATTAGAACCCTCATACACTGGTACATTCCTGTCCTACTGGCTAAAAAAGCAAACAGTAACACACAACGAATATACAGAACTGTCAGATTTTTACACTTTTAACATAGAGACTGTGAATCTAACTTACAGAGTAAGAGGAAGCCACAGGACATCAGGGCACTTGACATACAGACAGAAACTTACAGTACGGTAAATACATAGATGATCATATTTACATACATATGCAAAAAGACACAGACACTCAGCCATGGAGTAATAGACAACTACTGGCTAAAGTGCACTTAAGCTGTACAGGAAATGGCATACAGCAAGTTTATTGTTTCATTTGTTGTTTGTTACTAGGACATCATAAACAATCAGCACAGCTTATGTTACAGTAAGTGCACAGCCTCCCATATATACGTATATCAATGCACATAAAACAGATGCAGACTTACAACATCACAGATAGAAATATCAAGTACAAAAGCTGTCACATTTACAGATACTAACAGATGTACCCATGCAGTCACAAGCAGTTAGAGGATTAAAGACCCATATACTGGGCAAGAAGCAGTATGCAGTTCATATACAAACACTCATATTAAAAATATAATGCAGATGCTCTCTTTCACACTCTAAGTGTTAATAACATATGGTAAGTACATAGGCTTTCTTCATTTACAGGCACTAACACACAGAGACACTGTTGTGTACCCTTCTGGAGTCACAGACATCCACAGGATAAAAGGCACTCTTTATTGTACTACAGAAACAGTGACAGATAGTAAGTACTGTATATACAGACATTAACACCCACACATGCTCTGTTTTAAACTTACAGGACAGAAGGTGTAACCACAGGAAGTGTCTTAATCATATATTAAGCACACAGATTGTCATATTTACAGACATAAATATACACAAACATTGATAAACACCTATAGAGCCCCAGGCACTACAGAATACAAGATCTGCAGTATGTATGGGTAATAACTCAATGTCAGTACACAGGCCTCACATTTACAGACGTTGACACATACACACTCTGAGACTTTGGTGTGTCTGTAGTTAGATTTGATCAGGCAGCAGACACAGAGTCCTTTCATTAAAAATACTATTATATACAGAATGTACAGAGTATCTGGAATACACATACATGTAGTCTAAGCTACTGAAATAGACAAATGAATCATATAAATAACAAACCTCGAAGCAAATGTCAACGTTTACTTTGTTTATTAGACTGATACAGTCATACAGTAATAAGTATATAAATAAGCACACAAATTTTGTTTAATATAATGCAGTCACAGAGCTCAAAGTGAACAGGAATCAAGTTTCTCTACAGGTTGTAGTCTAAGGAATTTTGTTTAATAATAAACTACAGAGACTAATTAAAAGCAATTAATAATAAACTATAGGGACTAATTAATAGTGAGAAATGACAGTACTTATTAGATTTATGTGTAAGTCAGTTACACAGTCACATTTACTTATGGAATGGCAAATATGTTCAATAAAATACAATATTAATAAATATGAAAACATGATACACACATATATTTACTGGCAGACACTGATTCAGGTATTCACAGATGCAATAATTCACAAAATAACATTAGAATATATATTAAACATTAATTGACAAGTTGTTATTGAAGTTTTTTCTGATACCTTTGTCATGAATATTACTTTTGCCTCCATTTCCTGAATCTCCAGACATGTGTGCACACCCACACTTAGTCATAGCATGCAGGTATGAGAGCTGTCAGACATTCAAATACCACTGAGACAGGGAATCCCTAATGTCAAAGTAAATGTTTTTTACACAGGAACAGCAAGAATCATATACCTGATAGAGAAGTGCTAGCAAAGAATCAAAGTGTTGCACCAAACATTAAAGATTTTCTTTTTCTTTTTCAATTTACCTTGTACAACTCTTTTATAACTGTGTTCCAGTAAGGAAATAATGTTACTTTTAGAGACTTTTGCAATATGTTTTCATTGATTTGTCTTCAGGTTCATTGTAAATAATTAAATAAGATAGTCCATATCTTGGCCCCAAGCAGCTTCTGCAATGGTGACACATCTCTTGTTCTTAATTATGGTGCCAGGATGTCCCATATTATCTTCTTCCCTGTGAGGCTTAGGCAAACTATCTTTACCTCTTGGACTTATTCAGCTTATTCTGGAGTGGTTTATCAACTGCTTAAGAAAGAAGAACCCCCTATTACCCCCTACCCCTCTTAGGTGACCTAAAAAAAACTCATAACAGAAGTGCTCAGTGTTATTTGCATACAGATTCATGAAAAGTAATCTGTCAGGTTGATATACAGTATATTAAAAAGTACCTTTATCTCTAATACAATTAATATGGACCCATTAATTTCTTCCAAAAAATCTATCTGATGATCTGCCTGGTACATAGTAGTATTTACATTATCTTATTTTATGACAATGTTGAGCTAATTGGAGGGCAGCCGCAGTTGATTAAAATTGATGGAAATCTGCAAATTGCTTCATTTCTGTGTATATTCCATTCCATCAATAAATTCTCTTCCAGAACTAGACTTAATTAGTTAATTGACTAATTAATTAATTTATTAATCAAACAATCCATGTATTCATAAAATTATAGCTAAGTTTGACCAAAAACTGACACATTTTTAAAAAGAATTTAAACCTTAAGTGCATAAACTAAAAACAGTAGATAAAACATTTACATTGTGATCTTAAAAGAGTGCTATAATACAGTATGTAGTGCTGTTTACAAGTAGGCAAACCCTTCATTTTGCATGCCTTAGACAAATAATATAAAAGAAATATTTCATTCTTTTTTTGTGAAAATAAGGACTGTCTATGGTAAAATAAAGATTTGCTACTATTACTGTAAGATTTAAAACTATAGTAGTGGTTCAGTTTTGTGATGCTGTTGATGATCATAGAAAATTCAAAGGTCATTGTTTACTGCAGTTTTGTTTTTTTTTTGCAGCTGAGGTGAGGGCCATTTAAGTACAAATGAAGATCAGATCTTGATCACACTGCAGTGACCATTTTGCAGATTGCAGTGCTGACATGAAGAAATTTTAAATTCATGATTACAAGTCAAACACTATAACAAAATTTTTTTTTCCTCAAGTGTATTTTTGATTTATTGCTGCCACTCTTAAAATGTTTGGTGCAGTCAGAATGCAGTCATATTCATTAGCTATTGTCTGGGCATATGTAATACAATCGGCAAGATAGCTTTAGATTTGGATTCCTCTTTGGATTTTTCTCATGCCTGCCTTTTCAGAATGGCAATAGACTGGGATCTTACGCATAATTCTTGCATTAGTTGCAAGTATATGAATGTGTATGCATGCACTGTGCTTAATAGCTTATTTAGGCATGGATGAGCATTATGGGAAAAAGTAGATATCTATGAGAGCAAAAAAGCCATGATATAGTACCAATGTTGGAATGTTACAGTAAAGAAGAATTCATTTGTATGAACACTTTATTAAAAGTTAACACAAGATGTTTTCTGTAAGGCTTCTTTTTTACCTTATATCTCAATTTTTAAATGAGAATTAGAAACTGACTTGGTAGATCAATTTTTGATCGCTCAAAATCTTTTGCATTGTGGAAAGGGTTTAACACTTGTTTGTATAAATGCATTTCTTAACACTGTCTACAGGTATTTTGCCAATGTATTCTATATTATTTCTTCTTAAAATGTTTGTATGATGGACATATTGGCCCCATTCAATATTTTATGGCAGTAATTAAAATTACATAGGTTCATAAGTGTAGGTGGTATTTGATATATGATCTGGTGAGTTGATATCCCCTTCAACATTTTGCAGCTAAAATTGATTGTTGTGTGGTGAGGTTTATACAATGCCCTTGACAACATTTTAAAAGCCTGACAGTTGGTATGTTTTACGTGCTGTTATTTATTTGATTTTGTATCCATCCATCCAGTTATATCCTAACAACTGGGTCACGGGGGTCTGCTGGAGCCAATCCCAGCCAACACAGGGTGCAAGTAAGGAAACAAGCCCCGGGCTTGCGCACACACACCAAACACACAATAGGGACAATTTAGAATCGCCAATTACCTAACCTGCATGTCTTTGGACTGTGGGAGGAAACCAGAGTACCCATTGGAAACCCACACAGACACGGGGAGAACATGCAAACTCCACGCAGGGAGGACCCGGGAAGCGAACCCTGGTCTCCTAACTGCGAGGCAGCAGTGCTAACCACTGTGCCACCATGCCGCCTTGATTTTGTATTTAAAGTTCAAAATGATCTCTACTGATTGATCTAAAAATATGCTCCAATAATCTGAATGCTTGCCTATGGCCTAACCTATTTATGTATATTTATGTATACATTATATGTATATATGTGTATTTGTGTGTTAAAAATATCACTTTTGTGCTTTACTCTTTTTGGTGACCCACATGTCATGTGTCATCCCATTATGGAATTCTTTCCTGTTGTCTAGCGAATAACAATTCATGTTTCATCTGGCCATCAGAATTAAGCCTCATTACAATTGCATACAGCTGTGACTGTCTGACATAGCATCTTTTCCTGTTCGATATGGTAGTTTCAACTCAGTTTTGACAATCTGAGAAAACACTAGCAGGCAAGTTTTTAAGACATGAAAAGCTATGCTCAGCATAAATAATATGTTGTGGCATTAGTTTCAGGTTCTAAACATAATTCATATAACTACTGCTAAGCTGCTGCAGGCTTTCTGTCGCCTCCCTGGTGTGTTACCTCACTCCCGAGGTTACTGTAGCTCTGGCCTTAGTCTGGTTCCAGTCTTAACAAATTCCTTTTAAAGTTAAACATATACAAACTGATATAAACTGCTTTTTGTGAGCTAAAAATATGTGCTGTTCTGCTCCTTTGTCAAATATTCTCTGGTATTTTTTTCCAACGCTTTTATCACACAGCTCAATTTTTCCCAAGTTACATTACTTTGCTTTTCTGTGACTGTAAACTCTTTAAAATATTGAGCCACCTTTTCTTAAATATTGTCAAAAATGAAGTGTCTTTCTTAGCAGGAAGTTTCTACAATGGTGTGCTTAGGGTTATCGTTACAGTGTGCCAAACCTAACATGGCATCTTTTTATTATCTTTATTGTAGGGGCTTGTCTAGTCCACTTACTTCTATTTAAAATGTTAACACATTTTGCAAAGAAAAGCACATTTTGGGAATCTACCTGCTTTATCCATTAACGTGCACAGTCACTCATAATGTTTAAAGCTAGGCTGTCAGAAATTGGATATAGCTATTTTTTCTCATTAAAGTCACTAAACGTTGAATGGGCAAAGCATGATAAACTCAAAGTTTAATCCTTATTTAAAACATGTTTAAAACAGCCAAAATCAGCTTAATTTAGTTTCTAACTATTATACTTATGATATATTTTCACTTAATCTCAGTTTGCTGAAAGAATTCAGTTCTATCAGTCGTTCCTTATAGTTTTACCTTGCATTTTAGAAGAAGGTTTAGTACTTCTTATTTGGATATCCCATTTTGATATGGAGAGTAAAATGGAATAAAATGTTCATGCCTTATGTCACTAGTTCATTACACATTTTAGACATTGTACACTAAAGAACTGTCTACACTGTATATGTAAGCATCCTAATTATTTCTACTGCATGTCTACTTGCATTGATGATTCCAATAGTACCCCTAGTACCTTCTTGATTAAAACCCTCCATTATGTAATTAAAGCTGATAACTTTAATTTATACTTTATTTGCTAAATGTAATTTATAGTCCAAGTTTCCTTCAGGTTTATTTGAAGAAACCACTGACTGTCTGTTTACCCACTTAATATATGTATTTTCATTTGAAAATTTCCATGTTGTTTATTTCATTAGCACTGTAGCCTCCATGGGTCAAGCATCTTGGGTACATACCATGTGCTCAGGTCTGTGTGGTAGTAGTAGTATGTCTTTTCCACATCTATATAGACTTTTATGTGGGTACTCTTGTTTTCCTTTTGCATTTCAAAGATGTGCTTGTTAAGCTGATTCCAAAATGGACTAATGTGGGTGTATGATTGAGTGTAAGTTATCAGTAATATAACAGTTTAATATCCTCTGTGTTTTAAATAACAATTTGATTATTAAACAATATCAAGTAAACACAGGCTTCCTCTTCTTGTTGGTTCTTTGACAAACTGGGTTCAAAAGGCAATAAATATTAAAGTACTCCTGTGGATTGTGTTTAACTGTTTATTGGGTTTCCTTATAGCAGTCACAATATGCTCATTTTCAATTTTAAACAGATTTAATGCTGTATCAAATAATCTAATCTATGTAATGAATGTCATTTTTATGTATTTTTTGTAATTCATCTTTTCCAAAGTTTGACACATTGTAGTTTTACAACTTGCCATTTTCCTGGCATATCTTTTGAAAGTACAAAATGTAACAATATTTTTTATAACAAGGCTGCTTGTAGGTGTAGTCTTTTGAGGGGAGAGACAGCATATAAACATTTTCACCATGGACATTACGAGATCTGTAGCCCACCATCTAGTAATGTAGAGGCTATACTATGATTCACTGCTTGATTTTCTATGTGATGAAGTACAGCAATTCACTACATTTTGTATTTTTTTTTAATTTTTACTTTCTTTCATTTCCTTATTGCTGCCCATAAACATGCTTAGGGATTGCTACAAAATCATCACCCTGAATCAGTAAAATAATTAACATGTGTATGAAACACACAAATTACTGTGCCACAAATGTATTTTCCAGTAAATAAACTGTTAACTAAACTGTTAAATAAGCTGTCCTATTGATATTACAGATGCATTTTTAACAATCCACAAAGGTGGCACGGGGGTAGCACTGCTGCCTTACACTAAAGAGATCTTGGGTTTGCATCCTGGGTTCTCCATGTTTGGAGAGAGCTTTGAGTAGTGAGAAAACCACTATATAAATGCAAATAATTATTATTAATAATTTATGTATTTATGCAACATCCTGAACTGAATGACAAACTGATAGTCACACTACCTGTCCCTTCTACTAATATTATCCACACTAGGTAGCACTGCAGCACATTGCTCAATATCCAAGTTGAGATTAGATTACAGCACCAGTTAGATTCAGGATTTTGATTTACTTTTTTTTTTACTAATGCTCTTACACTGTGTATGTTTACTATAGCATCAACCAGCTGCAGAGTGTAATTTTGTTTCACTGTTCTCCCTTGCCAGTTAGCCTCAGCATAATATTTTCTTATATTAACATTTTATCTATCCATGGATTCATTATTTGAACCTGGTTATGTTGTTAGGGTCATATGAAATCAACAGCCCAATCAATGCAGCCAAGAACCAGTCTTGGATGGAGTACCAGTTCAGCCTAGGGCACAAATCATGTAGGACAAGTTTATGACCTTAAAGGGTACATATTTGTATTTAAAGAAATACTGTAATACACACATATAATGTACATAATTAATGGTGGCTTTGAGCCCAGCAGATTGTTGGACCACTGCAACACAAAATTTAATAAACTGAACAATGTAGTGTCTTTTTTAAACCTGAGTATATTCAGTGATTGAAAGCTCAGTTTGTGAGAAAAGCAAGAGACATGATTTGAAAACCATTTGTAATCCATTAGATGGTAATTGCTGCTCCTACTTTACATGCCCTTTCTAGTTTTTATTGAACCTAAACCACAGAATAACATTAATTAAAAACAATAGTTTGCTCAATAAAATGATTTGTATTGCTTTTTAATATCCATGCGTTGGAAATATTACATATCATTAATAGAGTGTAAAAGAGTGAGGGTACTAACTTTTTAACTGTTAGGATACATAATAGGCTGATTAGAAACAGACTTCATGCTGAAAAGGCTCTGCATTGCCAGAAAAACTCTGAGAGTGAACACATGTGGATTACTTAATGATGCAACTGATTGAATTAAATGTTGGCTGAACCTATATGTTTAAGCAAATCATCTGTAAAATCCTATCGTTTGCCTGAATGCCTGAAGGAAATTCTATATTGCCTTGGTATACTTTGCCCTGCAGAAGGCCACTTTTGAGTTACTGGTCAATCTGATCTGCATGTCATAATGAATCTGGATTAAACACAAATACCAGGAGAAAAAACAACATGGACACAAGTAGAACATACTAGTTCCAAATACAGATTGCCTGGTGTTGGATTTGAACATAGGACTCGGGAGTTGAGAGGCACAAACCTGACCACTGATTCATAATTTCAGCTAAACTGTCAATGGGGAAGTGACATTTGACTCTTTATTTCTGTATTAAGCATGACCTTTTATCCACAAAAGTGTATGTGAATCCCTGCTGAATAGGGTTTGATAGTATGATATATCTGGTAGACACAAACAAACAACCTGTTTTATTTGAATCTTTGTATAGTGAACACCACTTTGCCATTTTGATAAAAACAGGGTATTCAGCTCAGCATAACTCTTTACCTGCCATTTGCAAAATATTATTGAAGTTACAGGCCCTTAAAGTACCACTGTCTTTTACATTATGTGGTAGTTTATAATATTTACCTATGGTTTTTTTGTGTGAAAACTTTTATTAACAAGCTTCCATCTGTTTCTCTTTACTCAAGAAACAGGTTTTAAAGTAACTGATGGTATTCATTGTATAAATTCCCTTCATAATTTCAATAATTTCTGTCATGTCAAATCTTAATCCCTTACAAATTAAACTGAAAATATTCTACTCTTTTAATCTGTTCTCACACTTTATACTGTACTCTGGACTTTCTTTCAGATGGTTATGAAAAGTGCTCACAGTACTACAGATGATGTGTTACAAGTGTGTTATGTAATCTCATTTGGTTTCAATACAGAGAACTGCATAACCTAAAATCAGTTTTTATTGATTTATTGATTCCTGCATTGTATGGAAGTAACAGTAACCAGTCACTATAACTCCTCTGTCCTCATCATAAGAGTTACTTTAAGTGTCAGATCATCCGTTGTGTAACTACAACTAGAACATTTTTATAAATATTGCACTGACCATTTTAAGCAACTTAGATTGTGATGCCCCATGAAAGATGATATAGTTTTATTCTAATTATCAGTGAAAAAAATGCTTATTAAAGTTGAATGGCTAAAGGCTGGGTACGAAGATAAATCCAATTTGATTTGTTCTAGTGCTGGGCGGTATGACCAAAATTCTATATCACGGTATTTTTCAAAATTATACCACTTTCACGGTATTCAACAGTATTTTTTTCCCATGCATGAGTGGATTTTATTTTATTTATCACATTTTCCACTGCAATTACTGCACAAGACTGGCTAAGAATAACCTATTCCACTGTCATGAGCATTGTACAAAAAAACATTTTAATGTGCACACAAGTATTAATACAGGTTTGCATGGCCATAAAGTGATAGTTTTCAAGGGGGTGGCACTAATGAAGAGAAGGAATCACATTGCATGACAGTTGCAGTCAAAATATAGAACCTTTTTATTGAACAAATTCTGCAAACAACTTAAGCTAAAATTTTGACAACATATTTTCAACCATCCAAAGAGGCATTTAGACTTAGTAAAATATTTAGAGGTGCTTGTCAAAGGTTGTATTGCACTGAACATGTCTTAGAAAAGGAATAAATAGTGAATATTTTTTGTAAACCAACTACACTTTCTGTTAATGTTAACAATCTCTGTCCACTGACATGTTAAAATGACTTTTTAAACAACTTTACCATCATTAAACTGCATGATATTTAAACTAATAAATAATAACAATAAAATAAATAAGTGCAGCTTGTAGTAATAATACTATTACTTAAAGACTTCAAGCCCAGGTGCGTTACACAGTATTCACCAAAAAAAATAAAATAAAACAAGTGCAACTTGGTGAGGCATATTTACCAACTGAACCATCATTAAGGCAAATTGCATTAATATGGACCTTGCTTCAAGCTAAGCTATATACATAAATAATAAAACTGCAACTTCCATTTATAATGCTATTCGTGGTATAGCCCTACAGAAGAGTATTAGGGCCACAGTGAAGAAAAAAAAACTATATGTCGAGAATAAAGTCGACATGTTGACTTTATTCTTGACATTTCCACTTTAATCTTGATGCTTATGTCAAGATTGAAGTCGACATTTCCACTTTATTCTCGCCATTTATGTCACGATTAAAGTTGACATTTCCACTTTATTCTCATAGTTTATTTTGTCATTAAAGTAGAATGTCATAAACTAAGCTTCATCCTAAAATCAATGTTTGATTTACTAGATTTTGGCAAACCCCATCATAAGTTAATGTAGCATATTAAATGCTTTCTGTTAAGTGTTCCCTGACCCAGTTGTTAATCGCTACGCGCTTCTTAAGCTGACTTCCTCCGCACTTTATTTATTGCATGCATGCTGTGTCTATCTGACGTACCAAACCCTCAGTTCCTATCCTTCCTTTTTCTTTCTCCACATAACCAATCACCACACGATAAATGTCTTTGTGAAATTAAAACTAGTTATAAACTTAGACCACGGAGTGTTCAGAACTTTAAAAAAAATCTTCGTTATACAGATTTAAATGTGCCATCCATTCAGGATTGCACCCATCCCAGCAAGCATTGTGTGCGAGGCAGGAGCAAATCCTGACCAGGGCGCCAGCACATTGCAGGGTGAATGCAAGCAACACATACACTAGCATGGTCAATATAGCATAACAAAACCCCACATCCTACATGACTTTGAAAGGAAACTGAAGCACGCCGAGTAAATCCACCAGAAAAATATGCAAATTCAAGGCATGGAACACCCGGGACCCCCTTGCTGTGAGGCAGCAGTGCAAACTCCACGCCACCATGCCCCCACATCATTAATACGTGCTTTAATGCATTTCATCATGAAAATTATATCAAGTATTTATCTTAGCATTCTGAATGTTCAGGGAGCAGGAATATCATGAAATTAATGTATTCTGTGTGGTGATCGCAGCCTGCGCCTCCTCAGTGCAAGAGGAAGTCATTTAAAAAGCACGTAGCGATTAATATGGCTCAGGGAACACTTAACACAAGCATTTAATGAGCTACATAACTTATGACGGGGTTTGAGAAAATCTAGTAAATTAAATATTCATTTTAAGATGAAGTTTAGTTTACAATGTTCTACTTTAATGACAAATTACGAGAATAAAGTCAGCATGTCGACTTTATTCTCGTCATAAGCGTCAAGATTAAAGTGGAAATGTCAAGAATAAAGTCAACATGTTGTCACACTATTACACAGTATTGAAAAAAAAATAAAACAAATACAACTTGGCTTGCAGTATTATCCAGTAGTATAGTAACAGTATTCATACAGTTGAACATAATGGTCCACTTCCGACCTTCTAAAACCAAAGTATTTCCAGACAAAAGACATGGCTCCTTTTTTCGGCAAAAGTTCTTCTGTGTCATCATGTTCAACTTTATCGTCTACTACAGCTTCAGTTTCGGAACGTTCTCTGTCCATTTTCACTGCTCAATACCTCCACTAGCTCATGTACTCTGTTGCATGTGTGTTTAGCGATGCAGCAGTGAAAAAGGTCCCCCCTTAAACAGTTTCCCGCTGCGCCGCATTCCGAATGTTGTTTAGGCTATTTAAACCGGTGTTGTGGTATAAGAAAAATTCATATCATAACAAAAATAAAAAACGGTTTTTGGTATGAACCAGTATACTGTCCAGCACTAATTTGTTCTATTTGTGCGTTATTTGTAAGTATTTTAAATTGCACTTTTCACAAAATGTACTATATTTTATTCTAGTTATCACTCCATAATCCTGATTTTAATCATTGGATATCACTTCCATCTTGACTTACAATTTGTTTTTCCATTAAAGGTAAAAAAAACACAGTTTAATAAAATTTTATTTAAACTTTTCATATTTAGTATTCTACTCACTGTGTTTAACAAGTCAAACAGACACAGAAGGTGCTTTGTTTTGTCATCGAGTAATTAGTTCTCCTTTTTTTTTAACAGTTTATTTCATTTTCTTAAAAAATTATGCTGGAGTGAAATTAATAAAATATTTTTCACCATACAAAATTTTTACACTTCTCCGGCTAATTGTTAACTGAATGTTGCTTCTGGGGTAAAAACAGAACACCCTGACACACTTGTGGTCTGGATGACAGGAGATTCAGACATAATTCAAACTTCATTACAGGTTATGTTTAATGTCTAAAAGCCACCAGAGTCTGCAAAAGTTGTCATTCTAAAGAACTGAAGAAAAAAAGCTTTCCCATTTCTTATTTATTCTTTGGCTAACCGACCTGTCATAACCAATCATCAATTTTTACAGAGTTGGTTAAAGCCAAATAAAATGTATAAAATGTGTTTTAGATCTCCTAACCATGAGCACTAAAGAAAAAAGAAATATTATATGAAATACTGCATTATTTTGTGGTTACTTTAGAACATCATTTAAAAAGATTACATAGGATTACAATGTTTCATGTTTCATTAAGGGCAATCTGACTAAACTTCTTATTCCAAAGGCAGCATGCAGATATCATAGCCACACCCATATTCCTCTGAAAAGCCAAAGAACTCATCTTAAACTTCTGTGAGGCAACAGGGTATCCCCACTAACATTTGTCACAGAAGTGGTGATAATAACAGATTGAGTGAATCTTTCTGCCCTCTTTCTGCTGGATACTTTAGATAAACATCTGCTTTAAGAAATAAGCTGGGTTAAACAGATCTACTAAACAGTAAGGTGGTATATTTTATGTTAGCAATAGTCAATAAAGTTTATACACAGAAATATTTATTCTCTGATTTGTCTTTACAGTATTCATTTGTCATTTCATTTCATTTTTACTGTAGTGAAAGTGGTACACTTTATTATTGCTTGCTACCACAGTGGTAGTTGTTCAGGAACCAGTATACTCAAGATTATGCTTGTTTCCAAGTAAATATGCCTTTGGCACTGTCTCGCCTCTGTTTTGCATTGATTTTTTTTCCTAAGTTTGTAAATTATTTCTAAATCTTTGATGAAAGCATGATCTTTGAATTGTGCTAAAGATGCAATTTTTCAGGACCTGTATGTTGTGTTTTCTGTTCATTTACCAATTACACTGTAACAGCCAAATTGCAAACACAGCCAGGAAAACAGAAGTGGAAAACAAAGAAGTATGTCTTACTGTGGCCACAGGGTAGACAGGGACTTCCCTGTTGTTTCCTGTGGATGGTTACAATGCTTTATTCATTGTTTTCAGTTTTAATCATTTTTATTGTACTATTATTGCATTTGAAAACATATAACACCATTGTTTAACCTGGTTAACCTGAATCAGGGTTTTAGGGGTTTGTAGACTATACAGGCAGCATTGGGCATAAGGCAGGAAAAAGACCTGGACAGTGAACCTGTCCGCTATAGGGTTCACTCATGCACACTGGTTCAGTTTATTAATTTATTTTTATTTGATTTTAATTTGAAGCAAATAGCATTCTATACAATCAAGTCAAACTTAATAAACTGAAATTCAACCCCCACACAAAAAAAGAGAGGGGAACCAATAACAAAACCAAATCTTTAAAAGCAGCAAGGAAGGAAGAGTATCCTTTCCCCTGATATAGAAGCTTATTCAAAAATGTTCTTGATTAGATCCTACCATATTTTAAAAAGGTTTTGAACAGATCCTCTGAGATCTTGAGTGAGAAGTAGATTTTTTTCCAATTTCAAATAGTATAGGACATCAGTTACCCACTGACTTAAAATTGGTGGGGTGGTATTCTTCCAGCTGAGCAAGATAAGCTATTAGTGAGGTAAAGGCAGTTGCGATTTGTTTGTCCTTCTCTACTTTAAGCCCATCATCACAGCTGTTAATGGGTTAGGAGTGATTGTGACACCAAAGCTGGCATTCAAAGATTTTTATCCAAAATGATGTTAATTTGGATCATGCCTATAACATATGGCCCAGTGAAACTGGAGCTAGATTGCAATGTTCACAGGTTGAATCTTGTCCTGGATACATTTTTCACAATTGAGATTAATGTGCTTAATTTAAGATTTTAAGTTGAATGATTGAATGGTTTGCGCATATGGAGCCTGAGTGTATTCCATGCATAGCTGACTTATACTCCATTTCTGAAATATGAAGTGAAAGGACTATTTCTCCACCGTACTCTGGGATCTTTGAAAGGAAAAACCTTTAAAATGTTTTTATATATTGTAGAGATGCTATCTGAGTCTTCCAATACTGCACAATTTCTTCTGGAATAGAAATAGGTAAGAAGTGAAGAAAATTGGGCAGGTTCCGTTTAGCCATTTTCTTACTTTGAAAGTAATGGAAAAAATATGTTGATTAGAAGTTAAATTTGAAGCTCAATTGTTCATAGAATGCAAAGATAATATCTATGTACAAATCTCTTAACTGTTTTATTCCCAGACATTTTCCAAACATTAAATGCTAGAAACTTGATTCTCAATGCCAATGTGAGATGTAGGGTAGACCATCTATTCACATCTTGATTAATTTTCTCCATGCAGACAGCAAAATTTTGTTGAAAAAGAGCTTTATATTTACTTGTGAGATTTACCTCTATGTATTTAAACTGATCTTCTAAGATAAAAGGGAAGATGACCAGTCTAATATTGTGTGCTAGAGAGTTCACTGAAAAAGCTTGCTTTTATTCAAATTGATTTTGAGTCCATATATCTTTTAAAATTCTGTTAGTGCTTTTAGAACTACTAGCATGGAATTATATGGGTCAGATATACATTACCATATCATCAGCATATAGTGATTTTTTTGTTCAAGTTCTCTGATTATCCCCTTTATCTTTTTATATCAATAGTAAATGGCCAATGGCTCAATGACGATTGCAAAGAGCACTGGTGATAGGGAGCAAACTTCCACATTCTACCACATTCTAGTTTGAAGTAGTCCGAAGTAATGTTGTTAATACAAACTGCGGCGTCTGGACTAGTTTAGAGTAGTTTGATCCGTGCACATATGTTTGAGCCAAATCTAAATTTATGCAATGTGGTGAATGGGTAGTTCCATTCAACCATATTGAGTGCTTTTTCTGCATCCAAAGATTATAAGATCTCTGGATTGTTAGATTTAATGGGTGAATGTATTACATTAAACAAATGTTGAAGATTAGAAGCTAAGTGTCTGCCTTTAAAGTTCTAGTTTGGCCTTGTGATATTACAGAAGAATACACTTTCTCAATCCTTCTGGCTAGAACTTTGGAGAGTATCTTAACATCATTATTCATGAGTGAGATTGTTTGAAGTAGAATTTTGTTGTCTCTAGCTTCTGTAAATGTTGCTAATACAGTAATAATGGAGTAAACTTATTTAAACATTTTTATAAAATTGCACTGGGTAGCCATCAGGGCCTGCTGCTTTCTCACTTTGAAGTGAATTTATAGCATCTAGTAAATCTTAGAGTGCTAAAGGTTTATCCAGTTTCACTGCACTAAAAGTATCTATCTGTGGTATCTGTAATGAATCAAAAAATTCATTAGATTGTATCTTATCTTCTTTAAACTGAGTAGAATATAAGGATATTTACTACTCTCTAAATGTGTAGGTTATATTTTTATGGTCGAATTTTATCTCCGTCTTTGTTGGTAATTACTGTTATTGCATAATGGACTTGTGGATTTCTTAAGCTAAGATCGTATTAGCCTTCTCTCTGTGTTCTTAATAATGATGTCACAATTTAAAGATGAGCTGTTCTATTTCTTTAGTTGTTAAGAGGTTAAATTCTAATTGCAAAACCTGTCTTTTCCTATAAAGTGCCTCATTTGGAGACCTGGTGTAATCTAGATTTATTCTGGCAATTTCGATGATTAACTAAGACGCCTTCTTGGTCTCCAGTTTATTTTAGTGAGAAAGATATAAAATCATCTATCCTCTTAAAAATATCTTCAGATTATCCTGCAGAGACCTCTGAGAATGCATTTGTCTCTAGAAAATAAACATTTTTTTGGATATGAATTCTGTAAGTTCTCATCAGCTAATGTCAGGGGGTTAAGACACCAGCTATCAGATGAGTGTGTAGGGCTAAGTGATTTAAGTTCCATGATCAGAGGGTGTGGTTGGAGATAACAATAGTGTTGTACTCACAAGATTTGATACACTGGTTTCGTTTAGAGATACCATTTAACCTAACTTGTGTATATTTTGGGGATGTGGGAAGAAACTGGAGTAATCAGAAAAAAACACAAAAAAGTGGGAGAAGTAAGCTCCACATAAACAACAACTGAACACATGAACCCAGAACTCTGGATCTGATCCCCAACCACTGCAATACCATGACACTCTACATTTCCCAAGTAAATACTTAAAAGTATGTTATTTTTGAAAAAGTGCCTGCAGTAATTACTGGCATATTTCAAATGCTGTAAAGGAATACCCCACCCAAAAATATATTTTTATATGTTGCTTACCACAGTTTGTAGTGGTGGCTGAGAAAAATTTTTAATCTCATGTTTTCATAGAGGAAAGACATAACTAAGTTTCTGATAGAATGGACCTAACAATGACCAGTGCTGGGCAATAGCAATGTGAAAAATGTCCATAAAAAAAGAAAAAAAAATCTCATGTTAGTCGTCATGCAAAATGTCAGTTATGCAGTTGTATGCTCAAAACATTTAAAGCACATGCTGTTTTGCTAAAATATTGTTAAATATTTACTTCCCGTATAAAGAGTACAAATCATAAATAGGAAATAAAAGCACAATGGGAAAGACTTGGAATAGAAAACCTGCCTCGCCCTCTCATTTGATTGTCAAGAGTCCTGTCTTCAATAAATATATAAATATATCATTTAAATATATCAAAAGTTCCAGAACTCTTGACTTCCAGCTCAACCTACTAACAGAAGATCTGTCAAACAAAGCTTATTGTGGTTAAATGATAAAGAGCATGCCAATGCACTGTACAGTACCTCATATTCTGAAGAGGATCGGTAGGTGTTGCAGTAACATCTGAAAACTCAAGTCAAGAAGCCTCTTTTATTCTCACGCACTCTATTTATTACATATGTTTTAAGTCTTTATGGAGTTCTCAATATTGTATGAAACTATCCCACTTCACAGCACATTTGTTTGTGAACATAATTTTAGTCTTTCACTCATAATTGTAAAATGGGCGTTTTCAATTTTCATTTCACATACTTTCAGATGTTGAGAAAATCTTTCATTTCAATAAATGTACTGGTTTATTAGGTTATCATGCAAAATTTGTGTTGAGTATTACCTGTCTAAATTTCAACAGATAATTTACTGTATTAGTTGTACATTATGTGCAGCCTTGAGCACCTCCAAAATATATGTTCAGTTTGTAATTACGTGTAAAGCAAAATCATTACCAAATCTGAAGTTTTCATCTAGTTTATAATGGTACATTTGTTATTTTTTGTCATTTTTCTAACTTTACCTTTAAACAACTTTCACATCATTATTTACATTTCCAGTTCTGGGAATATTTCAGATATTTACATTGAAGTTTGTTCAGGCCACCTTTTGATCATGTTTGTAAACGAACATAGTCATCTTTAACCTCTAAGGTTAATTGGGAAGTTAAAATATTCTCAAATTCAAGGCATTTGAGAGCTGGAGCAATATATGAGATCTTGGACCTATGTCATTATTATGCCCTGAGTAAAGATGTCATGTGTTTGTTCTTCATATCTTTATACACAGCAAAGATATAACTGGTCATTTATCTGTAATCTGACACAACAGAAATAAGTAATCTTCTTCATTTTTGTTTTTCAGTTTGTCAGGTTATTAATTACCAATTAAAAGGTAATTCTTTTAAAAGAAGAATTGCATCTGATTTGGCTAATAAAATGATACAGGTAAATAGATGTCTAGTTAATGAATGCCATTCTCGTTTCTCTGTCATGTTTGTCTTTTCCAAATTTCAGATTAAAACCAATTAGATTATATTATAAAATGGGTACAAGTTACATATTTGCAGCCATCATTTGGCTCTTATCTTTGTAACCCTTTAGCCCTTAACTGTAATTCTCTCTGCACCCCTCTGGTATAAATAAACAAAAGTATTTTTTTAATATAGAAAAGTTAAACTTTATTCAGTTTTTTATTTACTAATGAGTACTTGCCTGCCCATTCATGCCCAGCCACATTTTTTCCAGCTCTCTTCATTACTCATATATTTTCTTAAACCACCCAGTCCAATTCATGTTCACAGAAATTTGAGCCTTTCCTGATAGTTTTGGGCATAATACCAGAAATAGCAAATCGGATATTTTAAAAATGAAAGATAGCAGACAACATGGATCCTTTGGATTTATTTAAAAGAGGACACCCCTGGGTATGTAAAATACCATTTTGATTGACCTGTGGGTTTACTGCATTGTACACAAATAACTTTGAACTATGGCTGTGTCCCACTGATGGGACAACTCATGCATAAGTGGCTATAGGATAAAATTACAGGGAATTTCATGTAAAGGCATAGTGCTACGGTGTGCTGCTGCTCCAAATATATACAATGTTATTGAAAAAGGAAACAGAAAATTAACAACATATACAGCGATGTACAACAAAAATAAACGCATGCACTTTTACAACAAACTTAGTCCACCTGTTGCATCACTGAGCACAAGGCAGGAATCAAGCTGAGACAGAATACTAGCCCATAACAGGGCATACATACTGTACATCCATACTAACTAACACAGGGCCAGCCACCAGTTAACCTAAACGGAACATATTTGGAGATGTGGAAGAAAAACAGAGTTTCTGGAGGAAACCCACATAAAAACACTATAGTCAATGATTCAAACCCAAGATGCTCAATCCATAAGGGAGGAGTGCTAACCACTGTATAATTGTTGGTCTCAAGTATATTAGTGGGATATTGTGGAACAACAGTGATGCATGTTTTGACAGATAGCAAACAGAGAATGATGGTGCCCTAAGTAAAGACAAGTACTACTTGGCAAAAAATAATTAATTTCTATTATCTGGTTTAAATGTTGTTGTTGTGGAACCATGCTGTTTCATAAACATGAAAACTGTTTGTGCCCCTTGGAATCCTATAATATGGTACAACTCAGAATTTATTTTTGCAGTGTTTCAAATATACCTTTGCAGTTAATGGTGGGTCAGATTTTAATGATTTTTGGACAAATATTACCTCTGGATGATCCGTGTGATTGTGCTGGCACATTACACTGTGATGACACCATTAAGAGCAACTTCTTTTATAATTCAATAAAAATGAGAACATTTTTCCTTTGGCTCCTCTCACATTTCTGAATGTTTATAAAATAAAGTCACTTTTGTGTGTTTTTAATATTAATTCAGTACTGTTAGTCTAGTGCAGGTTTTAGAAGTCTATAGCTGATTTACTGTACTTAGCTCTAGAGTCCAAGGTTTGAATCTCAGCCCAGTATTGAATTTATTTGAATGGTTGCTCTGGTTTTCCACATTATAATGATGTGAGTTCCAAAAAACTGAGTGTGTGTCCAATTGTATCCTACAGTAAATGGCATTGCAGTTCATCTAGGATTGGGTCCTGCCTTGCACCCATTGTGTCCAGAGTACACCCCATGGCTCTACAACTCTCACCTAAAAATATGATGCATGAAAGGAATATTGATTAACTAATTGAAGGCATAGTGGTGTAGCACATCACAATATATGCAACCCAGGTAAATTCCCTATAGAGGTGTCCCTGTGTTGTAGTTGTATGTTCTTCTATGTTTCATTAAAGGTTGCAGTGCTTGATTCCAAACAGTAAAACAGTTTGGTTGAAAGATGATCAACATTCTATTTTTTCAGTAACTGTGCTTGCATAATTGCTTCTGGTCCTCTGTTTTAGGATGCCTTAGCAAACTGCGGAGACGTGAAAAAAAAGGACATATAACACAGTATAAGAGCTGAATCATTGAGGACATACTAGGATGACTTAATATAATAATAGTAATAGTAATAATAATAATAATTAATAATACTTTTTATTTATAACACCATTCACTATTGCGTAAGTCATGGATTTTAGCTTCCAAACCAAGTACAGTGAGGCAGAAGTAAGATTCGCTTGGGTCAGGGCTGCAGAAAGCAGTAAATTTTTAAAAATAAATCTTTTTTTTCAGGGAGAACTGGAATCTGTTACCTTCTACTATCCCACTGCACAGACTAGCTTTAACCTCTTGATATACAATCCAGTAAGTCTATTTAGGTGTATGGTTTAGAATTCAAAGTCTGACGCACGTTTAACAGAGCAGGGGACACATGGAGTTGTCAGTAAGACTTGTGTGGTTGGGGGAGTAAATTCTCAGATGAGGCATGTAGGCAATTTTAGGATATGAAAGCACTGCAGATCTTGTGACACTATCTAAAAATGTCTAGTGGGGGAAGGAGCTTTTGTATAAGCAAATAAAACAAAAAGGCAGACTTTTGAATTGCCAGGATCAGATGATCTGTCAAGAAATAAGAAAAGAATGCTAGAATAAAAGAGTTGAACATTGGGTAAAGGTCAAGGAGGGACGATCTTGAAAGACTGTAGTAATTGTGACCTCCGTTATTATGGCTATGGGGTAACGTAGTCTTCATACCAAGATATTACAGATTTTAATGAAATTTTCCATTTGCTGCAGTCATTTTAGAGATATTACTAAGTAGATTATAGATACCTTAACTGTCTCTCTCTGTTTATTTTAGGTTTATAGACACACTACCCGATTAAATAGGAGCTGTTTTTATTTTCTACCATGAAGAATGATAGATAGCATAAGTCAATTGTTAGATTTCTAAAACGTATTTATCTCTAATAGTTGATTTAATTTTCAGCTATACAACTTGCTCTAGTGTCCTATATATTTTAATGTAAATTACTATGTTCTTTTTTTAATTATTAATTGTGAAAAAAATATTAAAAGTCCACTTTTAAAATACTTATTCTCCTTAACATCTTAAGCTATACATTTGTAAGAGATTTTGTGAAAAATCTGTTATTTAATTTGATACATGCTAATAGACATTTAGGGTACTTTTTGTGAAACTCTGTTTAATCTAATACTTGCAAACACAGATATCTGGTATGTTTGTTATGCAGCATATACATAAATGGAAGGACTAACACATAGTTAAAGAAGAATGGGGGTTGAGTGCTGCCATTGTTAATGAAAGCAGATTTTGTGGCTTTCTGTTTTGCTTTAGCCCATTTGCTTTCATTCCTTATGGTATTTAGCATACTTCACAATGTAAGATAAGCATTTTGAGTCTAAATGTTTGCCCTTTGTGCTCAGTTACTTTAGTCTAACCTTTTTGGGAAACATTCAATTTAGGAATTCACTCTTGGTCACAATTACAGTTGTGGGAATTATCAATACGGTACAGGATTGCAGTAATTTTTCTTGTGATGTGTCACTAATACACTCTGAAGACAAGTCTTATGAGATTTTTTAGCATTTTAAGGGTGGTGATATTTATTCATCTTATTTCTTTCATAATAAAATCCATTAAATTTATAATTTCTTAGATTATACACCAAACCCCTTCTCCACTTCAGTTAGAATGAATGGAAATAGGTCTGAACAGTTCAGATTATAAAGATAATGTACAGTATATTGAAAAATGTATTGATGTAAGTTAATTGCTTAAGTTATGGTCAAAAAGAATTTTCCTCTCCAATCCATTAGTGACAAAGCCATTTCAGGCTAGTAAATTAGCAAATCCTGTATTTAAAAAATAGTGTCAAGAACCTATGTTGTAGCTTTACTGAAGTCTTTTTACAGTGTTTTTAAAAATGAAATTCTAGCTCTTAATTAGCTTTAATTTTATGATAACAACATCATTGCTGTGCCACTATGATATTTTTGCGTGACAATGCAAATGTCATTTATGGGTTGCTCTGGCCATAAATACTAGTCATGTGATATGGAAGTGACGTGACAGGTTAGGTCACCTTATTTTTCCTATAAAAGATGAAGGTACACAGCACTCAGTATCTTAGTTTTAGGTTAATTCTGTAAAAAAAATGTTTGCTTATATTAGTGTTAGAATAAAGAAGCTCAAGACAGTTTTGGAATGTGTAATTTTCTTTTTATTATTTTGGCTTTTTTGGTACTGAGTCTCTTGGTTTTCTTTTGGTGTTTTCTCTTATAACTTTCCAGTATTTGGTTTTCCCTTTTTGTTTTAGTCCATTACCTAAAAATAGTTTTTTACTATTTTCTTGTTTTTTCCCACAATACATCCCAGATAAGCATGTGTTTCCAACTAAGCATATTATATAGTGTACAGTATATGACAGTGATAATTTTATATGCATATTACCTGTTTCTTTCCATTAAATTGGTTCAGGGAAATTGAAGACCTCATCCTTTAGAAAGATTTTAGTGTTGGCAGTTCTATATCATTAGCTATTAAACAGAGTTCATAATGATTTAGCATTACATTACCTAATGAAAGCACATTACATCATTCTTATAACAGTGTAAATTATATTTTAATTCTAACAGCTTATGTATTTAATTTCATTTAACAGTTACTATGCTTGTTCCATAAAAATATCTACTTAAATTCTAATATTATATTGATTATTCTAAATCATTAAACCATAAAAACTAATTAAAGTTAATTATTTCTAATATATTATACAAATTTGTTATTTGCCTTTTCATTTTTTAATCATACAGTTGTATATATTCAAATGTGTATCTCTGTTTGCTAAGCGTCTTTTTTATTTTTTAACTTTATTTGAAAAAAGGAATAATGTATTTCTATCATTATCACTATCTCTTTAAGATACATTGAACATCTGAATCATAGCAATATGTGGAAGAACATATAAAATTCCAGTATCATTTCATAATAGTTTAAGTATTGTCATAATATTATATCATAGGGCATCTAGCAATTCCCACCCTTAGGCACAAAGTAAATCTGTTTTGTAACTATCTTGAGACTTCTGGGAATCATATTTGATAATTAAGGCCAAACTAATGTTATGATTTTGTGTTTGGTTCTTGTTTGACTTGCTTAGTATTGTGTACACCATAATGTAAGAAATACATATTTGTTTACCACATAATCTATTTTCTTATATTTACTTCCTGTCACCTTACAGGCTAGAAGCTGTGTGTATAATGTAATATGAGAATCTGTGTATCTTTAATAATGTATTTTTGCTGCCAAAGAGGGGAGCATTTTTTAATTTACTCAATGCACTTTAAAGCACTTGTTATAAAAAACAGTTTCAATTAGGAAAAATGCCAGACACAACATGAATCTGCTGTCTGGCTCACAATTAATTGTTAATGTATCTTTTTTTATCTTGGCTAATATGATAGGCTTTACTTAAAATGCACACTTGGAAGGTATCAGTTATGCAAGAAATACATTGTCAAGTAAAAGACATTTCTGCCATAATAATTCACTGCTTAAAATATATCAAACAGAAATGGTTGACATATAAATCACTACTCCAAACCCAGTGTCTAAAAAAATGGCAAATAATCTTTGTCTGATATTGTATTATTTTGTAATTTTTTTATTTTTGAAAAACAGAACATCACAACAGCATACTACAGGGTCAAATAAATAATAATAACAGATGCAGCAGTTTACTTCAAAGTCAATCCAGAGAAAACAAAAAAATAACTAAAATACAAAGGGAAAAAATAAGAATGAGTGAATGCCTGTTATTGAGTTATTGTGAGTTACCCTTTGTTCCCTGTTCTTTACTCCATAGGTCATACAGCTTGCCAGCAGTGAACGTTAAGAGAAACACATGTACACATGATTCTAATGACTCCTAGGCTACGTTTACACCATCAGTTTGATCAGACCCAATTCCATTTCCTTGGTGTATTTGACACATAACAAGTTTGCTTTTCTTCCGCAAAACACAGAAAAAGCTATAAAATCTGATTGTGGAGTTACGATTCTTATATAGTTTTGGATTTTTACAAAGTAACACGTGTGTGGACATACATAATTAATTTATGACACTAAAGATTTTCTTTAATTTCATTGTTACATATATTAATACATGGCCATGAAAATATTTGGCCCTTTCCTGATTTACTCTGTTATATTTTGATCTAGTTTTTTTTTTTACTTTGAAAGTTTTTAGTTTTTCAATTTAAATCTGATATTAAGTAAAGAGGTACTTGGCTGAGCAAATAACATATTCATTTAATATGTTGTTTATTGAGTTAACAAAATGTATCCAAATGTACAGCATCTCTCACTGTGTGAAAATGTAGTTTTTCCCTTACATTTAATAACTGGGTATGCTGCCTTTAGTCATAATGAATGCAAACAAAAACTTACTGTAATTTTATTACAATATAATGTAGGTGTTTTAAAATACTCTTCTTTTCAGAACTGTTTTTTATTTAGAAAGATTGGTTTTCAAGCAAGAACTGCACATTTCAGGTCTTTCTACAGCATCAGTTGGATTTAACTGTGGATTCAACTAAGCCAGTCTAAAACATTGTATTTCTTCTTTTCAGTAGTTCTAATATGGGCATGTTTTTTGTGTTTGATGCACAACTTTATTGTGTGTCAGCTTCAGGTCATGGATGAATGATGGATAGACTGCTTAAGAATTTCTCTTACACCATTATACTCCCGCCACCATGTTTGAAAATCAGTGTGATGTTCTTACTGTAGAAGGTTGTGTTTGCTTTATGCTAAACATAATTGGAGCCAAGTCAACTAAATGTTGCAAAGGTGTTATCTTATCGGTCCATAGAACATTCTCCAGAAAGGTTTGAGGATCATACAGTTATTTCCTGGCAAAGGAGAGATGAACATTTATGTTCTTTTAGGTTAGCAGTGGCTTCTGCCTTGCTGCTTTGCAGTGAAGTGCAGTTTTGTCCACTGTCTGTCTGATTGTGGAGTCACAAACTCTGACCCTTGGTGAGGTAAAAGAAGTCCTCAGTTCATTAATTTTTTTAGGCTCCTTTGTGACTTTCTGAGTGATTTTTTTTCCATTCCCTTGTTGTAAGATGATTCACTTCTAGAAAGATTTGCTACTGTGCAAGAGTTTTCGATTTGGAGATTGTGCTCTGTTTTTCAGTGGTGTCTCTGTGCATTAGCAATGGCTTTGTGGCAGTATGTGCTTGTGAAATCTTTGTGCTTACAACTTGATTTTTCATAAGGCTCAAGATAAGTATGTTTATAATGAGCTGGGTAGCTTTAATCAGGTTTGGCTGTGCTTAGTCACATTTGGCGTAACATTAAAGAGCGACACTTTGCACAGCGTCCCACTGCCCTACTCATACTTATAGAGGAGCCTTCAGTGAGAGTTCTTACTCACTAAGTAGCTAACACATTTTACAACTACGATATTGTTTTAAATGTTTTAAATTTTAAGGAGCAATAAGTTGCTTGCTTATGTCTATGTTGTGATAAAGATAATAATTCTATTATTGTGATAATCTGCTGATCTGTCTTATGGCATATGAATTGTAATGTACTAGATGCCAAGTTGATATATAGATTGATTTACTCAAAATGAAATCATTAATAAACTTCAGTTAAATTAGATTGTTGTCCAACTAGTGACATACTCATTCACAAATGCTGTCAGAAATATATACAAAGCTATTTAAAAATATTTAATCTGCTTCAATAACAAATACATTTAATATACATTTGTGATTTCTTTATCATTGTAAGGGTGGGCAATGCAGCATATCTTGATTTTTATTTCTGTTGTAAACCCTTTGTTTCAGATATTCTCATACTGTATATCTGGCCATAAATATATAAAGGTACTGCTCTTTATATATACAGTATAAATTATGCCATATCTCAAAGGTTTTTTTAATCATACCAAAGCAGGAGATGCAAGATTAAATTGGAAGTAGATCACCTTTCCTTTTCAGCTGTTGTTTCTGCCAGAAGTGCTATTGTAGTTTTTGCCAAGTTTTGATTTTAGACATTAAGCATTTTTAAGCTCTTGGCTGTTTTTGCTGTTAGACAAAAAACAAACAAATGTTTGTTTAAATTCACTCATTTTGTGCCAGTTTAGTAATCTCATATAGCCTTGTTATGAGTTTCTTTTGTCTGTGGGGACAAACTGGTGTAATTTGAAAAATATTACTATATTACTCTGTGTATAATGAGAAAAAATTTAAAGATCACAAGCCATTGTTATTACCTGTCTCTGAACTCAGCATGTTAATGGACTATATGATTGAGTTCTTGTTACAGATGTCCAATGGAATTAAGCTCATAATGACCACCTAAGGACAATTGTTTTTCATGTTGCTCTAACAATATGCTTTGGATCACTGTTTACTTTACACTGGATTGTTAACAACTGTTGTTCAGTTAACGTTGTGGCGGACTGCTGGGACTCTTGCCCAGCCAGGACTCCTGGAGAACGAAAGGACTGGCAAAAAGACGTTATCTTCCCCGGAATGCAAGAGGGCATCCCTCCTGGATTGCATTGGGGCCATGGGAATGGAGCTAAGAAGCTCAACCCTGTTGGGGCTCATGGCCACCGCCATGGATTGCAGCACTTCCACTACACCAGGAAGTGCTGAAGGAAGAGGAACCAAATGCACCTGGAGTGCTTCCGGGTGTCCATACAGAACTTCCACCACACCAGGAAGTGCTGCAGGAAGTTCATCAGGGTGCACCTGGAGCACATCCAGGTGCAACATAAAAGGCGCCGCCTCACTCCATTCCGATAACTGGAGTCGGGTGGCATAGGACAGAGCTTGCAGGAGAGGAGTGGAGGGTGGCAAAAGAAACAAAAGAGAAAAGAAAGTAAAGGACTGAGTAATTGTGGGTGATTGGTGCATTGTGCTGTGTATAAAGATAAAAGAAAAATAAACGTGTGCTTCGGGACATTCTGGGTCAACGTCTCTCTGTGTCGCGGCTGAATCTTCACAACATGTATTAAGACTTTGAACTAAATAACCTTACTAATTACATAGGTCATTTAAATTTGTGTTATGAAATCTGGTGGCCCAATAGACATATTCTAAAACGTGTTGTTCATTTAAGTAGATAAATGAGGCCACTATTTAAGCTATATGTCAGATCATTTTACATTTGGATACAGAATAGATGTCTTCAGCGAAAATGAAGGATGCTAAATGTGGCAAGATTTGGGAGCATTCCAAGAGATACAATGACAAAGAATTATTCAGACTGCGTTACACTGTTTAGAAATACAAAAACAGCTAATCAGTTATCTTGGTACCACATTCCATCTAGATGCACTCTCACCAGCTGCACAGAAAAACATATTCTGAAGAAGATACAAAAGCTAAGTGGTTAGGTGTATTCAAGATAACATAAAAAACATTGTTGCTTCCAAGTTTCCCATCCCTGTAAACTGAATCTTAGTAGTATGTTTCACTAATTCTCTGCAAGCCACAGTCAATGACTGATTTAAAATGATGTCTTAACTGTGGAAAGAGGCTACCTGAGAATGCTTGGAAAAAATTGCTATTAGAGCAGCTGTCAGGAGGGCCAATTCATACATTGTACATAAGCGAATTCATAGTTATGTTTGTGGACAACATGACAACTGCATCATCATGAGAGCTGTCTTCATTTTGTGTGTCTGTGTTGATTGTGTTTATAATGCAAGCAACACACATTCAGATAGAAGTGTGTATTTGTAAACTGAGTGGCAACAATGACATGTTTTATAGTTGGTTGATCTTAAAGTTTCACTATTGCAGTCTTGAACTCAATCTTAGGTGCATTCCCTGGCCCCTGATTATGTCCAGCATGCACATGCTAATTACTAATCCTTTAGTGAATGCTACTAAATAAAAACAATAGAGGAAAGCAATTATGTTGTCAGATTTTTCTGATCTATTAAAAAAGCTGGACTCTGATTTTTCATATCTGTATATTCATTCATTTAAGTTTTCTGTTTTATGGTCCTTTTTTTAAATTTTTATTTTGAGGCCATGTGATATTACAATAAGAGGTCTGTGGCAAAGTGCAGTTTTAAATAAATCGAGTCCCATAGTGTGCAGGCTCCAACTGGTTGTGGGTGTGCACATGCAAGCGATCTCTCCAGGGTTGATTGGGGTGCTTGGCTGATCACACACTCGTGTGTAAATGTGAGCGGCTCAATCTGATGTCTCAGTCACACCTCAGAGTGAGTGGAGGACAAAATATGCACCCAAATAGGGAGTATAAAGGCAGAAAAATGGCAGAAAAGGGGTATCGAAAGAAACAGAACTGTGAGAGGGCAATGCTAGGTGGTTCAGCAGAATGGGTCAGCCAGAGAGTAAACAAAAGGCAGCGCAATTGTTGGCCCTGCGAAAAGATGAAGGATCGGTGCTCTAGGGGCAGTTTATCCCCACTGATATTTCAAATGAGTGGGTGCGATGCTGGTAGTGTCCTTCTCAGGGTTCCAAGCAGCACTCATTTAGCATGCTGTGTCTTTTCAACATTTAGCAGTTCATAATTGATCAATGAGAATCGACTATAAACTATGACATATGATCAATGAGAATTGACTATCAACTATGACATATGAACAAAATTTCTGTCTTTCCTTGGAACATACCTTCTTATTCTCCTGGTAGATGGCTGCATGTTTTATAAGGTATCCTGTTAGTTTTCAGGTCAGTCTTGACAAAATCATCAATGTGAACTTGATGCTGTCACTATACTTTTCAGTTGGAATAGCATGCCTTGGCTTATGTCAAGTATTTAACTTGAACCACTCATACTGTTAAACACTTATGGCTAAGTGTGCCATTTTAGCCTAATCAGACCTTGTGATTTTTTCACAACGTGTGCAGAATCCTCTTTCTGATGTTTTTACTTAGTAGGCAAAGAAATGGACTTTTTTCAGTGAGGGCATCTTCCATGTCACCTCCCTCATAAAGTCTATTCTTCCACAGTGCATTAAATATTGTTGATCCGTGTGCATTGTCTTTAATTAGTGCCATTGCCATTCACATCTTACTCGTAGTATTTTCAGAAAGCTGTGCCTTTGTTGTCCTGTTACTATATTAGGGTAGCTGTAGTTTCATATACTGTACTTATGTCTAATGGACATCCGTTAATTCCAAGGGATATTCATTGTGTTTGAGATTTTTTTTTTTTTTTTTTTTACAATTCTACAGCCTTGTATAAAATCAGATCTTTGGCTTGTTTTAAATATAGTTTTGTTGCCATTTTAAAGTTCTCTTCTACAAGTTTATATCTTTTTATATCTTTTGTTAAAAGTGTATTTAGACATTACTGAAAAAGAAGATTTTTTTAAGCTATGCAGACACTAATTTGTCAAACAAAAAAAAGCTACCCGTCTTGTTAAGATAATAT
The DNA here is from genome assembly GCA_026402145.1 of Polypterus bichir lapradei. Classification (NCBI taxonomy): domain Eukaryota; kingdom Metazoa; phylum Chordata; class Cladistia; order Polypteriformes; family Polypteridae; genus Polypterus; species Polypterus bichir. The sequence continues at coordinate 37,639,406 of JANRMT010062796.1, read as the reverse complement.
GTATAACATGTTTCCGAAGTTTGCAGTTGCAAAGAGGATGAGTCCCATTTTAACACTAGAATTACCAAAGCTTACGAAAAAAGTTGCAATCCTGGCCCACCTTAAATTCCTTCACACCTCTCTGTCAGCGTCTTTTGTCTTGTAAATGTCTTGATCAACAAAAGCAGCAAGCAGCCTACTATCCCATCACCCCACCCATCGCCGCAACTCAATTCACAAAGAAGGTTCTCAGTGTTCAGTGTTTATGTTGGAGTGAATTGCCTGGAGTTGTAGAGGGTAAATAACATATCGTCATTTGGAATACATAAATTTCATGGATGTTCTGTGTCTACAACAATCTGTGTAAACTCATCGATAAAACAGAAAAGTTTTTCATGTTTTAGTAATAAATGACAAAATGTAGACACGAACTGTATAATGCGTGAAGCCTGAAGTCCAAATATCAAATACAGTAATCCCTCGCTATATCGCGCTTCGACTTTCGCGGCTTCACTCTATCGCGGATTTTATATGAAAGCATAACTAAATATATAACGCAGATTTTTTGCTGCTTCGCGGGTTCTGCGGACAATGTGTCTTTTTACTTCCTGTATATGCTTCCTCAGTTGGTTTGCTCAGTTGATTTCATACAAGGGACGCTATTGGCGGATGGCTGAGAAGCTAATCAATCAGAGCACGCAGTTAAGTTCTCCTGACTGAGAAGCTAACCAATCAGAGCACGCAGTTGAGCTCCTGCGTGCTGAATGCAGTGTTAACCAGGAAGTCTCGTCTCGCTCATTCAGCATCAACGTGTTTCGCTGTGTAAAGAGTTGTGCTCTTTAGTGTTTATCTTTGTGCATAGTCAAGCCTTTCATTATGGCTCCAAAACAATCTGCTACTGCTTCAGGGGCCGTGCCCAAGCGCAAGAAGAAGATGTTAACGATTGCCGAAAAGGTAAACGTTTTGGATTTGTTGAAGGCTACGATTCTTTTTATTTAAAAAGTAGGAAAGGAATATAAGATCTACGGCTGCAGTGTCCTTTTAACCAGGGTGCAAAACGAGTTGTAAGTGGATGTAATAAGGCAGTAGTCTGGATGGAATCTGCTTTAGGGATTTGGATTGAAGACTGCCAGAAGAAGAACAACGGCAGTGCTACACAATCGCCTGAAGTGGCTCCTTTACAAGGGCTGTAACGCTCTCCTTTGTTGTGCAGTAAAATTAAACTCATTGTTATCGGACAAGTCATCGTGTCATTGTTGGTGAGTAACCATAATTAATTTTCTTCTTACAGTGCTTAGTACATGTATGTACGTTTAGTGTCACTGTACACACATTTACTGTATACTATTTTTCTTGCATTGTACATATTTATTGCTGGTAACCTGTCTATCGTAATGGCTGTAACATATGTGATATCGGAGACACTCAATATCTTTAAAATAATATTTAGGTTTTACTGTATATAAACAGTGTGTTTATATACATAATTTCAATGAATCTTACCTAATATCTAAGAGAATACAAAGGGATTATGCTGTATAACTCTGCGGGGAATATTTATAAACAGTGCGGGAGAGTTTATAAGGTCTTAAAATATATAAAAATAACCATACAAACATATGGTTTCTACTTCGCAGATTTTCACCTATCGCGGGGGGGTCTGGAACGCAACCCCCGCGATCAAGGAGGGATTACTGTAAACACTTTCACAAAAGGTACAAGTATAATATGACAGCTTCTGTGATGCAGTGGTAAGAACTGCTGATTTGTAATCAAGTGGTTGCTGGTTCAATCCTGGCTGCCTCACAAATTTACTGTTTTGAGTATTGAGCTGCTCTTATTGTTAATATCTACTCTATATATAAAATCCCAAGCTTAAAAGTGCAACGATTTTATGTGACATTTTCATGTCATGTTTTTTATTATCCAACCCGCTACATCCTAACTACAGGGTCACGGGGGTCTGCTGGAGCCAGTCCCAGCCAACAGAGGGCGCAAGACAGGAAACAAACCCTGGACAGGCACCAGCCCACTGCAGGACACACACACCATGCATAATTTAGGATCGCCACCTAACCTGCAAAGCACCCAGAAGAAGCCCATGCAGACACGGGAAGAACACGCAAACTCCATGCAGGGAGGACCCGGGAATCGAACCCAGGTTTCCTAACTGCGAGGCAGCAGCGCTACAACTGCGCCACCATGCTGCCCTGTTTGGTATCATTCTTTTCAGAATTTATCGAACTTTAATGTGATGTTGTTAGATTTTCAGATTCTTATTATGTTTTTAAATTATAAATGAAAATATCAACAACCCACGTCCGGTGAGACGAGACTTTGTGCCAACAGATTTTACCCCACCCGGGGCCGGAAATAAAAGACAAAGAATATATGACAAAGACAGCTGCTGTAAGGCTTTTAAATGTTCGAAGAGTAATGCGAGATAGAGATAACGAGGTACGGCAGCAGCAAGCCAGCAGCTGATCGAGCAAAAAACTGCATTTGTTTCCCATTGCACAGGCAAGGGGGGTTGGCAAGCAAAGCAAGCAGGGGGTAAACTCCCTAGTTATACAATAAAAACATATGTTTAATTTATATTGGATTTTTGCAGTTGTAATCAGCACTTCACTACAACATAATCAAGGCTTGAGCTGGGAGAAATTTTTGCTCTTTCTGCGATGGTGGGGGTGATGATATAGCAGGCTGCTTGTGTTGATCTAGGCATTTACAAGACAAAAGACGCTGATGGAGAGGTACGAAGGGATTTAAGGTGGGCCAGAATTATGAGTTTTTTCATAGGCTTTGGTAATTCTAGTGTTAACTAGATGATTTCCTTTTTTATTTTATAAAAATTGATCAACTACAATGGACTTGTACCCTGCCTTGTGCTTGCTGAGATCCAGTACCCCATACCCACGACCCAGCAGGCTTAATAACTGGTATGGTACAATGTAAATTGTTCTAAGGATTATTTCGATATTTGCTTTGTGACTTGACTTCACATTTCATGCAAATTTGGCTCAGTGTGCCATATGTTGGATTTTTGAATCCAAAGTCATACTCATTAGTATAACAGCTGAAAGGTTACAAGTTTGATCATTAAGGGAGAGAATAGTATTAGATTCTGTCTCCAGATAGAAGTAATTACTCCAGATATAATCAGTCCAGTTCAGTGGCTAATTCTGGTTTAGTATGCAGACTAAGCAAGAAAAAAGCCATATCACTTATGTGTAGTATGTTGAAAACAACACAATAAAGGCTGCTTAATTCAACTTAAGTACCACCCTTTGGTAAGTAATATTATCTAGCTAAGGTTTTCTTCATATATTTATGCAAACATAAATAAACTAATCTTCTTAAACATTTGTTGTTACAAAACTCACCAATTTTTGTGGCACTGATATAATGCCTGAATTTTCATTTTTTGCATACCGTGTTTCCCCGAAAATAAGACAGTATCTTATTAATTTAATTTTAGGTCCAAAAAATGCACTAGGGCTTATTTTCGGGTAAGTCTTATTTTTATTGAAGTTCAAAAAAGTAAAGTACATTTACGTATTCCTGTTCAACAATTATACGGTACAAACTACTGGTACGTTAACGCCTCTTCAACAATCATATCAACATGTACGGTATTCATGTTCTACAAACTACTGTACGAGGGGGTACCCAAAAGAATCCACAATAGCGCCGTGCTGGACGGAGCCCCCGGAGCACACACCTTCCCTGCCACAGCAGGCAAGCACAGAACAACTTACTCCGAGGTAGTGCCCCAAGTTTCAACCCCATCTCACCCCTTCCCAAACGAGAAAAGATTTTTCTCACCTAAAAAAAGGTGAAGTGCAGCACCCCTCCCCAGCAGGAAACAAAAGCCCACAGCCGCACGCCGAACACAAAGAACGAGAAGAAGCAAAAAACGAGGTTGAAAGCTGTTCCACACTCACCCACCGCAGCAGGAAAAACATGCACCCCAAAAGCCCCGGCCAGCGCAGCGCTACCGGTACCACGGACTCCCTTGGGCACCCCCTCCTATGTTAACACTGGTTTAACAATCAACATGTATTCATGTTATACAAACTACCGTATGTTAACTACTTCTACATTTATTCAAATACAATCATATCATCTTCTTCTAGAATATCATCATAACTCTCCATATCTGAACCTGCAATTCCTTCCTGGATTTCTTTTGACTCTAATTCCTTTAGAATTAATGGCCCCGATCTCTCATGTGCAGCAATACTGCTCTCCTTAAATGAACACTTCTTATCCAGGTAACCTGCTCGTAGTGCATTGGCAACACAGCTTTCAGTGATTTTATCCCATGAATTCTTCACCCAAGTCAGCACCTCTTGCAGCTTAGGCTTCACAAAGTAAATAATGCATTAATATATTCTACTTTAATAAGACAGAAAATGTTACAATGCATGTATTCCTGTTACTTGTTTGTGGAATCACGGTAGCTGTTAGCTTTTAGTATTATAATCTTGTAGTAGTGAGTTGTTGCTCTCATCTCACTGTGTAAATAGTACTATGTATCTGTCACACTGCTTTTTGATATTTACATTGGTTTCTTTTGGCTTGAGAAAATGGAAAACTGGATTTTTTAATTTGAATGCAGTGCAGATCTTGAATCTGCATTTACAGTCATGTTGCTAGCAATACTTAATACTTTCATTGAATTGGTCAGACTACTATATACTACTCTATAACAGGGATTTGCCCTATTTGGTCATTTTTGATGTAAGTGTTAAAATTTATATAGGCACTAATCAAGACAGTGCATTTATACTGATCTTTTTAATTCATACTAGAATTACCGAAGCCTACGAAAAAACTTGTAATCCCGGCCCACCTTAAATCCCTTCACACCTCTCCTGCAGTGTCTTTTGTGTTGTAAATGTGTCGATCAGCACAAGCAGCAAGCAGCCTGGTACCCCATCCCCCGCCCACTGCCATAGCTCAATTCACAAAGAAGGTTCTCAGTGTTTATCTTGTTGTGAAGAGCCTGGAGTTGGAGAGGGTAAATAATATATTGGCATTTGGAATACATACATTTCATGTGCATTCCGTGTCTATAACAATCTATGTAAACACATTGTTAAAACAGAAACATTTTTCATGTTTAAGTAATAAGCGACAAAATGTAGAAATTAAGTTCAAATTTCCAATAGACACTTTCACAAAAGGTAAACAGCTTCTGTCATGCAGCGGTAAGAACTGCCAACTTGTAATCATAGCTCGCCGGTTCGATCCCAGCTGCTTCCCAAATTCACCTTTTTGAGTAGTGTGCTGCTCGTATTGTTAATATTATACAATAAAAACATACATTTGATTTGTGTCTGTAACAGCCAGTGTAAATTTATAGAACTTGTAAAAGTTAGTGGTGTTTTGTTCAGTTTTATTCTCTCAGACACAATCACGATACAACACACCCGTGTTGTACAACGTGTGTACCTGTTGCATTGTACAGTACACATTTCTCCCTATGCTGTGGTTCCTATTACATTGAAGGAACACCTGCCACTGAGTTTGCTTTCTTGGGGGAAGTGGCGATCTTGGAACAGAGGCATGTCAATGTTGCATCCTCTTTTTCTTTTTCCATTACCTTAAGAAGCGACGACAAGTTCCTCTGCAAGGTGATTCAAGAAAATTCTTCTTTTCTCAGTGGACCCCCGTGCATGCCTTGCACAGTACATGTGTGTTCAGGCTGCCAGGTGAAGCATGTTGTAGCACACAGCAACTGGCCACTTGGGTGTTCCTGTTCGCACTGAATAAGCTCATGCCTTCTGGTCCATGATGTCAGTGCAGCACTGGGAAAAAAGAAAGAGACATATACAGTATGTGACATTTTGAAGAAATCATTTTATGTCCTTAGTACCAATCAGAAAACATCATCGCACTAATGTAATATTATTTGAAAACTAACAACATCAGATTGGGTGTAAATTTATGGTACTTGTTAAAGTTAGATTTTTTTCAGTTTTATTCTCTCAGTCACGTTCACGCTCTCACTCCCACCGTCCTGATCTGACCCTAACTAACAGCGTCAGCATAAATTTATGAATAAAAAATTGATAAAAAAAAATTCAAGTGACAATGAGATACCAAGAAGGCATATTCACCAGCATTTGTGTGTCAGCTTTTTTCCCTCCAGATCAGAGAATTTCCAGTTCCATTGTCTCAAAACACCACTCACATCCACAGTTATTTTTTTATTGTATATTATTAACAATAAGAGCAGCTCACTACTCAAAATGGTAAATTTGGGAAGCAGCCGGGATCAAACTAGCAACCTCTTAATTACGAGTCAGCATGTCTTACCACGGCACCATGGAAGCTGTTGTATTATACTTGTACCTTTTGTGAAAGTGTTTATTTAAAATTTGGACTTCAGGCTTCACACATTGTACACTTCATATCTAAATTCTGTCATTTATTACTAAAACATGAAATAGTTTTCTGTGTTAACAATGTGTTTACATAGATTGTTGTTGACAATATATTATTTACCTTCTACAACTCCAGGCACTTAATTCCAACACTGAGCACCTTCTTTGTGAATTGAGCTGCGGTGCTGGGCTGGGATGGGATAGCAGGCTGCTTGCTGCTTTTGTTGATAAAGACATTTACAAGACAAAAGACGCTGACAGAGAGCACTGAGAACCTTCTTTGTGAATTGAGCTATGGCAGTGGGCGGGGGATGGGGTACCAGGCTGCTTGCTGCTTGTGCTGATCGACACATTTAAAACACAAAAGACACTGAAGGAGAGGTGTGAAGGGATTTAAGGTTGGCCGGGATTATGAGTTTTTTTGTAGGCTTCGGTAATTCTAGTGTTAAAAAATATGTGCATCTGTGTTTTCTGTAGGTTGAATTACAAGATACTAAATCATAAACTGCATTATGACATTTTATATTTATGATGCATGTTTCTACAAATGTCTGTAACTGCAACTCTGTCAAGTGCATCAGCTTTTTAAGGGACATATTATGAGTCAGTGATGATTTAACTTGCAAACTTATACTTTACAGTTGAACACCTTAGACAGTAAGCCAAGATCTGTTTTTACATCACAGACTTGGTGTTTAGCAATGAAAGTAAAGTCATGTGCATGTTATTTTTGCATATAGTATGTTTACATGTTTATGTGTACAGTACAGTATATGAATCCATTCTTTTATCCTTTCATCCGTCCATGCATTTTTGATCTTGCTTAGTCTTGTTCAGAAATTTAGCTCAAGCAGAAAGAAAATTTCTGATTTCTGAGCATAATTAGTTCCAAAAATGGCTCAGAATGCCTGGTATTGGGGGGAAGCCGTCAAACCTCAGATAGTCACAAAAGGTGTTTGCAATACAATATACAATCTTTATATATAAGAAGATTTATTTTTCAGAGACTCTGTTAAACAAAAATAAGCTCTAAAGAGCTCAAAGGCAAAAGAGTTGCCTAAGACAGCAAGGCCTTCCAGAGCAAACAAGTCCCAATACACAATACAAAAATAAGCGAAGTCAAAAAACAGAGCAGTGGTCCAAAGTTCAGTACAATAAATCAAAGTTAAGCAAAATATATTAGAACTCATCAATATCACTACCACATTCAGTGAACAACAAAACTGTGACTTTTCCTCATCCTTAATGGACTATCCACAAAACACATGACACATAGACCAAGATACTTAGATATAAGGAAACTAAATGATAAATAATGCCAACATAAACATAAACAAAACAGACATAAAATGGGGGGAGGAGGAGGGTCTGGCCGAAACATAAAAGAAGGAAGGAACCCTCTCTGGACAGGGTGAGAATACATTGATACAGTAAAAAGATGTTTTAATTTGAACTGTCATTGAAAGTTAAGAATCTCATTCTTCCAGTGCAATCACAATATAAACATTGATTTTCAAGGTTCTACATAAACAGCAGTGAAAATATGACCCTCAATAACAGTGTTCATTAGTAATAGAATAACATTTTGGAAAATACAAACCTTTTAACTAATGGATATATGGTTTTCAGAACATTGTACCAGACTGTGGTGATGAGGTGTGAGACAAGGTCATAGATGAAGGGCTTACTAGTCATTTTAAATTCCCATCCTCACCAACAGTTACTTGCTCTGGGAAGTGACTGAAAGAATGTGATCCTGAGTATAATATTCCAAAGTGAGCTTCCTGCATAGGGTTGCTGGAATCACTCTTCTTAACAGATTGACAATCTCAGCAATATGTGAGTTTTTCCGAGTACCTTTGTTTTAAACTTGACATAAGATGGCTTAATTTCCTGTACATTGATCCTAACTTATTTAATCAGACCTTCTTCTGCTTGCACCCTGTGAATGTCTCTTCTTTTCTGGGCATGATATTCACTCAAACCGAGCCTCCTGCTAGCAGATTTACAATAGTGAAAAGCTTCAGGTCCAGATGGCTATCCAGAACAGTTGTAAATTAACTCAGTTTATACTAGCTAGAGAAGAGAACCTTCTTCCAGAAATTAGGGTAAGTCGCTATCTCCCCAAAAAAAAGAGTAAAGGCCCAGTTGGTTGCAAATCCTATATGCCAGTCTTACTGTTAAGAGACACGTAAGTGTGTAAGGATTTTTGTGAGAAAAAAGGAAAAAGACCAGTAGATGACACACAGGCATAATCATAGTCACAACAGGCAAGGGGACAGAACTGAGAAAAAAAGAATAACCAGGCAGCCATTAGTTAAGAGGGTAAAGAATTGGAATTCAGAGCAAAAGGAAAAACCAAAACTAAAACCTGATGTTAGGTCTACTTTGCTTTTAAACTAGCCATTCTATAGATTCTTCAAGACTTTGTTTATCTATAGATGGATAAATTATACTTAACTGCTGCCATTTATATCGTTAATTCTGTAATGTCACAGTCTTGTGATGCGTCCAAAATGTGTTGCACTAACATCTAAAAACAAGATGGGGAAAAAAATGAAACTTTTTCAAATTGGATTGAGTTAAACTTCAAAAGCTCCTGATAACAAACAAAAAAAACAAAACAGACTAAATTACACATATAGAATATTTTAAATATCACATTTACTACTGAATAATGACATTAAACTCCTGGTGAAGGTTTAACTAAATGAGCAGAGAAAGTGCTGTTTTCCACAATATCACAAGATCAAACTAAATTTGTTAAAGACATCTATTGTGAAATCTTTAATAATTCTTTGGTGTAGTTTATACCCCTTCAGTTTTGAGCTTCAAGAGGCCCCTGCTATCTTTGAATGCAGAAGAGTTAAATAGCATTACTCATTTACTGTATTGTGTAAATTTGAGCTCAAGCTTGATAAATAATCAAATTACAAGTATCCCCACTTTATGAGTATAATGATAAAAAATCCAAATGTAAACCATCATGACTTGAAAATATAATGTACATTTCAATCAGAAACTTCTTATGTGTTTGTGAGGCCAAAACAGACATTTATTTCCCTAAAATAGCACAAAAAATATTCAAATGAAACCAGTTAGTAGTCAGTAATAATAGTCAGTATTATTACAAATGCACATCCAAACTAGGCATTTTCCCTTCATTAATCACTTGCTCATATGGCTATTTACCTTCTCATGTTAAGCTTTTTCATAGCTACTACACAGTATACTCTTAATCTATACTCACAAAAAAAACCAAATATGATATTCTTCATAATGTGCACAATATTTAACCATTAATTAAAAAAATCTAATGAAAAAAGAAATTAATGAAACAATGCAGTTAACATCATAGGGACTAAACAAGTTGACATTAAGTACAAAAACAAGCGGCATCAGTGATGACATACAGTCACTGTTGCATTGATGATGACAATTAATGAGCAGGTGATTAAGTACATGTGCCAAAAGAATGAAGGGGTATGGAAAATGAGGTGCCAACTTCTTCCAATTTCTGTACTCTTGATGTCCTCTTCTGAATGAGAAAGAGGCCATACATGAAAGCAGTAGCAAACGAAGCAGCTAAACTTGTACAGTACAGCATGTTATGTACAGTATATTATATGCACTGTAGATTTATCACACCTTCATCATGCCTTTGTTACACAGTCCTTTATTGATATGCTTAATCATATCCAGTTTCCCAGTCAGTGAAATAGCTTTTTTGATCATTTAATTTGAAGTCTTACTCAAAATCTTTTTTTTAAAGAGGGCCACACTGCACAGATAAAGTAAGAACTTCACCCAGCACATGCCACCTACACAACTGTGAAGATGGCTGCAAGGTGTTTCTCAGCATTTACAGGTTATCAAAACTGTAATAAAGGCACTCCACATTTCAAAAAAGGGTTTTAAATAAAATTCTTTGTAAATGTAAATTCTAGTATCCTGAATGCTTAAAGCTCAGGTAATTACTGTATTCTAGCCCAAAAGCCTGTGTTCATGCTAACAATAGTCAATTCTGACTATTTTAAATTAAAAACAGAATCAGACAGTACTGTCTGTACTTACCAATGCTGCTTGCTATTGCTTTTGAAGCCACTGAATGTCTGTGACTGTGTGTCTTTGGAAATAGTCTAAGAAAAAAGGGAATACGTAATAATGAAATGAACTTAAGAAAAAGTACCTCTTTAAGCTGATGATATGGTACTTTTTGTAATGATTTGTAGTCAGGACTGCAGTGAAGAGGGTATGAGGCCTTCAAAATAGCAGCAGCGCTAACCTCCAGACAAACCTCACACCAATCCAGTCAACTCTTCCAATACTGCCTGAGGCTATAACCTATCCAAGGCCAAAAATGGGGAAACTACCTTAAAGTTTAAATTGCCTCTAACACTTCTACATGGATGGATGTTAATATTTTTTGAGACAGTGTGTGATATAATACAACAAAAATCAAGTAATGTATTTATAATTTAACCTTTTAGAATCTGTGTAAGCAATACAGTGTACCAGAATATACTGCAGACAATTCCCAGGACACCATGCAACAATATTTCTGATATCTCTGATTACATCAATCAATCCAGGTACACGCCTATTCCAACTAGCATCAGGTGCGAGGCCGAAATGATCCCTGGATGGGGCATTAGCTCATCGCAAGGTGAATACAAGTTAGGGCTGCACGATTAATCTTTTTGTCACGGTAACGATATTTATGACCCACGATCAGTTAATAAATATCGTCGCGATTTTACAGTATAAAGACCAAACTGTTTTTTATGGGCGGAGTTTACGGATTGGACTGCGTCACTATGACATTACTGCGTCTAGATTGCAAGCGCTTTCTGAAGCAGTAGAAGTCAATAGCAGCAATAACAGTCAGTCAGAATAAACATATGATGGCGGAGCAACGTGAGGAAGATGCAGAAGTGCGATCGTTAGTTCCTAAAAAGGGGTCATACTCAGTTGTCTGGAACTATTTCGGTTTCGAGGAATGTGATGTTGATCAGTTACGAGTCTTGTGCAAACTTTGCTCCTGTTCCGTCCAAACGTCCCAAGGTAACACAACAAACCTCATCAACCACCTTAAAAGCCACCACAAAGTACACTATCAGGAATTTCATTGACTGAAGTCACAAACAGCAACAACAAAAAATTACCAGCCATCCACAACACAGACAACAATATCAGGGACATTGTTCAACGCAATACCATATCTGCCTAGCTCTCAAGACTCCGGGAAATAACAGAGGCGATCACGTACCATATAGCCAAGTAACCAGTAACCAGTAACCACCGTGAGCAGTGAGGTGTTTAAAAAAATGATCGCAACACTTGATAAAAGATATAGCATTCCCTCACGCAACCATTTTTCCAATGTTGCGCTGCCCTCGCTCTATGCGAAATGCCAAAAAGAAACAGAAAGAGAAATTCTCAGGCTCAGCCTTGAATATTTTGCTGCCACGACCGACTTATGGTCAAGCAGAACTGCGGAACCGTATTTGAGCTTGACAGTTCATTTTATTGACAGCGAGTTTGAGAGAAAAGCAAGCTTTTGCAAACTTCGTTTTTCCCACAAGACCATACAGCGGAGTTTATTGCAGTGGGCCTCAAAGAAGCGATGTCCGCTTGGGGCTTGGTGGAAGAAAGACTTGTGTGCATCACAACGGACAATGCAGCTAATATGATTAGGGTTAGTTATCTGTGAATAACTGGCCGAGGCTACACTGCTTTGGTCACAGACTTCATTTAGCCATCGGTAAGTTGTAGGTTTTTTTTCCCAGATATATTGAAACAATTTGACAATTTAAAAATATTAATTGTTGTTGTTGTTTTAGTGATATTATAATCAGGGGTGCACATAACTGGTACGCAGGTACGCATGCGTGGCAAAAATGATGAACGCGTAACGTCATTTTGTTACTACAGCGCTTTCGCGTACAAAACAGAAGAGCTCTTGACTGTGACCGTTTTTTGACAGCGTGCGATTAAAATTTCACCTTCACCATTTGTTTTATGTCCTTTCGGTTTAGGTACTGCGTTTATGTTCGAAAAGTGTTTATTCCTCCGACTCAGGACCCTATTCTGCACCGGCGGAAAGCACCATACAAAGTGGTTTCGTTTTGAAATAAAATAATTTTGCGTGTTTTACGCTTGTGGCAGTGGTAATTTTTAAATGAGGCGCAGCTGTGCGCATTTTCGGCTACTTTAAGACGGCCAAATGACAGTGCGCTCTTCACCAACAGTCTTTAGTCAGTGACGTTATTTATTAAACGATATTTAAGTGCCACGCACTCACGTGATATTAGATACGTACTCAAATAGCATTTTATTTTATTTTATTTCGGTTTTATCACAAAAGAACAACTGATTCTTTCATACCATTTTTAATGAAACGCAATACATTTGTTTAATGCATATTACGCTCAAGACGCAACCTTGTGTTCCGTCAAGTTGCACAATGACGATAAAAACCACAAAACTTTAAGGGAGGTTTGTTTATTTTTCTTTATTTGTGGCTGTAAAGTCCAATAAAAATACACAAGTGAATAAAAGTTCATTACCAAAGGAATAATCGTCATTATTAATCGTGATAAAAATTTTGAACAAAATAATCGTGATAATCATTTTTTCTGTTATCGTGCAGCCCTAATTCAAGTACACACATATACTAGCATCATTTTAGCTTCCACAAATCCCCAAACCTGCATGTCCTTGGAAGGAAACCGGAGCACACTGTTGAAATTCACCAGGAAAACATGCAAACTCTAATCAGGGAACACCAGGGATGTGACTCCCTACTGGGGGGCAGTAGTGCTACCGCCTCATCACCGTGCTGCCCCCACATGTGTAATTATTAACAGTATTAATTATTTAAATGAAGTTAACAATTTATCTGTAAATTTTAATATGCATGCTTTAACACATTTCATCATGAAAGTGATATCAAGTATAAATCTAAGGATTCTAAATGTGCAGAGAACTGAAAATTGTATGTGTTCTGTGTGGCAATCACTGCCTGCCACTACTGTCAGCGCAGGAGCCCGAGATGCATGTACTGATTAACAAGTGGGTCTATACATCCTGATGCTATTGAGAAGGTGCAAAAAAAAAAAAAGACGGCACAATGGATGGTATGTGAGACTTTTAAAATGTATCACGTCAGTATGATGGCGAATATGCAACGCTTTTATTGCCTGTGTAAGAAATAGATGAAGAAAAGCACCACAAATACATTTGTATGTCAGCATTTAAGTTTGATGATTTGCTTCACCGCATCAAACAATTCATCAAACATCGAAACATGCCTATTTATTCTGTAGGACCTGCAAAGCAGCTTGCTGTCACATGTTGATAGTAAAGAGTGACTCTGACGTCACGTTCAAACTTGAACACACTGTGACCCCCAATATTTTGCTGGTACTGCAACTTGCGCACACATTGCGTTAATTTCTGAGGACGTGCTCAGAGAAAATGTCAAATGAAAGCTGGGAACACGTGGCAGCTATGATGTGTGCACGTATGCATTATGAGTATGAAGTATAAACTGGCCCTTAGTGGTGGACTTTTGCATTTGGCCTATCTGCACCCGTTGATAATGTCTTTAAACAGAAATTATATTTCATTCATTAGTGGTTATAAATACTTATGCTGTGTTTGCAGTTTTCTTCAGTATGTGGTTAGACCTGAAATTTCCTGGTTTGGCAATTTTCATGTTGCAAAGTTTATCTGTGATTATCTCATCAGCTGTAACGTTTTAGCTTTATGTAAACCTTGTTTTTTTCTTTAAATATAACAAATAGTATTATGTAGTTATCCAGTTGTTTGGACAGTTGTTTGTTTGTAACATATAGAATGAATTACTTGAGTAGCCAAAACATAAGATAAACTGTCAAGATAAGGTCAGGTCAGGTCAGGTTGGGGAGCATGCACTGGTATAAAATGTTGCCTCACCCACCACAAAACAAAACAGCTCGGGGTCCTGGTTAGCAATCCCTGAGGCAGACACGTGGTCCAGTCCCACCCTTTGTAAATGACCATTTATCTGCCACAGTCTGGTACAACCACCAAATGGCCATAGTACTGTAACTGATGCTCCCTGAAAATGCAGATAATGTGCCTCATTCAGGACTCCATCAGCAACCACTCATTCAACAAAAAGTCAAACCAGCGGTATCCAAGGATTCTCAGAAGAGACACAGTACCGAAGGAGTCCAGTCTTCATCTTAGTTTGCTGGATAGCCTGTATGTCTTGCACCCATATAGCAAAACAGGAATCACCAGGACTCTAAAAATGTGGACCTTCATCCTTTTGCAAAGATAGCAGGAGCCCAATACACCTCTTTCCAGCTAGGAAAAATCACCAGAGACATGAATGTTGCTGCCGAGGTAAGTAAACCTCTCAACGAGGTCAACACTCTCTTCGCAAACAGCAGACAGACACACTGCAGATGTCTATGCCCAAGAGGTCATTAAAGGCCTGGATCTTGGTTTTTATCCAGGATACTCGCAAGCCCAGACAATCAGACTCCTCACTCAGTCTCTCAAAAGCCTCCATTGACTCCACGAAGATGATAGCATCGTCGACAAAGTCAAGATCAGTGAGTCTTTCTTCGCCAGCAGATGTCCACAGCCACTGGAACCTAAAACCCTGCCCAACACCCAGTCCATGCAAGCATTGAACAGGGTAGGCGCAAGAACACACCCCAGAATCAACTGGGAAGAACACAACGGTTTTGTTGCCACTCTGCACAGCACTCTCGGGACCAGTGTACAGGCCGGCCATGACATTTAGCAACTTTGGGGAGATCCCGCAAAGTAGCAGGATATCCCACAGGCCAGCTTGATTAACTGAGTCGAACCTTTTATGAAAATCAACAATGGCTGCAAAGAAACTCTGACGATATTTGCGTTTGTGCTTAATGAGAATCCTCAGTGCCAGGGTGGACTTCTTAAGCGTAAAACCGGAACTCTCCAGTTGCTGCTAGGTAAACAAGTGGTCACAGCTCCTATTGAGGATGACACTAGCAAGGACCTTACGCAGCACTGAGAGAAGTGTTATCCCCCCGTAGCTGCCACACTCCAGGCTATCACCCTTCTCTTTCCAGATAGGAATGACAAGTCCTGTACAGTAGAACCTCGGGTCACGAACGTCTCGGACCACGTACAAATCGGGTTACGACCAAAATGTTTGCCAAACTTTTGCATCTGTTCACGACCACACACTCGGGTGATGAACAAGCCAGTTTCCCTTCCAGTTCGTACGCGCCGATGATTTCCACACGTGTTCAGTCTCTCACTGTGCATTCCCTGTAAATCGGGCGAGAGAGAGAGAGCGTGCGAGAGAGAGAGAGAGAGCGTGAGGGAGCATGCGAGAGAGAAAGAGCGTGAGAGAGCATGCGAGAGAGAGAGCGTGCAAGAGAGAGCGAGAGAGAGAGAGCGAGAAAGAGCGAGCAAGAGAGAGAGCGCGAGAGAGAGAGACAGCATGAGAGAGTGAGAGAGAGAGAGAGAGAGGGCTGGCCGCGTAAGGCCGAGAAGGCAGTTAAAGAATGTACCGGGCTTGTTTTTAAAGAGATTGATTCGAACATTGTTTTAACCTCGTATTTAATGAAGACTTTTTTCTATTGGATTTTAACCTCCACTTCACTTCTGTTTACAGCGATCGGTTCGTAGTGTGCATTGTTGCAATGTTATTTTTCTTGGTTGTTTATTAAATTGCAGATTTTTCAAATGTTCATGTTTTCCCTGTGCTTAAAACTCATTAAAATAAAAGTTTACAGCGGTTGATTTGTAGCGTGCATTGTTGCAATGTTACTTTTCTTGATTGTTTATTAAATTACGGATTTTTCAAATGTTCATGTTTTTCCCTGTGCTTAAAACTCAAAAAAGTGTTTACAGCAATCGGTTCGTAAGGCTATAGCGTGAATTTTTGCAATGTTACTTTTCTCTGTTCAAGGTTTTCTCAGTGTTTTTACATTTAGTTAACTATTACGCCGTGCAACATTCTGTGGTATAATTAACTATTTTTGTGCTTAAAATTCTTTATAAAATATATTTACATACAGTTCGTACAGTATGGAATGAATTAATTGTATTTACATACAATCCTATGGGGGAAATTACTTCAGGTCACGACCAAATCGGGTTACGACCAGAGTTTTGGAACGAATTACGGTCGTGACCTGAGGTTTCACTGTATCCCAGTCAGTTGGGATGATGCCCATCTCCCAAATGGAAGCAAAGATTGCTTGCAATGTCAGAAGGTCAACCTTACCACCGGCCTGGAGAAGTTCACCCTGGACACCACAGATCCCTACCACTGGTCACATCAAGGTCATCCATGATCAGAAAGAAGACTAAGAAGATCAACCAATGAGCGAAGTTGCGAATAGAATACCTCCCTCACCAAGACATCACTCACTGTGGTCGGAGCTTACACAGAGACAACAGACAAGGCACCCAGAGAGTGTATTAATATGAGTCTCATAATACGCTCATTGAAAGGAGTGACATTGGAGACCATTGGGAGCAGCTGACCCACAACAGAGAGACCAGACCCATAAAAAGTATACCCAACTACAAAGATCTGGCCAGTCCCAGGTCTGCATACCTCAGAGAGTGCCACCACTGAAATACAGAGTTTACAGAGCTCCTCTGACAGCAGAGGAAGATGGTCGACAAGACAAGTTCCACGTGCCTACCCAGATGAGCCACCTCAAATTAGGACCCAAGTGCTGCCATGCAGTGGCCAGTGTCTCAGAACCACACACCAATTCCAATCCCCAACAGGCTCTCAGGCAGTTTCAACTCTTAATGTGAGCAGCCTTCCTTTTGGCAACTACAGCAGAGCTATATCTCTGGAGAGCAGAAAGGAGTCCTCTCTGCTGTTTCTGAGCTGCCTGAAGATTTTACAGTGGCTGGAGTGCTAGTCCTGCCACCAACCCCCAAATTTTCCCTGCAAGTTCAAGGACCGTTTGCAGGGCCGGAAGCAGTTTAATGTCATACCCAAAACTAGATAAGGATCCCAAGTAAATGCAACTTATTATGAGATCTGTTGTAGTTTTAGAAGAACATACAGTACATTAAAGTATAGTCGGAAACAGTGCCTTTGCAAGAACTCGCATGATGTATAAAGTCATGCACCACCTCAGTTTAGTGTAGGTTTTAAAATCATAATGTTTATAAAGTTTCCAGGAGCTGTTTAAAAATATATTTTTTGCAACAGAATTTTGTTTCTGAGGAGTCAGTGCCACCTACTGGAGGTAATTTCTAATGGCTATGAGTTCCCTAATTCCTGACCACAAATTAATTGAACAGTTTAATTCAGGACTTTATTGTATTGTACCACATTTGACAGTTTACCATTTCTGATATATATATATATATATAGCAAAATACCTGCGCTTCGCAGCGGAGAAGTAGTGTGTTAAAGAAGTAATGAAAAAGAAAAGGAAACATTTTGAAAATAACGTAACATGATTGTCAATGTAATTGTTTTGTCACTGTTGTGAGTGATGAGTGTTGCTGTCATATATATATATATATATAAATATATATACACACACACACATATAAACATATATATATATATACATATCTTTACATATACACATATATATATACACACACATATATACATACATATATATATATCTACATATATACACATACATATACATACATACACACACATATATACACATATACATATATATTGTGAACCCGGCCCGGACACAGACAGGCGGACATGTTGTTACTCAACCACCACACGTTTATTTTCAATATTTACAATAGAAATATGGGTCACACACACCCCAGCAATGGTCACTCAGACCCAGTCCGTGCACAACACCCCAAAATACTCAGTCCTGGCCACTCAAATGCCTCTCTTCGGGCCGCCTCCACACCTCTCCTGTGCATTGTCCTTCCGCCTCCCGACTCCAGCGCTGAATGAATGGAGACAGCCCCTTTTATATGGTTCCCGGATGAGCACCAGGTGTTCCCGGCATTCCTCTCTTGGCCACGCCCCAGCGTGGCGGAAGTGCCGGCTGTCCTCCCGGCAGCTCCCTGGGTGTCTCCCAAAGTCTTCCCCCCAGCACTTCCTGGTGTGGCGGAAGTGCTGGGGCAACAGGTCCCCAAGGCACTGGGGCGCCTCCTGGCGCTGACCACGGGCCCCTACAGGGTGGGGCTTCCATGCCCTGTACCTGTGGCCCCCAAAGCAACCAGGAAGGCAGCCCCCACGTGGTTCCAGATGGGCACACGCCCACTTCCGGTCTTCCAAGGCATCCCGGCCGGGTCATCGCCCCTGGCATCCACGACAATATATACACACACACACTTATATAAACATATATACATATACATACATATCTACATATATACACATATATATATATATATATATATATATATATATATACATACATACATACACTCTTTGGAGTGCGAGCAACTGTTGCTGGGGGTGGCAGAATCCATCAAGGAAGAAAAATGAAAAACATTATTTGTACAAAATCTTAATTTATTTATCCATTCCTAAATAATTAAATTGGCAGGCTATTTTGTATCAGTGCAATACGCTGTTTGTTAAAACGGATGACTCCCGCTCTTACGTGCAAGTCTGTGTGGATATTATGAACTATCGTATCTGTTCAAGTTCTATTTAAATTTTAAATAGAAGGAATTTTTATTTAGTCGACAGAAATATCTTTGGTAGGAATGGAAGTTAAATGTAGGCATCATTGCATAAATTTTTCTTCACCATACAAATGTAAAGAGTAAATTCGCCTTACATTCCAACCAAAGATATTTGTGTCGACTAAATCAGGGGTGTCAAACTCAATTGCACAGGGGGCCAAAATCCAAAACACACTTTAGGTCGCAGGCCGAACAGGATAAACATTTATTGAACACACTAAAACTAAACTTTTAAAACTTTAAAACTTTTAAAACTTAACTTTTTTGAACATAAATATGAATAAAAACAGACAGGAATATTATTCCTGAATAAATCAACTCAAACCTTAAATAACTTATAATATTTTGCTCTCCATAAAAATATATCCTGTCTAAATTATACAAGTTAGAAATAAAGTAAACGTTAAAAGAACAAACATTCAAATTTCTTTACTCTTATGTAATTTTATATAAAAAATAAACTTAAATTTTAAATATCCCAAAAGATTTTGCTCTCCATAAAAATATATCCTGTCAAAATTATACAAATTCAAATATGAACATGCTGCATAACAAAATCGGAAATATAAATAAAATGTGTTCTTTTCAGCAATAACAAATCAAATCATTCAGTTGTCTTTGCTCATATGTCATTTTATCAAAGCTGGACGCCTGGCATCTTTTTTTGGCAACAAGTTCGTTTATGTTTGGTGTGAGGTTCTGTGTTGTGGAGATTCTCAGGATGGACTGCAGGTGCTCATCAGTGAGGTGACTCCTGTGTGCTGTTTTGTTAGTCTTCATCACTGAGAAGAGCTTCTCACACAGATATGTGCTACCAAACATACACAAGGTTCGACCCGCTTGTAGACGGAGCTGGAGCATTTCTGCAGGAATGGAGTGAATAAACTGTGCGGGCCCTGCAGTATCGTACTTTGCCTTCAGTGTGCCATCACACTGCAGCTTAATCACCTCCATCTGAATCTGCACAGGTGCAGTTTCCACATCGGCGGCAAATGGGTTGCGACACAAGTCAAAATTCTTTTTTTGTTCTTCAAAGTCACCAAAGCACCGTGCGAACTCAGTGCACTGTGCGCTCAGTTTATCAGCAAAGTGCGTATTTGGGAACACCGTTGTGCCGACTTGGTTCAACATTACTTGGCAACAGGGAAAGTGGGGCAAGTTGCACTGGTGCATTTGTGTCTCCCATAAAAGCAGCTTCACTTGAAATCACTTTGTGATTGTGCATGGGTAAAAACGTCTGCTAAAGTGTCAGATTCTTCTTTAACTCTTCTGCTTTCTGTATCTTCTGCATTGCATTCAGGTCTTTCAGGTTATCCTGATGTTTTGTCTCATAGTGCCGTCTTAGATTAAATTCTGTAATTACAGCCACAGTAGCTCCACAAATGAGACACACGGGTTTACCGGCAATGTCAGTAAACATATACTCAGCCTCCCATCGGTTTTTAAAGGCTCTATTTTCAGAATCAACTTTTCTCTTCGGCATCGTGTGGGCTAGCTTCGCAATAACTTGCAGCATCATAAGCAGGACTTGATTAACGCG
>JANRMT010062796.1:37562011-37578442 GCA_026402145.1 Polypterus bichir lapradei | reverse complement strand
TATATATATATATATATATATATATATATATATGAGAGCAACACTCATAACAGTGACAAAACAATTACATTGACAATCATGTTACGTTATTTTCAAACTGTTTACTTTTCTTTTTCATTACTTCTTTAACACACTACTTCTCCGCTGCGAAGCACGGGTATTTTGCTAGTTGTTAATATTATACAATACACACTTACATTTGGTTTGTGTCTGTAACAGACCGTGTACATTTATAGTACTGTAAAAGTTACCGGTTTTTTTTCTCACTTTTATTCTCTCACTCACGATCGTGATACATACTACCGCCCCTGCACCCAGGGATCTGACGCTGTTAGTTTTTATTTGAAACTGGGAATAACTGTAGATGTGAGTGGTGTTTTGAGGCAATGGAACTGGACATTCTCTGATCTGGAGGGATAAAAACTGACACACAAACAGTGGTGAATCTGCCTTCTTCGTATCTCACCGTCACTTTATTTTTTTTATTCAGTTTTATTGAGTGTTCCTGCTCACGCAGAATTAGTATGCACCTTACGGTTTATGATGTCAATGTTGCATCCTTCTTTTCTTTTTCCATCACCTTTTCTAGTAAGATGTGATGATGAAGTTCCTCTGCAATGTGAGCAATGAACACTCTTCTTTTCACAGTGTCCCCCGTGCATGCCTTGCACAGTAAGTGCCTTGAGCATGGGAAAGGCGCTATATAAATAAAATGTATTATTATTATTATTACATGTGCGTTGATCCTACTGCACTGAATAAGCTCACGCCTTCTGGTACACGATGTCGACGCAGCACGGAGAAGAAAAAGAAGAGACTTTGCATTGAGAACTCAACCTCTTGACAGCAAAGGAAACGGAACAACTAATTTTTAAATCATGACATCATTTCTATAAACAGAGAAGGGAGAGAAGGTTAATAAGATCTTAGCTCAACAAATCCACAAGCATGAAGTTCACAATGCAATACCAGTAATTGCCAACACAGATGGAGACAAAATCATTGGCCATGAAAATATAATGCACACATTTAGAGACTACTATAAGTCCTTGTATTCTACTTAGTTTAAAGAAGACAAGACACACTCTAATGCTTTTTTGGATGCATTGCAGATACCACAACTACTTTAGATACTCTCAGTGCAGATAAATTGGATAAACCTCACTCTCAGAATAACTAGATGCTCTAAACTCACTTCAGAGTGGGAAAGCAGCAGGCCCTGCTGCTAATAAAATTCAGTTAACTCCCATTTTATTAGCAACAATTACAGAAGCCAGAGACAATAAAAATCTACCTCAATCTTTTAGCCAAGTATTAGTTATCGTCTTTCCTAAGAAAAATTAGGATATTTTACAATGTGCATCATATAGACCTATCTCACTTCTGAATAATGTTAATGTTATGTTAAGATACTTTCCAAAGTTCTAGCTAGAAGGATTGAGAAAGTGCTTCCTTTGGTAATATCACAAGGTCAAACCAGATTTATTTAAGGGACACGTAGCTTCCAATCTTTAACGTCTGTTTAATTTAATATATTCACCCACAAAGTCTAACATCCCGGAAGTATTATTGTCATTGGATGCAGAAAAAGCATTTGATATGGTTGAATGGGACTACCTTTTCACTACATTGGAGAAATTTGGGTTTGGTCTAAACATGTGCATGGATCAAACTACTGTATACCAGTCCATAAGCTTCAGTTTGTATTAACAACATTATTTCAGACTCCTTCAAAATAGAATGTGGTATTGGACAAGGATGCCCCCTGACATCACTGCTATTTTGCAGTGATTTTTAGCCATGCACAGAATTCACTCTAGTTCCATATGCACAAAGCATGCAATTATTCAACTTAAAATCTTTTATCAAGCACATCTGTGTCATTTAAAATTGTCCAAAATCTTTCCATAGCAAGATCCAACCTACAAATGTTGCAATCGAAATCCAGCCTCATTGGGCCAAATGTTTTGGGCATGCACCAGAGTAACGTCATTCTGGGCCAAAATCTTTAAATGCCTTTTTGACAGCCTTGGTGTCACAATCTCTCCTAATCTATTAACAGCTGTGTTTGGTGTACTCTCGGATGGGCTTAAAGTGGACAAGGACAAACAAACTGTAGTTGCCTTTACTTCACTACTGGCCGGTAGATTTATCTTGTTCAACTGGAAGAATCATAATCCAGCGGTTTTGACTCTTCCGGGGATAAGGCTCCCGAGAGCTTTCCCCCATCCCTTTCATAATGCAAGCAGCCTTACTATGAGCCACTACAGCAGAGCTACTCCTGCGAAGAGCAGAAAAAAACTGTCATTTCGGAACTGTGTGAAGTTTTTTTTAAGGTGGCTGGAGAGCCAATCTTTCCACCAACCCCCAAGTTTTCCCTTCAAGTTGGAGGACCATTTGCAGGGTGGATGCAGTTTAACGTCATACCCAGGAGTTACTTTGTGTTACTTAACTTGGTACTATATTTAGTGATCACTTTGTTGATAATTATTCTGTGGTCTGTTAATTTTTAAACTAAATACTGGTTATCAGTACATAATGTTCTATTGATTACATATTATGTAATATTTAGATGTTGCTCCAGAGTCAAAAGTCACAGCTTTGGTGATAATTGTTCTTTGTTTGATTGTTCTATGTTCTATGCTAATTTAAAAAAATTAATAAATACATCATCCTTGCATTAGAATATAAAACATTTCAAATTTTGATGGTATGTCATGTGGTAATGCTCCATCATATTTTAAATCTTTTTACAGAGTGAATATTGGACTGAATTTTGAAATTTACAAATAATATTGCAAATCATATTATTATCTTTCAGAAAAACCACAATTAGATATTTTCCCCAAATCATTCAGCCCTAATCTGAATTAACCCAAAGAACAATACAAATAAAACCTTTCACTATGTGGTGGTGATACTTAATGCCATTCTCACACAGTGTTTTCTAAGTCTAAGTTAGCTAGCCAAGTGTGAATTCTGATATATCCTGGGTGAGATTCACTTCAATTTGTTTAGAACCACTATGAATATTGAATTTTTAGATCTTTGTCAGGCCATTTTTCAGACAATTTTTTAATGAGTTAACACTTTGGGAACACATGTCCAAAGAGAACATAACTTAAAGGATCATTGAGGCTCATAAGATCCTTCATTACAACCAAGTAACAATACTTGGAGGTATGGGTATATTAAAACCAGATAAACAAGGTCCTTTGTAGGGTGGGCTTAGCTGCCCATATAGAGGAATAGGAGTAATAAATTGTTACACTCAGCTGTTGTTATAATTTTACGTTCTACCTTCTATGTGTTTAACATTCAGTTGCCTAGTATTGAAACTGTAATTTATTTTTTTTTTACTTTAATTATTTAATTAATCTCTTAGCTCCAGTGTATCTCCTTTCACCTGGGCTTACTGAAGAGATGCCTTCCACTACTTTCAGCTCACCTTCTTTCTTTCTTTCTTTCTTTCTTTCTTTCTTTCTTTCTTTCTTTTTCAAGTGCCATTGATTCCAGTGACTTTGTAAAGTTGTTTTAGTATGGTTTTGTGCATTGTTTTTGTAATGAGTCTTGATACTGTAGAAGTAAGCTTTCTTTCTTTCTTTCTTTCTTTCTTTCTTTCTTAGTTTCTGTGATTTTACCTGGGCTTAATGAAGAAAGGCTGCTTCAGGAACCTGTTACTGAATCTTCCATTACTACTGCAAGCGGTATTGTTATTCTCTCTCTTTTTGTTTGTTATTTGTTGTGTTTTCTGCTCTCCTTTAAATGTCATAAAGAAAACTGCAAACTCATGTCAATCCACTTTCTTGTTTTTTGCAAGCAGTACCGTTTTTCTGTCTTTTGATAGTAAGACAACAAAGATAAGTTACTTGTTCTTAAGGAAAAATAGGAATTCCACATGTAAAATTACTCAGAGAAATATAGATTCTCACTAAGGATTGAATAGAGATCTTAATCCTGCTATTTGCTTGTGTTCAGATGTTAAAAGGGAACTAAATACTCTTCAAGAAGAGGAAGATGATCTCACAAGTGGCCAGCGAATTAGCACAAAAAACAATACATTCAACTGTAAGTAACTATAATATTTTACCTTATTTGTAGAGCTTTCAAGATGAATTGTAATGACAATTACAAATTAAGTGATTCCAGTTCTAATTATCTGGTGGTTTTCAGTTTTGACCAAAAAACTTCTCATTTGTATTTTTATACTGGCAGGTTCTTGAACTTCAGAAATGTCATGTGAAACAATATACTGTAATAGGCTTTTGGAAATAATTTATTGCTCTTTTTAACCCTCAATAGGTCTGTATTTTAAAGAAGGAATTGTGATAAAACACCTGTGGAAAATTAAAAATATATATTTATATAAAGAAACCAATGTTTTCATTTTTTATTCTAGCAGTGCAAAATAACAAAGATCAAACAAACGCATTGGAGAACAGTCTTCCACAAAGCCATCTAACGCACATATCAGACCAAGTTTCCAAAGCTGTACCTGTGGAAGACGTAAAGAAGCATCTCAGCCCAAAGAGAGCAGCCCCTATTGTGCCTATAGTCACTGGGAAACCGCCCAGGCCTGATGTAGCAGTGGGAAGAAACCCATTTGAGGATGAAGAGTTAGAGAAACACATTGATGGTCCAGCAACTGTGACGCAATCTAGTGTATATCAAGATGAGAAACGTGTAATGGATGTCCATCCTGTACAAGATAAATTTATTGGAGACTACAAGAACATCTGGTAAGTGTTGATAGGAACAGATTTGCACTTTGTTTACTCTGCTAAATTGCCATTGGTATTTTTTCAATATGATACACAGTTCCTCTTCACTTAATTACATAAGAACATGCAATTAATGCTTCTCTTTTCTTCATTATAGATATTTTATCTTTCTCCATCCCTGCAGTTAATTTGATAAAAATGGCAATAGCAATAATAACAGCACAGCTGTAAAATTAACTTTTGTTAGATTTTCATTGCTTCTTAACAGTGTAATACTTTTTTTAAGCACAACAGTGTGTAGAATGATTTGACACTCTATAATGACAATAGAAGCATGTCTGCTGTTTAAAAGACACGCCTAATGAGAACAGTGTTGACATTCAATTCTTAATTTATATTACTTTATTTATATATCAGTTTAGTTTGTATACATCATGATAGCTTAAACAACAATCTATAGCATTCCCTGTACTATGCAACCAGATTTTTTATTCTTAATATTTTCAAGCAATAATTATTAACTTGTTACATATATTATTTTAAATATACTGAATACTATTGAGTAGAGTGTGTTTGTGGCCACTCTTATTTAAATTTAACTTTAATGTCAGCTGAGGTTTTGTATTGTCATATATATTCTTAGAGATGGGTCATACACTGTTGCTATACTGTATAAGTTTTTGTAGTCTTGTTGCTTAACCAAGCTTTAATGGAATATATGCAGTGGTGGAATAGCTGAAGTTTGAATAACAAATTTGCATCATCATATATTTTTCTGTATCAAGGAAATTGTTTTAAGTTGCTTTAAACAGACTTTTAAATTCTATACTTTGACAAACTATGGTTTACTGCAATTTTTACCATGATTTCCTATGGTTTAGCATGGAGAAGGTAACTGAAGTGGTACAGACATCCAAACCACAATCATCTTTTTCCACTGATGACACATCTATAGAGATGACTAAGGCTGAAGATGCCTTTGTCAGTCTGAATTCAGATCAGTCTTCAGTTCCTGATTTATCAAAAACTATACCATCTACTTTAAATCAAGAAATTGAGAGAGCTGAAAGAACAGAGGAAAAGCCATCGTCTACCAAAAACCCACTAAATGAAATTAAAGAAGAAAATTCTTTTGAGGATTCAGTGCAGGAGTCTTCTGTGCCCACATCTGATAATGAAAAAGAAACCCAAAGAAAGCAGTATTTAGAAGAAAATTGTCACATAAATAAAGAGCCTGCCTCACCACCTACTGTGCCAATGATTGATCTGAGGAAAGGATCACCTGAAGATACTACCGATAGGCAGTCATGTGGCACCAGAGATCAGAAACAGGTAGAACATTCACTTTTTATTCCAGAACCTGTCACTTCAGAGACAACAGCTCTTGCAGATGGACCAGATACATCTGAGACTCCTGTAGTTAATGAAGAGGTAAATGAAAGCATAGTTGAGATGCCAAACATTCCATCCCCTTCAAAGCTTACCAATGATGAGACTGTCCAGAAATACGACCTTGAGGAGGAAGAAAAGCCAGTCTTGCAAATGAATGAGACAGAGCCAAAACTTAATGAAATTTCAGTAAACACTGCAGAGATTTCTCTACCTAATATACCAGAAGAGCAGAATGAAGTTGTCAGTAACCTGGCAAGCCTTATGATTGGAGATGGAAAGATTGTGCAGTCTTCTGTAACAGCAAAAGACGCTGTGTCTAAAATTATCCTGTCTACGCAGAATTCACACCCAGTTCTAGAGTCAGTAGATCAAGCTGGAGCAGAGAATTCTCATTATAATAAAGAAAATGAGGCGTTGGAGGCCCTCTCATTGCCCACACATGACTTTTCCTTTTCAAACAAGAGTACTTCACTTCAAAATGAAACTAATTCAGAACTGAAAAAGAGGAATCTTGGAATTCAGGAGCTACCACTGGTGGTAGAAGTAAAGGAGACAATGCACAAAGAAAAGGCTACAGAGGGCATTGGGTAAGTTTTAAAGAGAATGAGCTGCCCCAATCAGAGTTCTTTGCAGTGTTCTTTCCTTGTAGAAACTTGACTGATGCATAGAGCATATCAAGATGAATGTGCATGGCTTGCTACAGTAAATTTTCTAACTTAATAGCTAGCATTTACCATGCTGTCTGATGCTTTATATATCTGGTACAACCAGGTAGCTTTTCATGTTGTAGTCTTTTTTTGACTCTTAAAAACATAGCCAAGGGTGCAACCTTCCTATTGGTAAAGAGTGCTGCTTATTTTATGGCAGAACCTTATTTGCTTTTCTGCAATCTGTCCTTTACACAACCTGTTTTCTCATTGGCTCCTGTATTTGCCAGTATTTACGCCATTAACATGCTATTTTCTGCACTGACAAGATTGTTTAATGCTTTGTGATGATTTAACAGACTCCCATTATTTCAGTTTCTTTGCTGTCTTTCCATGTTTGGTCTTCCATTCATGTTTATATGTTATGCAATTCAAGTGATCTCTTTCTTCTACTAATTGTAGAAGATGTTGTTATGTTGCACATTTATTAAGATCTATTCTTAACTTTTATGAATTGATTATTGTAGTAAGAAGATGTATATACCAGTGATTCAGGATTCCTCTATACTTCACAGAAATTCTTGGCCTAAGAAGCACAGATTACTACAAACATAGATAAAATGTATGCTATTTGTAGGTGTGCAATTATTTATGGTATTATAAGTTTAAACTTTCAGAGTCTTCCCTAAGGCTCACTTAAATTGTAGGTTATGCAAAACTGAGTTTGTAAAGCTTGCCTAACATAAATTATACCTTTGCTTTAACTTTTATGATGAGAATTTACTTGTGCAGTATGGCTGTGATGGTCATTTAAAACTCATCTACTAATTGTATAGAAGTGAAACATGTAGAAAATCATTATCTGTTGTACTTAGAATCATTCTGAAATTTTATGGCAGTTGTTTTAGTTTTCCACAAATTTCAAGACATAGTGTGTGAGTGCCTTATTGCCATCATTTTGAATTTGTACACCTTACATTACTTTACAAATCTTTTTTGTCATGCTTTTCTGTACTTCAGCCTAGTTGGTTTATCCAACACTTTGCAGCAGTCTGTACCAGAAAATTACCCATTTGCACATTTATGTCGACCAGAGGAATCTGAAACTACAAAGTCAACTTCAGATATTGTTTGTTCTGATGTGCCTTTGGAAACCAAGGACAATTTAATTTCAGAAAGAAAAACACCTGATACAGTTGAGGAAATACTGCCCCTCGGCCCCGAAAAATATGCACTGAATACTGTGATAATTTCAGAGTCTCCTGATCTTTCTAAAAATTTTAATAATGAGACTGAGCTGAAAAAGGTTTCTGAAGTTCATAATAAATTGGAAGTAGAAGATACTTTACTGCAGAATGATGCTGATGAGCCTTACAAATCACAGGACCAAGCAAATATTTTGCCAGAGCAAATTTGTAATATTTGTGATGAATCCAGAATCATATCAGAAAATGTAATGAAGAATGATATTGATCATTCTGAAAAACAATTACACGATCAGGTTCAAATGGCAAAGATCCTGGAGGTTTCTAATGAATTCCAAGTAGAACCGGATGCTTCACAGGAAAAGACCACTGGTCTATCTGATGAAGTCAAAATCCATTTAGAGGGAGCCCTGGAAACAACAAAAATTGATCATTTTCTAGATCAGATTACACAGGAAAAAGCTACAGAACCAGTAGTCAATATTCAACCTGAGGTCATATTAATACAGGCAACTGAAGTTGTCAGTGAATTCCTAGCCTTAACTGAGGAAGAATCAAAAACAGCCGATGGTCTTTCAGATAAAGTGCAGCTTCAGAACTGGAGTACAATGCAGGAAACCACTGAAAAATCTGATGAATTCCAAGTGCAGTCTTATTTTACATCAGAAGAAATTGCTGGTCCTTCAAAAGATGTGCAGCCTCAAGATAACAGAGCGGAAACAACAAATTGTTCTTCTGAAAATGTTCAACTATATCTCCATGATGAGATTACTCTGGAGAGAACAACTGATCTTTCCAAAGTGTTCCAGGAAGAAAGTGAAACAGAATTCCTCTCTGTACCAGAAAACACGTCCATGGATTGTCATAAAACGTCTGACAAGAAGACTAATAGTCCACATGAAAGTGTATTGAAAGTGGGTCAGTTGCTAGATGTAGGTGAAATTATACATTTTGAAGATAGTGAAAGTAAAAAAAAATGTGCATTGGAAAATGCAGATGGAAGAGATACTGCCATAACTACTCCTTCAGCAGTGCTGTCTGAAGATAAAAATGATTTAGAAGCCAACACAATAACAAAAAGTGAACTACTATACAATAAAATGTTACCATTTCCTGTTCCCATAGATGTTCAATTAAAAAGTAACCAAATAGACAAGAAAGCTAAATCTGAGTTAGGAAATATAGAAAGGGTGCAGGACATTTCAGAAAAATGTGTAACTAATTTGGAAGCATATAAAATAAAAAGTGAAGATGAGCCTAGGCAGCTCACAGATCAGAATGTTCCTCCCACAACTCTCACTAGCTATTTGGACAATCCTGAGTCTATAATAAAATCAGAACATGAACTTTCTGAAGAAGGACATTTACCTTCAGTTGAAGGAACATTATTAGACATGAAAAAAGAAGACAGAGTAGAAATAGAAATGCCAGTACCATGTGCTGGAAACTTAAGAGAACAAAATATTTTAGATAGTAGCAGCAGTAACATAACACATCATAAAGTAAGTGATGTAATAGATATAAAAATCGAAGAAGTCGCACCCCAAGTAGCACACCAAACTGTTTCATCAAATGATGTTAAAGAAAGTAAAGGCATTTTAGAGGAATATGTTAATGAAAGTAAAGGCATTTTAGTGAAAATTCCAGATCTAGTTGAATCAGTTAATTCCAATGAGATAAAGGAAGATGCTGAAGGGAAGGAAGCTAACATACAACTCAAAGTGGGTGTAGAAGAAGGAGACATGTTCACTGTGTTTTCATGCACTATTGAGGAAACTGATCAGAGTCATGATGGCAGTAGTATATCTGAGGAAAAAAAGAAAATTGTGAGTCAAATGGAAACCAAGTTTGAATTTAAGGAAGCTGAAATGCAACAAGAAATCCAGGAAAGTAAAAAGGAAATGGTGACACAAGAAGCAGTTACAGATAGCAAAAGTGTTACCAGTTTCATAAATGTGCACACTAGCTCAGAATCATTATCTGAGGTTACCGTTGCTTCATCCATGACTTTTATTTCAAAAATTGGAAATGAAACAAATAAAGAAGCTGGAAAGGAAAGTATTCAGGAAAATGCAATTTTGCAAATGCAATCTTCATCTTCTCACATAGTCTCAGTGGAAGAAAGCAGCAGAATTGAAGGAATGGAGGATTTTTCTAAAGTGCAGTTTAGGAATGAGGAGAATAATGTGAATGTTTTGGCACAAATTAATGCAGAAGAATTAGCTGTGAAAGATAAGATAGATAATCAGACAAATTGTGCAGATACAAGTAATGCAAAGCAAGTGTCAGAGCATGCTCAAATAACAGAGCAAGTTCAAATAAGGATGGCATCTTTAGAAAATGTTAATGAAATGGAGAAAGACTACATGTCAAAAAATATATATCTGAGTGAAACAAGTTGTGAGTCAGACATTGATGCAAACAGGATGGGAATGCTTGAGGAAATTAAAAACGGAGATGTTTCAAAGGATGGTTCATTTAATAACGCATCCCACACACTAATTGGGCAAACAGATAAACTGGTTCTGGAAAAGTCCACTACTTTGGGTCATGAAAAAGAAGAGCAAATTAGTCAGATAGAAAACAAGGGGCAGCCTGAGTTAAAATCTGATGCTGATGTAGGGCTACAAAGTCAAGAAGCTGAAAAGGTGCATGGAGAGAATAGGCAGTTGGATTTAGAAATGGCCAAGCTTGAGGAGAGGCCAGAACTGCATAATGTTACCAGTGAGAAGAGTCCTGAAAATGATTACAACAAAGTGCTACTCAAGCTTGGAGATGAGAAGAATAAAGATGAGGATTCTATAGCTTCCTCTGTCCTTAATGTGGAAACTAGAACAATTTTAAGAAAAATGGATGAAAGCCCTCTGTCAAGCCCAAGTGAGGTTAAGATAGAGGTGGAGAAGCAGGCAGAGGAGGCACCAGTATTCAAAGAGGAGGGAGCTGAGGGAAAAGTAAAATTTGGGTAAGTGTTAAAGGGAAATCAACAACAGTCATGCATAGTGATGTACAGCATGTCTCTAAATGTTGCATTTTAAAGCTTATCCTATAAAGTGCATGGCTTACCCTTTATTTTTGTTGAGAAATTAGTGCATATCTTTGTCCTTCCTAGTGCTTTGTGTGTGTATATATATTTTGTAGTTCTTTATGGCCCAACAAATCTGTAATAATTTTTTCTTTGTCATTATTTTCTTTTGTATTCCCCAAATCAATTCATTCATGCCATTCAACTCATTACATATTTCTGCAGTAAATATTAGACTATCTCCCCTGATCTTTTAGGAAAAAGGTGCACAATTCTAATCCTCAAAATGCTGAGTTGACAAGCAGATTTAAATCTCATTTTGTATTCCTCCTAGTGACACAGGACACACTATTGCACTCATACAACACCTCTGCCCCATGTCTAGTTTCAGACTGTGGTGTCTTCAGTGATGAGTCTCCAGGTTTTCTCTTTGACCCTAAAGAATTCCTCCGTGTAATCTGGTTTAATTGCACAAGTGCATTTTGTCATTTGTTATCTGTGAAATTCCCTGTTGTTGACTGCCACTAACTGTGTGTTTATGCACCCTGTAGTGGACCAGGCTCTGTCTCGGGTTGATTTCCTTCTTTTCACCCTTTCGTACCAGGTTAGAGATGTAATCTGTGCATATACTGTAGTTGCATATATGTACTATTTTCTCTCGCAGAGTTTAAAAAATTATAATGATGTCTCTCATTGCTTAAAATGAAAATTTTTAACACCTTTTGCCTTTTCTCATACCTAAAACCCAACAGGTCCTAGGTTTAGTGGATCACTATGCTTTTTCCACTACTATTATATTTGGATAACCTCTCTGAATCAGAAACATGGTAGATTTTGCATTGGTTCATTTTATTTAACATTTACAGTATATTCACATGCAGTAGAGGTTATATTATTGATACTTTGGTTGACATTTAAATTTATCATAATTTTGGTGCTGCCATTTTGCTGAGTGTAATTCTAATGAGCATTGCTATATTCTCTGCTGTTTTCTTCACTTTGTTGTAGATGGTAGCGACACCCATTGCTAATCACATAGGTGGACAAGGAAATACATGATGTCATTATGGTATCAAGTTGGGGAGCATGCACTGGTACAGCGCGTTGCTACCCCCACCACACAATGAAACAGTTTGGGATCCTGGGTAGCAACCCACCCAGCAGACTTCGCGGTTCAGTCCCCCCAAGAAATGACCATCTGTCTGTCACAGCCAGGTGTTACGTGGCCATCCCCTTGGTCTGATCAAGCTGCTCAGTTCCTCAACAATGAGGATCCTGTGAGCTGGATCACCCTCTGGGAATCGCGCCACATAGCCGTAGTACCATAACTGACACTCCCTGACAATGCAGGTAATGTGCCTCATTCAGGACTCCGTGAAAAACTGCTTGTTTGACGCAAGGTACCCAAGAATTCTCCAAAGAGACACACTA
Organism: Polypterus bichir lapradei; assembly: GCA_026402145.1. Taxonomy (NCBI): domain Eukaryota; kingdom Metazoa; phylum Chordata; class Cladistia; order Polypteriformes; family Polypteridae; genus Polypterus; species Polypterus bichir. The sequence goes on along the minus strand of JANRMT010062796.1, from coordinate 37,566,024 downwards.
CTGAAGGAGTCTAGTCTTTGTCTCAAGTCACTGGTTAGCGTCCATGTTTTGCAACCACATAGCAAAACAGGAAGCACCAGGACTCTAAGACTTGGACCTTCGTCCTTTTGCAGAGATATCGGGAGCACCACACACCCCTTTCCAGCGACCTCATGACCCCCATGCTCTCCCAGTTCGTCTACTGACTTCATAGGAAGAATCACCAGAGATATGAATGTCTCTGCCGAGGTAAGTAAACCTGTCAATAAGGTCAACATTCACTCCGCAGCCAGACATACTGCCAATAGCTGTGCCCAAGAGGTCATTAAAGGCCTGGTTCTTGATTTTTATCCAGGACACTTGCAAGCCTAGACACTCAGACTCCTTATTCAGTCTATTGAGAGCTCTGATCAGAGGCTCCATTGACTCATTTAAAATCACAGCATCGCCAGCAAAGTCAAGATCAGTGAATCTTTCTTCATCAACAGATGCCTCACAGCCACTGGCCCTCATGACCTTGCCCAAAACCCAGTCCATGCAAGCACTGAACAGATTAGGAGCAAAAATACAACCCTCACTAACCCTAGAATCAACTGGGAAAAATGCAGAGTTTCTGCCTCCACTCATCACAGCACTCACAGTACAAGTGTGCAGGCCGGTCATGATATCCAGCAGCTTTGAGGGGATCCTGCAAAGTCTCAGGATGTCCCACAGGGCAGCTTTACAGTCAAATGTTTTACAAAAATCGACAAAGGCTGCAATGAAACTCTACTGATACTGTATTTGCATTTGTGCTCCATGAGAACCCTCAGTTCTAGGATGTGGTGAATAGTAGACTTCTTAGACCAGACTGCTCCGGTCGCTGGTAGGTGAGCAGGTGATCATGGATCATTTTGAGGATGACCCTAGCAAGGACCTTACCCGGTACCAAGAGAAGTGTTATCCCCCTGTAGTTGACGTAATCCAGGCCATCACCCATCCCTTTCCAGGTGGGGACAAGTTCTGTCTTTCAGTCAGTTGGGATGATGCCTGTCTCCCAAATGGAAGCAAAGATTACTTTCTATGCAAGGAGGATAGCCTTACCACCAGCCTGGAGAAGTTCAGCCCAGAAACTACAGATCCGTGCAGCCTTCCCTACCCTCAGCTGGTTCACCACCTGTGCAGTCTCAATGAGACTGGGTGGTTCACAGCTAATTGGAGGATCAACCTCAAGAACTGTGGACCCAGAGATGTTAAAACATTCTAGTCAGAGGATCAGCTGTTAACAGCTGCTCATATTGGTGACTGATAATACCCGTTAAATAATGTCTTCCATTGATTTGCTTGTGGGCTCCATGGATTCAGCATCCTTTGTTTGAGCCACATAGCCTATGGAGTTGTCACATTTACCGTATATCTCTTGAGTTTTCCTCCAGGTACTTATAAGCTCAAATTCATAACTGACTTTTGGACTGTTTCAACAACCAGATGATTATCATCTATTGTAGATTACTGTAGATGAAAACTATTAAATGATATTTGTGGTACTACAGACACACAATGATCCTATGAGAAGACATGCACCTAACAACCTTTCCAAGAAGCTAATAGACATGGGTACTAACAGGCAAATTGTTTGCACATGTTAATGATAATACAAGAAACATTGTGGCTACTAATCCATACTCCACTTAAACATTGCATGTTGTAGTCCATGATGATTTTAACATCAGTCTTACCTATTGTGAGGGACTGCCTGAGTATAGTTAAGAAATTAATGCCATTAGAGAAGGATACTGCCTGGCATTTAGCAAGATGTGTGTGCAACTGACTCCCATGCATTAAACAATACATACAATTCTTTTCAGTAGTGTAATAAGACAAAGACAAAACTTTAATGGAAAATACACTTTTTATTTTATGCATCTGAGTCTCATTTAATGGTTACCAGGTATTAATTGTTCAAAGTGGGTAGACTATAGATAATGAAATGTTATCATAATTTGAATCCTAATTTGTCATGTACTATTTTTAATTTTAAAATTAAATTAAGTTTGTAAGTTAAATTTTTATTTAGCAGAAACCCTGAAATATTTATTGAAAAAATAGTAGACTTTTAAATTTTAACATGGGAACTTTTAGATTCACTTCCAGTGGAAACCACAAATCTTATTTAGGAATGTAATAAAGGTAAGGAATTTAATCACAATTGGCTGATTTATTCGAAAAATGCTTGCCACTACTTTTCAGACAGGCACTCACATTAACAGCATACAGAAGATGATACAATCTCATTAAATTTCTTTCTTCTATACAATATACACTATAGAAAAAGTAAAAAAAAATACATTGATGTATTACTCAAGACTGCATCAGTGTAGTAGAACCTGGTTTGGTACAGTAGGTAAATTCAGAAGGTTCAGTGCTACCTATATACAGTATATTTAAGTAGAAGATTATGGGTTCATGTGTATTATAGGCACATCTCACATATAAAGATATGCTGTGACTGTTTGCATTCTTATTAATTCTGTAGAATTTAACATATTCTAGTTTAAACTGTTACACTGGAAATGAATGCAGTGGCCTTAGGACCTGACTTGTGCACCTCTAGAAAAGTATTTTTGTGAAGGGGAGCTTGCTAGGTTCTAGTATTACTAAGCATTAAACAGTTTTTCTTTGCTCATAAAGACTTATAGTACTTTTTAAAATTGCGTCATAATATACAATTTTACAGTGCTGTCAGCTGTTCTTAAGCATGTCAGTGACTTTGCTTCAGTGCATGATACTCTTATTGGAAGTGAGCCTGAATAAATCCTTGTCACATTTTATTCAATTATCAATTCAGAAATACAAGCATTTAAATTTCACTGAAGTGACACTTTAGGTACTGAAAATTATTAAATCTATTTGAGGGACTTGTTTTCCCTTTAACAGATTAAATTATTCATGTTACAGAGTAGTTGGAACAGGACTGCAAAATTGATTATTAGAAGCTAATAATGCAAGTTTTTGTTATTTCATGTTTTCCACTTTTTGTGTGTATTCATCTGATCTGTAGTAAGTTATACAGTATAACTTGAATGCAAGATTTTCATGGGTGTTTTACTTTGTTTATTGGGTTTTCCAAAAATGCTTGTTGGTGCTGGTGAAAGGTCAAAATTGTACTTGCCAAAAGCTTTCTTATAATAGCTATGGTAACTTGGTGGTGGTTATTTCTTAGGACACATAAGCTCTGCTGTTTTCAGCATTTGCATGATGATTAACAGTTTTGCACGTTAAAGAACTTTATCAAATTCAAACAAGTGACAGCATTATCTATCGTGTTACTCCAGCTTACAAGAAATCTAAATCTTTTAATTTTCTACTAATTTAGCATTTTTCTTTAAGCTTTAAGTTTGCCTCGCATCCAAAAGGTGTTATATTAATTGGAAATTCAAAATTGGATTGGTTTGAGTGAATAGGATATGTGTATGGTTGTGCACTGCAGTGGGCTGACATCTCATCCAGTTTTGGGTATTGTCCTTCTAATTTTGCTGAGAAGGACCCTGCAACCCCAAAAATGAATTGTGTTTATAAAGGATGGACAAATAGAAACAGGTTACGTACAAACATACATATACTGTGCGTATGAGAATACATTTTTGACATTCCCCTTATATACACAGACACAGACACACACACACACACACACACATATATATATATATATATATATATATATATATATATATATATATATATAATGTCTGTGTATATATGTCTCTGTATATAAGGGGATTTTAAAAAATTTATTCTCATTTTCATATAGTCACCATTTCATTTGGTGAGCAGTGCTATTTACAATATTTAACAATATGACATCCATTATTGCTTATACGCAAACCTGTTTTAATTAATTTATTGAACATTTTTGACAAACCTTTGTTTTAGGTTGTTGCTATATGGGTATATATATATATTGTTTATGTACAGTATATACTTACACATATCTATCTATCTATCTATCTATCTATCTATCTATCTATCTATCTATCTATCTATCTATCTATCTA
>JANRMT010062796.1:37525372-37562001 GCA_026402145.1 Polypterus bichir lapradei | reverse complement strand
CTATCTATCTATCTATCTATCTATCTATCTATCTATCTATCTATCTAAATATACTGTATATAATTAAGCACAACCCAAAAACATGGTTTAAAATGTGTTTTCTTAAATGTTCAATTGTATCCAGCAGGTTTGTTTCCCTAATTAAGGAAGGTATGTACTGTATATATGTTTTTGATATCACAATTGTCTAGTAGATATTGACTTACAGTTTTCTTCATATGTACAATATAAAGCCTACTAAAAGTCTTTGTCAGTTTGTCTCATCTACTACTTTACAAAGATACCCATGCTTAATAAAAATGAGGAAAAAAAGAGGAAAACAGACTACTGACAGTAGTGTGTATTATGATTATCTTGCTGCAATAGACATTATATAACCAGTTCATATGCCTAAGTCTTGACTTAAATGAAAATGTATATTAGTGCAAAATAATAATGTTTTAGTCTTGATAATGTTATTCATCTTCCAGAAAATAGCAGTAGAATTCCTCCAAATTATTCCTTGAGGCCTATTTAAGTAATGCAAGAACTTTATTAGGTGTTGACAAGTGGCACAATCATTAACTTCTAATAATTGCAAATAAATGTTTCTTTTCTATATACTGTAAAATAAAAACCATTAGGTTATTCAGTAAATCTAATACACAAACATAATTTCAGTTCTGGTCACCTGCATTTTGTAAGGAAACACAAATATGGTAGTTCAGTTGTTTTTTCCTTTTAGTGCATTCTTTGTTTAGGCTGTTTAAGAACAGTGTAGCTCTCATTGGAAAATATAAAAAACATAAAATTAATGTACTTTATCTAATGTTTTTGTTTTTATTTTATGTATATTCTTTCTTTCAAATTAATCTAAAAAGAACACTTTATTATGTCTTTCATGTCATACAAAACTTTAAATGTGGCAGACAAATTCTCAAGATACAGCTAATAATCTCTTAACATGGTTTATTTTGTTTTGCTTGGAAGAAAATAGGAATGAATCAGAATTTGCTCAGGTTTCATACTTTTTATTCAGTTACTTTGATGATCATCACAGATTAATCTAATAATCTTATGCTTCACATATTAAATAATTACTGTAAATACATTTAGATACTTTCAACATGTTTTATATTTTATAGGCCAATTTTTACAGTGATGTTTTAATGTTTGTATTGTGCCCTAATGAATCCTTTTATTTGTAATATCAATTTTACATCTTTAGTTGCTCAAGATATGTTAAGCTTATTTTACATTTAACAAACTGAAGCAAAGTTAGTGTAGTTCAAACATTTTTCTCAGCACATGTCATATGCTGAACTTTTAATTCCTTCTTTTTTGTGTGGCTGTCTAGTAATCAAGATGAAAAGACTAAGGAAGAAACACCTATTGCTGCCCCTCGCATCAAGAAAAGATTAAGTGTTGCTTTGTCAGAAGACAGTTCACCACCACAATCAGCTCCACAATCTCAAGCAGGAACACCTGATGTCAAAAGGACTCCTGTGAAGAGCACAGAACCTCCTAAAGACACCCTTGTATCCAGACCCAGTGAGCACAATCCTCCACATGGTGTACGTTCCACTGTGCCTCCCACATCCAATCAAATTTTACCTCCAATAAGGACAAAAAAGAAAAAGTTGCTTTCACCTATCACAACTATAGACATTACCCCTGAGAAGAGCGTAAGCAAACAGAAACCAGAAGCACTTGAGAAACAAGAGCAAAGTCCCCAGTCTGAGGTATTAATTGAAGAATTTATGTACTTACTGTCTTTGCATCACTACTGTCTCCCAAATAGTATAATTTCAGTATTCAGAAATTTGATTATTGCCTCTGTGGTTGTCTTATTTTTAACAATATATTTATTAGCTTTAAATTCAAGTGGATAGGTACTATACAGTATAACATTTTCTCCAATAAATCAGAAAAGCCTATCAAAACCCATGTACTGTATTTGTTTGTTACACTGCCATTGTAGAAATGGTTGTGGCAGAGCGTAGATGAAATTTTGAACAGCTTTTGCCATTTGTAGATAATGTTTGCTTATAGTGAAATGGTCAGGTAGAGAAAAGAAAAATGAAGTTAATAAGTTAATTGAAGTAGAACCGTAATAGTAATTTAAAACTTTGAAATTTCACCATGCAAGTACAGTATTTGGTAAAGAATCTACCGCCTACTGCTAGGAGTTGAGCTTATTCAGTTACTTGGTATTTATGTTATCGTCAAGTTCTAAAAATGATAATAGAGATATGGCATAGGACTCTCACTCTTTCAAAAAAGAATGATGAGGAAAGCTGATGATTATTGGTTCATCCTGATTCTTGCACCAATCAAAAGTGAGTGTTGAGAGTAAGCAACCATTTGTTTTGAAAATGCAAACTACAGAAAGTAGTTCAACCTTGTTTCAAGTAGCTGAGCTTTATTACTTTCAGTAAAATTTGATTGACTGAATAATTGGAAGAGAACCATTTCCTTTTGAAACCTTGGTTAAAAAGTGATAATATAAACTGATTCAGGTTATACAGTGCTGAGTCTGGCTTAGTCATCTTTAATCAACGTGCTTCCTCCTAGAAATGTATAAATATTGTAGCACACAATTCAATTCACATTTGTAGAAATGGATTACTTTAACTAAATAAACAGCTACTTCCACTTGGGATTTTAGATGAAAGTAACACCTAACTTAAATGTGACTGTGTTTCTTCATATAAGAATAAATTTATTAATGCTGATGTGAAACCATAACCTTCCTATTTTATTTTTGTCTATGCACAGTCTTCAAGCCCACTGCCAAGCCCAGGCCTTGTTAGTTCAAGCCAGTCTTTATTGGAATGGTGTCAAGAAGTGACAAAAGGATACCTGGCAGTGCGAATTACTAATTTCACCACATCTTGGCGCAATGGCTTGGCGTTTTGTGCAATTCTTCACCATTTTCACCCAGAGAAAATGTAGGGTTTTTTTCTGTCTCTGACCCAGTTTCTGAAATATTAACATTAATCTTAACTTTGAGCCTGTTTCTGTACCTGATTGTCAACTGTATTGTGGTAAACTTAAACGTCCTGTTCCAGCTAACCTGTTTCTGCACTGGAGTAGTACTACTAATTGTCAAATGTATAATATACAGTAGAAGTAAACAATGTTGATTTCTTGCTGTAATATTTAAATATGCTTACATTTTTCTGATTATTTTTCTTTAATTTAGATAAATGAACAAAACTGTTTCTTTTGGGCAAAATGTCATCTTTTGCCAAGTGAATTATCACTTTCTGTTTTGTTTCTTTTACAGAGACTATGATTCCTTAGATTCATATGACATTAAAAATAATAATAAAAAGGTAAGTGATTTTTGTATGCTTACATATTGTAGTAAGCTTTTGTTAACTTGCAGTTATCTTTTTTATTCTATAAACAGGTTTTAAGAATAACATTGTAAAATTTCAATTTAAATGATTTTTCCAACCATTTATTGTAATCATAACTGAAGAATATCATAGCAACTAACCCCATTAAGAGTGACAAGGAAAGCCTGCACCCTACAGACATGCCTGGAATATTCGAGTTGTTCAGACACTCAAAAAATTTAGGGAACATACCCCTGTGCAGATAATCATTTGGTTTCTCTTGATATTTACAGGCCTTTGATGGCTTTGCAAGCCTGGGAATCAGTCGACTGCTAGAACCAGCTGACATGGTGCTTCTGTCAGTTCCTGACAAGCTAATAGTGATGACCTATCTTTGTCAAATTCGTGCCCATTTCACTGGTCAAGAACTCAATGTAATACAGATTGAACATAATAGTAGCCAGAGCACATACAAAGTTGGAAGCTTTGATTCTGATTCCAACTCTTCAGTGGACCCTGCCAAGTTTTATGCAGATAGGATACATGCATCTGGTGTAATTCTAGGACTGAAATCAGTAGGAGAGGAGGGCAAGACTTTCCAAGAAACTGTGGATAAAGAAAGAGTGCAAGAGAAATGTTGTAACCAAGATGACAAAAAAGGCTTACTGGCTGTTATGTCAGTAAATGATAAAACTCCACACATTAGCAGCTCAAAAGATGCCACCACTAATTCAACAGGTTTAAAGGCCAATGGCGTTTCTGCTGATAGTGGAGGAGATATAAACCATGCAGTACAACCTAAGATTTCTGAATTAGTACCTCCACCAAGGACAAAGCGAGCTACAGTTAGGGCAGACAGCATCCATGAAAATGGAGGGGAAAAGGTGGAAGATGGTTGGAAAGCAGAAAAAGAGAAGCTACAGAGACAGGTATCTGTAAACAGTCATGGAGGACCCACAGCTCCCTGCCGGCCTCATGCTCCAGGAAAATCTGCCTTTTCCCATGTAAGGGATGCAGACCTAGTGAAAAAGCGTCGTTCACGGCTTAAAAGTGAGTCACAGTCAATTGATGAGGCAGAAGGAACGGAAGGGCTCTCGCTTCCTAAGTCTGAGGTAAGGTGGACATTTTCTACCTTCTGATAGTGCATGATATGATCATTTATTTCCTATTATATCCAAAATAATTATTTCCTGAATTATTTTAGCATAAGAAATTTAACAGCACTTTTTCTAATACAATTTTGATAAGTAAATAATTCATAATGTAGTGTATTGTGTAATACTTAAAATAAGTAGGCCAAGGTAGTTGTATTATGTAAATAAGTAATGGAGATGATTGAGAAAAAAGGAGAACACAAAGTGCTAAGTAAACAGGAAGAAAAATAAAGCCTTGATTCTCTTGACCTACCTTACCCCTGCTTGTTTTATAGTTTATCTTGAATGACTCGTCCATTTGTCTGCCTAATTGTAACACAGAACAAGACTTTTCACATTCTAAGAGCATCTATTTTGACTGGCTTTAAACTTGCTTCCAAGTAGTGCTGGGCGGTATGACCAAAATTCTATATCACGGTATCTTTCAAAATTATACCGGTTTCACTGTATTCGACGGTATTTTTTTCCCATGCATGAGTGGATGTTAACCACATTTTCCACTGCAATTACTGCAGTAGGCTGGCTAAGAATAACCTATTCCACTGTCGTGAGAATTGTACATTGTATAAAAAACATTTTAATGTGCACTGTATTAATACAGGTTTGCATGGCCCCATAAAGTAATAGTTTTCAAGGGGGTGGCACTAATGAAGAGAATGAATCACATTGCATGACGATCTAAATATAGAACCTTTTTATTGAACAAATTTTGCAAACAACTTAAACTATAATTTTGACAACATATTTTCAACCATTCAAAGAGGCATTTAGACTTAGTAAAATATCCAGAGGTGCTTGTCAAAAGTTGTATTGCACTGAACATGTCTTAGAAAAGGAATGAATAGTGAATATTTTTTGTAAACTACACTTTTTGTTAATGTTAACAATCACTGTCTACTGACACGTCAGCTATATGGATTGTAATGGCGTTGGTTATCTTGATCCACCGCTTGGTTTTTTTGTTGTAGGCAGTACCTCTAGCAAACGCGTCTACAAGTGATGTCTGACTCGAGTGTCCTCTAGCTTTTTCAATTTTACCTAAGGATGTGGAGAGTGCAAATCTTAGTTCCATACATTCATGGTACTCCAAAGCATGTGTGTGGCTAAGCTGTTGCAGCAAATTGCTTGTGTTGCCGCCTCCGGCGACAACTTTAGCACTACAGCATTTGCAGTAAATAGTTGTTTGATCCACATCTGACCTTTTAAAACCAAAGTATCTACAGACAACAGACATGGCTCCTTTTTTCAGCAAAAGTTCTTCAGTGTCATCATGTTCAACTGTATTGTCTGCTACAGCTTCAGTTTTGGAATGTTCTCTGTCCATTTTCACTGCTCAAAAGCTCCACTTACGCATGTACTCTGTTGCATGCGTGTTTAGCGGTGTAGCAGTGAAAAAGGTACCCCCTTAAACAGTTTCCCGCTGCAACATGCTCTGAACATTGTTTAGGCTATTTAAACCAGTATTGCGGTATAAGGAAAATCCATATCATAACAAAAATAAAAAACGGTTTTCGGTATGAACCAGTATATATCCCAGCACTACTTCCAAGGTCACTTGCAGTGGTCCTCATAACTTATAGATTGACCACATATGCCCATACTGATGTTTTTTTTTCTGATTGTCCTTCTTCTTCTGATTCTCCCTCTTGTCAAACAGAGAGGTTTAGCTGTGCACTGCTGGATCACAGTCATCTACCCTGCTTCTCACATTTTGGCTCATGCTTGTGCTCCTGCCAATTGCACTTCTCAATATAGAACTTATCACCATCATTCCCATACTATTGCAATGCATTACATTCTAGCCAAGAGGGCTTTTCCTTGTCCCAAAGAGCACTGCTCAGCCTTGATCATTTCTTCTGGTCCATTCTTCTGCATACAGTACTCTCACTCACACATATATGCAACAAAAATCAAAAAAGATCAGCAACATTTTGTTTACCTTTCTCAATAAACTGCAAAATCTTAAACTGTATCTTGCATCAGTAGTATGTGTTATGGTTTACAATAGCATTTGTTATCAAGTATACTGTATAGTAAATATGAAACATAGCAAAATTTCAAAGAAAGTGAAGGGATCAGAATACTTTTCTGAATCTGAATACACCTTATCAAAAAATACAGCCCCCTTTCTTCTGATTTTTCTCTCTCTATGATGCTGCAGTAAAAAGGTAACGATCAGTTACAGCTTATTCATTATATGCAGTGGCATGCTTTGCTGAGTACTTCCTTGGCTTACATTATTGTGAAATCTTTAACAGGAAGTCCATGTGAAAGCACAGAAATGTTTTTGATGTTTTGTTGTCTTTCCTGCAGACTTCTCTTCATGAAGCCAATGTTACTTCAAAGCCTGGCGTAGCCTCTTCAAAGAATCGACTCAGTCAGGAGGCAGAGTTGGGTAAGATCACTAAAGTCATGCATATGCAGTTTAAAAATTAGGAAAACTTGATGAAACATTTGTAAATGCATCCTCCACTCCAGTCTTTATCTGATAGGTAAATTGCAGTATATCCAGGTGGTCTACCACAAGAGGAATTATATAGTCCAGGACCAGTCTCTCAGAGGTCTTTATTATATGAGACATAAGTACCACTAGTTTATAGTCATTAAGTGAAGATTTTCATGCCTTCTTTGTAACAGAAACAATGTGGGGTGTTTTTCACAGCAGTGGCACTTTCTGAAGCCTTAGAGACAGACTGAATAGGTGACAGAGAACACCACAAAGTTGAACTCAATAACTGACTTCATCTGGTCCTGCAGCTTCCTCAGTTGTCTCCTTACTTGGTCTTTAGTTATGGACAGTCCACACTGATGGTCAGAAGTGGACTTGTCACTGGCCATTGCAGATGACGTTGTAGGAGTTGTTGATGTAGTAGGGACGGTATGGGGAGACTGATCATTGGAAGAAGGTGGCAGTGGGAGGAAAAATCCATTAAAAATTGGTTCAGGGTATTAGCTTTGTCCATATCCCCTTCTAGCACCTGAGCCCTTCATTGCTTGAGTCATGTAATTATACCCAGTCCTTTACAGACATCCTTCATATTATTCTGAGTGAGTTTGTTTTGTGTTTTAGCTTTGTAAATGTTTTTTACATTTAAAATGTCAGATTGTGAAAGGGTCCAGAAATAACACCCAACATATTGTTGAAAACTATAGTATACCAGAGTGACAGGTATCTTGCATTGCTGCTAAAGGAACAGTGGGAGAGTTTTTAATTTTGTGCCTAGAAAATTTTGATTAATTTTATTAGACTCATAAGAACTGAAGACATTAATGCTCCCCTGGCATACCTTGGATCCCTGAGAAGGACTCCACCATCATCGCACCCGCTCCTCTAAAAATAATTACTGGGGACAGTCTGCCCCTAGAGCACAGATCCTTCACTCCCCTGCTGGGCTAATGACCACTCTGCCTCTTGCTTGCCTTCTGGCTGGCTAAAATCAACTTATTAATGTATTATTCTGGCAAAAACTTGAAATTATACATTGCTATCACAAGAGACACTGTCTGGAGTATTTAGGAAAATACAGAGATAAAAAGACAATGTGGGAACCTATTGCCAAGAATAAATGCCATATTATCATGTAGATTTTGAAGTAATGATACACATACAACAGACGAAAACAATGTAAAAAACACACACACTCACACACATACTTAAATGGCATAGTTTCAGAGGGTGCGGCTAACATTAGCAAGTTTGTATATTTTGATTAAAATTCAAACCTCCACTGTTTTTTCCAGAATGCAGCACCACTAAATGAAAGGTATTGGTTTCCCGCGGTTGAGCTAAATTAGCAGCTTTTATGTCTGAGTGTTAAGACAGAACTTATGACTTCACCCATTACTCACCTAACCCTCTTCACTTCGTGGATTATAAAGTGGTTTAAATACTTAGCTTAGTTTAATATTTTTTAAAGTATTTTGAAACTTTGAGTGAGCGTACAGCTGTGCTTCTGTTCATTTTTGATGTGTGTACCGAATTAATGTTGCTTGAATCACCTTGAATTATACATTAAAAAAATTATATATTTCAACTTGAATGTATTTATTTTCATCTACAGTATCTGCTTATTTCTGTGATGGGTTGCAGAGATCTAAAGCTTATTCTGACCACTTCAGGCCGAAAGCAGACACCAGTGACACACATACACGCAACCACATTATGAGAATTTTATTGAAAGTAAAACCTATTACAGGTAGATTGCAAAAAGAAAAAAAAACAGGATGTAGTGGGTTTGAAATGCCTGAAAATAGTGAGGGAAACATTGTGGTTATTAATTAAACGTAGGCAACCAGGAAAAGGTACATGGTGAAGTTACTAAATGAGGAGAAAGAATGTGATAATTATGTTCAGTGTTTTGATAGCAAAAATGGAAGTGCAACTGAAGAAGAAGATACTGAAATTAAAAGTTTGTTTGGAAGCAAAAGGCCTCAAAAAATAAATGCAGAACACATGATGGTTGGAAACATGGAAGAGGTGATTGCATGGTTGTGTGGTTTGTGCAGTAGAAGTATTAGGAGAAACTCTGTCAATGCACAGGTGGCTAGAAGTCGGTGCAGAAAAATGTAGTGATGTGAAGGGTAGGCTGCATGTGGAAAGTGTAAATTTGTTTTGTAAAAAGGTGTAGAAGGGGGAGCAGGATGCCAGTGTAGTAAGTCTAAATTTAGATGTTGGCAAAGGAGCTTTTTTGAAGAAAATAAAGAAGTTCTGTTACCTAGTTGTCAGGTTGAGTGCAGACAGAGGTGTGGTCACAGCAGTGATAGAGACATTGAGAGATACATGGAAGATATACTGGAACGTGTCCACCATTCTAACTTCTAAAAAGACCCTGTCTACCATTGAAGAGAAAGGATCATGAAAGTTATTTGAGGAGTATTATGCTCTGCAGCAGTGAGACATGGCCAATGAAGGTAGAATATTAAGCAAAGCTGGAAAGAACCCAGGTGAGAATGATCAACTGTATGTGTGGGGTGTCAAGGATTAAGAGAAAGATGGATACTAAGTTAAGAAAAAGACTTGGTGTGGAGCATGTTGAGGAGAAAGCAGAGGATGACTGAGTAAAGCAGTACACCAAGATGGGGGTGGAGGGGATTAGGCTAAGACGGAGGGTGAAGCAAATATGGTGGTAGGTGGTGAATGATGTGAGAAGAATAGGTGTCACCCCAAAGGATTGTCAGAACTGTGGAGAGTGGAGGCAATTGATATATGGGCAACTCTACTAACTTGAGTAAGCCCAGAAAAATGGCAATTTAACAATGGTGATGATATTTTCCAAACCATAACACAAATTCTGATTGCCTGCAAAAACAACCTACAGGAAGAAGATTAAAATTCTTCATAAATGGTGGGATAGCAGTAATCTGTCCATCGACATCAGCAAAACTTAGGTGGCTATTGTGAAATTCAGGTGGTCATGCTTTTTTTGACGTTAATGTGACTGTTATGCAAGGAAGGAGTACCTTTAAATACGTATTACATCACTGATGATCTGACATGGTCCTTCAGCATCACTTATTTTGTTTAGAACTTTAGAATGGCACTGTCACTTTTTAAGGAGGCTGAGTGAAGTCAGTATTTGTCTTCCAGAGCTAAACCATTCATTTCATTCACTGTTGTCTTTCCTGCTCTGTAAATTGAACCAATACTTGAAGCACTTTCGCCGTTTTATAAAGGTTTAATAATTTCAGTTTTTTGGGACAATTCCAACATCACACATGTTTATCAGCCATAACAATGTATATTAGATTAATTATAACAAAAGAGAAAAGCTATAAAACGCTATTACAACTGAAGGTACGTAACTGACACTGTGATTTCAAAATGCAGCATGACACTTGGTGGTGGGGATGTATACTACACGCTAGAACAAGGGAGAGGTGTTCCAATGTGCATAGCGCACAGCATACTACTGCACGGTAGTAGTAGTACAGTAATAGGTAGACTCTGGCATGCGCAGTGTTTTTTTTTTTTTTTTTTGACTCTGACTTTTGACAGAGACTGAAGGTTAATCGAGTGATGGATAATCGAGGTTTTATTGTACAATACTCTCAGTGGAGAAACAATGCCTAGCTTATTAAAATATAGAAAGCTTTCTTAGACTCAGTTGTGTAGTTTTAACCTGCAATGTAGTCTTAGTCCTTATCTTGCCATTCTTGATTTATATTTGATATATGAGACTAGATAACACTGGAAAACATCTCTCTATACAGTCATAGTATGTCATTGTACTCAATGTTAAGTGGAAGATATTTGTTTTTTGACTTGGTTATACAATATAATTAGTTTAAAATAGTATCATTTAAGCTATGTACTATTTAACTACATTAATTGCTTAGCAGAGGCTGTTATCCAAAGTGACTTGCAAAGGAAGTCAGCATAATGGAGTAAACATCAGTCTGGGGACTGTTTGGGAAATAACTCTTACACTGTGAAGACTTTCTTTTACATATCCAGCATTGTTTTCCCAAGGTCATTGGTCTTTCAGACAAAAATTGTGCTTTTGTGTATGTGTGGAATAACAAAAAAAAACTCATTGTTTGTGATGGCATTATTATAGCATAAAAAATCTATTGCTTTTGTTGCAGATTTCAGAGGGTCTAAATCCTTTGCAGAAGACAAGACATTTGATGTGCCAGACAGTGCAAAGATCTCAGAAGAGGAAAATGTGGTATGATGTTAATCCTCCTACATTATATTTACCCATTAGATGATCAAAAAAAAATTTTTGAACAGCCATGGAAGTAGTATAAAAAGTTACAATTAACGTTTGTAACAGATAGAGGGCGATATCGTCCTCTTGAACCCTCAGACTATACGCCAAATATAATTTATTTTTGTAATATACTGTGCACAAAGCACCCTCCTCTCCACAATACTCCTAAATACAATACTCAATAATCACAATAACCAATCCTCCACTCCCAGACGCGTTGCCACCCTTCCACCCAGCTCAGCTCAACCCTGGGATCTCCCACAGTCCTTTAAATAGTCCTTGAACCGGAAGTGCTTCTGACCCCTCAGTCCATGTGACTATCCAGCACTTCCGGGTCAGGTGAAAACTCCTTTTCTTCATCAGCCCAGAAGCACTTTATTTCTTCCAACCATGTGACTGTGATGTACTTCCAGGCTGTGTGGAAAATAAACGTCTCTGTGCCTCCCTACAGCATCCCCTGGCGGCCCCGACGTTATCCAGCAGGGCTGTGTATTAAAACTCCAAAGTCCATGATGCCCTGCTGGAATTCGGGGCATCTCCACATTGCAAGGAGGGCTCCATCTGGCGGCTTGGGGGTCTTGGCCGGGATAAACTGCCGGCCATAGTCCACACGTTCTTATCATGATTATACAACCACCAATAACATTAACTTGTTTCTCCTGTCAGTAAAATTATGTGGAAATGTCATTCTTGGGAATATATGTTTGAAGCCAGCACCTTAGAGTTCAGTATGGCAGTAGTTTCAGTTTATGTCTTCAATTGTGTTTTGCAGAAGTTGCGAGATACCAGCCAGTATGTGCTATGTGAACTTCAGGCCCTGGAGAACGAACAGAAGCAGATTGACAGTAGAGCAGCAGTGGTAGAGACAAAATTGAGACAAATAATGGAGTCAGGTAATAATGATAATAATAATGTTATGTATACAGTGCTTTTCTCACAGACTGTAGATATTTGCTGTTTTTTGCTTTTTGAAATAAATTTAATATAACTTATTTCGCTTAATATATTTGTTTTAAAAAATTTTGAATGTCATGCATTAACAGTCTTTTACAATACTGGTTAAGTATCAGTTCAGTGTTTTAGCAAAATATAGTTTAATCTCATTATCTATGAACATTTAAAATTGAAAAGAAGTTAAAATGAAATTATCTCACAGAAAAACTCTGCATTATAAAGTGTTTGGACAACCTATCTTACCACTAGTGATAACAATTACTGTAAGATAATGCACTTGTACTTATTTTTGTTTAATAAGTCATTCTTCAGCTATTGTCATTGTTTTGTCTGATTATATCTAAGAGATGCAGGTCTTCTTCCACCACTGTAGTAGTAGTAGTAATGTAGGTAGTAGTATTGTCATTAGTATTCCTTGCTGATGTGGTTGTTATGCTTTTTTAAACCCAGTAATCCATTCAGCCCATAATGACTAAAGACTGCCAAGAAGAAAGTTGCTGCAGTGGTGGCAAAGTTGTCATAGAAAGATTGTAATATGAACTGTAAAGAAAATTGAAGAAAACATTATTTTGCTTGATTTTGATATTATCAGTCTTCTTCTCGAGTCTCCCTTAACATTCACATAATGCCAGATTTTCCTCTGTTCTGTTTAGTTTTAAATCCATGGGATCAATTGTTTGTCCATTTTGATGATTGTAATTAGAATTTGTATGCCAAATGATGTATTTATTTAATAGTTCATCCATAGATCTAACTAAGATTTTGGAATGTCATTCTTCTATAATGTCATAGTTGGTGAATTATAATCTATTGGAGCATTACAAAAGCATAAATATTATTTGAGAATTTTAGGAGGAGGTATCTTTAAAAACCTAATCCATATTTTGTTATTCTGGTCTGAACAAGTCAACCCAAAAGCTTTGTTTGTTTGTTTGTATCTGTTCCTGAAACTCAGCATATTGTACTTCATTCAGAATATTTATTCCAGGTACCAACAAGCTGGAGGAAGAGGAGTTAATCCAAGAGTGGTTCACATTAGTAAATAAAAAAAATGCTCTAATTCGGCGTCAAGATCATCTGCAGTTGCTGTGAGTTTCTCTTGAGTCACACTTGAGTTAATACTTTATCTGTTTTCTCTCTCACCAATATAAGCTGTTTAATTGGGCTCTAAATATAATAACAATATTTAAAAATGTGAATAATTTATAAAATATTTTCCTTTAAGATAAAAAGTTATTAAAATATTTAATAATTAAACTTTGTATATCTGACTGTTTTAAAACAATAAAAAATGTTTACATACTGTTTGTTGGTTGCTCAGGTAAGTGGGGCACAAAAATATATGCAAATAAAAAAATGAATCACCGGCCTCCCACATTTTATAACTACCACTATTTTAAAACTGTTAAATTGTATTCATATTTTTCTTTAATGTTTAATGTGTCAAAGACCTTTGTAATTATGTTAAATTATTAAGAAAATAAAGTAATACATTTAGAATATTATAGTAACCTTTTAAGAAATATTTTTATAAATAAGTGAACTGCAGATCTGTACATATCATTTGCTGAAAGTAATCTGTCTATTTCAATTTTCTCTGCTAGGGAGGAAGAGCAAGACCTGGAAAGAAGATTTGAACTTTTAAACCGTGAACTACGTGCCATGATGGCAATTGAAGGTATTCTAATTTAGGGGCTTGTTAGCCAGGCAGTGTGTTGCAAAGGTTTTACTAAGGGCATTGACAGCTCCACAAAAGGTGCACAGAAAAGGGTTAGACTATATGAAAAATGAAGCATCCATGGAGTACTGAACCATAATCAGCTCTAGTGATTACTAGACCTCTGAGTTATTTCGATAGCACTCAGTTTAAACAGGCTTTGTTAAGGACTCCAGAAGAATGAGGTGGGCACTATTTATTCTGTAGCAATCCCCTCCACTAAGTGAATATTTGGCAGTACACTCATGCAGAATTGTAAACTATTTGAACAGTTTTCTGTTAGAGCAGGTAATGTTTTTTACTAGGTATAATAATGGTCAGAATGAACAGTATCAGTTTCCATGTCCAAATCTGATTTGAGTCTAAGATCCTAATTATTTTTCATGAACAGTAATAATGATCGTGATTTCTTATTTCCTGATTAAGAATGGAAGAAAACAGAGGCCCAGCAACGAAGGGAAGCACTATTGCTTGATGAACTTGTGTCACTTGTTAATAAACGAGATGAGTTGGTCCATGATATGGATGCTAAGGAGAGACGGTGAGGCCTAATGTTTTGTTGTTCTCGAATGATTTCTTAAGAATTTCTTCATTTACTGCACTGTCATTCATCATACTCAGCTCAGTTCCATCTACTCAGACATTGTGAAATCTGCTTAAGCATTGTTGTAAATCAGGAGAAAACCAAGGATGGGACAGCAGTTCAGTTTTTTTATTTAGTTTATTCTTTATTTTGATATCATGAAAGTCAGGCTCAGAAAGCTTGTACAGACTTACAGATACAAAATAGTAAAAGAAAAG
The DNA here is from genome assembly GCA_026402145.1 of Polypterus bichir lapradei. Lineage (NCBI taxonomy): Eukaryota > Metazoa > Chordata > Cladistia > Polypteriformes > Polypteridae > Polypterus > Polypterus bichir. The sequence continues at coordinate 37,547,339 of JANRMT010062796.1, read as the reverse complement.
AAACTAACCATGCAACATTTATTCATAAGCAGTCTAACAGCATCTGTTTAAATTAACTGTAATAGAACTCAGACAAAATCTGGGGATACAATGTAAATTTGAAATAGACTTTAAAGATGATCTTTGAAAAAATTAACTGTCAATGAGGGCCGTAAGTAAACACTTTAAAAAGATCCCAGTGCCAAGTGCAGGATGTGGGCTGTAATTTAGACACCCTTGCTGTAGCTTGTAGTATTTTGCTGTTAGTTTATAATTATTTTCAATCATCTTGCACCTCCCCAGGAAGATTACTGCTCTAAGGATGAAATCTTCGTAGAATAAGTAAACTTTTGCCTCCAAATCTGTCACAGAAAGACAGAGGTCACCCTAAGTAGATCACAAAAAACATCACTGACACATAATTACATTCAAAACAACAATATTAGGAATAATAATAGGTCATTGTTGCAATAAAAATATAAAATTATAATGTAGGTTGTACGTTTGCACAAAAGTGGCTCATTGTAGGTTTAAAACCTGTAGACAATTAAAGTACAAAATAAGTCAACTAATCAAACTTGCTCTGTAATCAGTCATATCCTTTAAAGTGAGAAGATGAATCCCCCCTTAGTAGCAGCAACAACATTTGCAGTTAATCAGAGAATTGTGCGACTCAACTAGAGATGTCATTTGAGACAGCACCATCCAAGAATACAAGTTGCTGGTCTAAATGTTGTTTTGCTGGCAGACATAAACCACTTTGACCATGTCAGTAATCAACAACTAACAGAGAAATGCAGACTGCCCAGAGGTTAAATAATAATTCTTCTTGGTCTGGTGCAGGATAAACTGGAAAGAGGAACACACCAGAATTTTCCCCTCAGTCCCACTGTACAGCATCTTACACCTCTCCATTTCTACACCACTGGTGGATTCCTGCAGACCACTGGTGATGCACATGGCCTCAGCAAGGCTGCTGTGTCTAAATCTGTGCATGCAGTGGCCATATTACTATTGCACCATGCATTTGGGTTCAAATCCCACTTCTGACCCTGAGTAACCATGAGCAAGGTCTCTTCACTTGCCTGTGCTCCAACTGCAAAAACAAAAGAAATGAAACCAATTGTATCTCAGATGTTTTAAGGCACCTTGGAAAAAAGCAACAGCCAAGTAAATAAAAGTAATAATACAGTGACCTGCACAACATTTAAATTGGTTTTCATGGCATTGCTGGCATACCTGGCAGCGGATGGAATGCTCAGCCCTATTTCTACTCCCTACTTCTTGAATCCCATCTCTGCCTCTCAAAATGGGTTCTTGGTGCTAAATGTTCAGGTGAAGTGCAACCAGTCATCAGAGTCTTCCTACAGATATTGTGGTCAAGCAGCCTGGAAGTACATAAGATACTCATATCTGCTTCAACTTGGGAGCAATCTGGGCATAAGGAAGATGCGATTCTGGTGCCTGCTTAAGTCCTGAGGTGCTTCCATGACTGTTGAAAAATAATACAGTAAAACCTCAGTTATCCGCCACTTGATTAACAGTCAATCTCTGTTAACGTCAGGGCCAAAAAAAAAAAAATGTACTCGGTCACCTACCTATTACTGTACTGCTACTGCCATGCTATGAGCTATGCTGTACATTGGAACAACTGTACCTTCTGCTAGCACAAAGTGTTCTTCCCCAGCACCACGTGTTTTTTGAAATGAAATCAATCATTTTGAAATCAAAGTGTCAGTTATGTACCTTTAGTTTTAATAGTGTTTCGTAGCTTTTCTCTTTTATTATAATTAATCTGTTATACATTGTCATGGCTGATAAACGTAAGCGTGTGGTGTTGGAATTGTCACAAAAAACTGAAAATATTACACGTTTACAAAATGGCAAAAGTGCTTCAAGTATTGCTTCAGTTTACGGAGTAGGAAGAACAACAGTGAATGATATAAAGTATGATGCCGACAGAATTGAAAAACGCATTGAAAATGGACGGTAATGATAATGTATTAATATTAATGTTCTCCTGAAAAATATATTCTGTTTTATTATTTTTTGCTAATATATTGTGACGTGCAGGCAGCTTGTAAATGTGCTGCTGGGGAGCAGAATGTATGTAATGAATGCTGTAAGTAATGGGACTGGGTGAAGCGCTTCTGTTCTGTAAGGGGCAGGCACGTCTATTAGGAGATGAGTGACAGGAGAAATCAGGAGAAAAAGGAAGTTGCAGCAGGGCAAAGTTTTGAGTACAGAGTCAGGCAAAAATAAGCAGGAGTGTTTGCTGTATAGAGGAAAAAGATATGTGAGTGGCAGGAGATAAACTGATTGGTAGGGAAAGCTTTCTTTTATTGTCTTGGAGGTGTGCTCCATAACCCAGATAATGGAGTATAAGACAGGGCACCAAGACTCCAAGTAAAACGTAGAAAACTCCAGTACCTCTGAGTTGTGTTTCCTTATTATGGTGATATTTACAATATTATATGAATTAATTAATTTGTTGATACTCATATTTTATTTTAAAAATAAACTAGCCATTCCCCGCGGCTTCACCTGCGTATTAGTGAAACAGGACAGTGAGGAGGGCCCCACCCAGCTCTCTACTCCTGACGTCACTCTTCCCCCTCCCCTCGGCCCGCAGACTCTGTCTCGGATTAGCGCGAATATATCACTCCTGCAAGCGAACTGTGATTCTTAACGCAATAAGACAAGTCACAAAATCAATCGGAATGTTCAAGCAAATTATAGAAAAAAAGATCTGAATCCATTAAGTAGTTCTCTCTTTTGCTAACTAAGCAGAGTTAAGGTTACGCCCCGAGGCAGACGCGTGAGTGTGGAGGGCCCGCCCTCACTCCCCACAGCCCAATGAGTCTCTCTCGGATTCAAGCTAATAAATCGGTACCGCAAGCGAACTATAATACTTAGCGCGATGAGAAAGTCGCAAAATCAATGGAATGTTCAAGCAAATTATAGAAAAAAACCCGATCTAAATTGTTAAGTAGTTCTCGCGTGAAAACCAGACAGACATACAAACGGACCACAAAATTTTCAAAACCGTTTCTTAGCGAGCATCTATGGGTCAAGGGTAACCTACATTCCAAATTTCAAGTCCCAGGTCCTCATGGTTCGGGAGATTTCATGATGAATGAGTCAGTGGTATTTGGCTTTTATATACATAGATATGACTACTCGCTAATCTACAGTATCCATCCATCCATCCATTATCCAACCCGCTATATCCTAACTACAGGGTCACGGGGGTCTGCTGGAGCCAATCCCAGCCAACACAGGGTGCAAGGCAGGAAACAAAGCCCGGGCAAGGTGCCAGCCCACCGCAGATCTACAGTATATCATTTTTAAAGATGCTGTTCTATTATCTGACTTTTCTCTTATCCGTCATGGCCTTGGTCCCAATCCCTGACAGATAATCAAGGTTTTACTGTACTTCTTTATTTTGTGCCACCACTTTAATAAGATGATTTAAATCCTATTTTGTGAATTGTTGTTTCCATTTCTTATCGTTGCTCACCATTGTTCAATTTTGCAAAGAAGCCGTATAACGTTTTGAGCCCATTTGTAGATGTTTGGACTAATAAGTAAAACTAACCTGAATGCCTTTTATTTTGTGAATTTTTTTGTGTTTTAATTGATTTAATTTTTTTTACATTTGCACATGTATGTTGTGTCAATATAACATATATTTAACTATTTAAATATATGGGATTAATGTTCCTGTTATCGATAGTCTGACATCGACACTGGTGAAGAGCCAACAAATAAGCATTTTAACCTCATTCATGAAATGTCGAATAACAAAGGGCTTTGGGAAACACTTGGAAAACTCATTCGTTCTTTACTTACAACTTCATTATTTTGTTTGTTATTCACTATGATTGATAGCTGAGACACTTTTGTATGGTTTAAAATAATACAGAATTCTTCATTCTTATACCTTGTATGTCCTTTATTCGTATTAGCCATATTCTGATCAATACATATCAATTTTTTGATTTTCTGAAGTAGCTTGACCTCCAGTTACAACCAGTATTTATTTTAAAAAACTACTTTAACATTACACATACTGGTCTAATAAAAAAGTTTTTCTCTGACTCAGTAATGATATGTAGAATTTGAGTGTAAAGTCAAGGAAAAGACAAATGTTATAACTTTTATTTACTTGCTGAGAAATGCTGGTATGTATTCTGAGTACAATTATGCATCTTGGTATGCATTACATTTTTACGCTCAAAAAATGTGCGCTTTTGTTTCTGTAATTTATTTATTTGTGCATAAATTATTTTTCTTAACAGAGCACTGGAAGAAGATGCCCGCTTGGAGAGGGGTTTGGAGCAAAGGAGGAGAAAATACAGTCGTAAAGAGAAGTGTTTGATTCAGTGATGGAGGATAAAAAATAAGATACAATATTACAGACTGAAAGTGCTCAACACATACAGAGAAATTAATGGCTTTATTTTCATACAGAGTAAATTGTAACGAGAAATTTGCTCATCAGACAGTAGGCCTGAAGTGATCAAAAGTAATGTGATCTAAAAACATGCCATAACTTTACATTATATTTTTATGTTCTTCCTCTTAAGCTGCATGTTAATTGAAGATTTGAGTTTTAAGTTTGTTTGGGCTTTTTTGCGCTTTGATATACTTGAACCTAAAGTTATTTTTTCTTGCTGTATATAGAAAGTTTTCTCCCTTTAATACTAAGGGGGGCATTTGTATAGCTAAAGCAAAATATTCTAATAGAACACTGAGTCAAAGAATTTCAGGGAGGATATAAATTATTGGAATATCAAGCAAAAGGAAAGTTGGAGTTACATATGCCGTAAGAAGAGTCTAACCTGATGCCTGTTAAAAATGCTAAAACAGGATTCCATCCTTTTCCCCCGATTTCTTTAAAAACTTTAATTCATGTTAAATTAAAATAACTGTTGGCTGAATATACTGTAAATATATTTGCCTGTATTCATCAGCAGCTACATACAGCAGGCTTAAACAGAGCAGTTTTTATTTATGTTCAGTATTTCTTTCATTCTTCATCAGTATCTAACATAATTTATGCAGTGGAATGCCTTATTAAAGGCCACAATCAATTTCAAACTCTTTCTTGGCATTAGGCTGTGCTTTATTAGGATACAAAGTTTGGTTTCTGCCAGGGGGCCAGTGTTTGAAGTAAGGGGCACTTAGCTGTTTAATGCTAGCAGACTTGATCAAAATCATAAGCAAAAGAAATGCTTTGTCTTTGAAAGTCACCTAGACAATTGCATTTGGCACAGTGTTTTTTTTAATAAATGATGTGTATGATTTGGCCGACGTTCATTAGAAACAGTAAAAAGCAGCAACCAGTTTGTGTGCAAATGACGTCAAATTGCCTCGTCCTTGTTAATATAGAACAATCTAATATGCCTCTTGTATCTTCACTACTATACTAAGTTATTCTAAGTTTTAACTCTGCACATGTTAAGTTAGCTTCTGTTTCCTTTTGTTTTTTTTTGTTTGTTTTTTTTTTTTTTTTTTTTTTTTTGAAAAAAACAATATTGAGTTATTTTTTTGAAAAGCAATATTGAGCAGCTAGGTCTCCATAAAAAGCACCAGTAGTTCATTTTGAGTATTTTAGTTATATTGTTGTTGGAGCACAAGCCACAATGGGCCTAGACTACTCAGTGGATACAGGCTTCAATAAAAACTGTTGATCAATGGTAATACCTTCAGAGCAATAAACCTATTGCTTAATTAAGCTTTTTTTAAATATATATTTTCTACAAACCATGTGGAATGGGCAACTTTCACATACCACGTATCTTTTACTATTTTTTGTAGTGTCTTCTCACTTTGCAGGAAATGTATATAGCGCAAGTTGTGTTTTATAATTTAAAGTAGATATATACTGTTATTTGTCAACTTATTTATTTATTTAAAGTTCCTTTTCTGTTTAAAATATTTTCTAAAGGATGATAAGCAGAAGGCTAACGCAGGTATAAAGGAGAACAGTTAGCTTTCCTTGTTGCAATCTATGGAGCTTCATTAAGAAAGAAGCAAAAACCAAATTCTCATTAGTACATGGAATACATTCTTGTATTACAGAAAATCACAGATATCATACAAATTACATTTCAAACTTATTTTGCATCTGTGTAGCAGAAAACGAAAACAAGGGCTCTAAATGAGAAATGACCTTAATGTGAAAAATGGATTAAGGCACTACAGTACAATAAAACCTTGCTGAATTAAAACACCTGTTACAGTCATTCAGTCCATGCAAGACAATGTATTCCAGGTATAAATTTGAAAGTAGTGGGTTAATAGAAAACTACAATATTCTCATTGATTATGTCTGCTATTAAAAATGCTTGTAAAACTAAATGTTTATTAATGCATGTGTGTTTGTGTGTTTGTGAGAGAGACAGACAGCAAGAGAGATGGGTGTATACATAAACATATACATAAATGGATATATATAGGGTACAATCATTTCAATTCATTTTTGTATAGGCCTAGAGTACTGTAAAAAGTTTATAGCTAAAGTACAAATTACATAATGCACACACTTAAAGCTATAGATTCTATAAATGCTACATCTGTAGATACTGGACACGGGGCATGGACCCTAGCCTGTTTATATTGTTCCCTGTCTCTCTGTGGGTTTTACAGTTGGTGTCCAGTTTTCTTTCTCCAAGGATATGAAGTCTGAATTAATTGACAATATTAGATGGCTTGGAATGAGTGATTCTGGGTGTGTAAGTGTGTGTCTGTGAGCAAGCGTGTCCTGTAACAAACTGGAGCTCTCTTCAGGGCTGGTTCCTATCTTGCTCCCATTACTGCCAGGATTCTATCTACTGTATGTTTCTTCCTGCACAAAAACATAGGAAATCCCTAGTGGTTTAGATAGAAAGAGAAAATATAACATACCATTGTATTAGTTTGGTCAAAACATTTGGTTTTCTCCTGCCTCTTTTTGTTTTAATTTATGTTTTCATAAATAAGAGTGTGTTTCAGAGTAGCAGCAAGTCTGTTTCAAACTGTATGGATGTTTTTCCTCACCATTTTCCTCTGTGAATAATTTACTTTGTCCATGTATGCTGCGAGTCTACAGCTGATCAGTGATAAGAAAATGTATTTTTTTGCTGCTTAAAATAATTTTTAGGAGTTTTTTTACTGACGTTCTTTATATTTATAACTTTTTTTTATCACAAAGGAAACTAAATTGACATTTCTTTTGAAAAGCCAGCAGTAAACTAAACAACATTGTCTGCTCTTTTCCCAAGTACATTAAATGTTACATGAATACATTTCGTTATAGCTATTTTAGATGGGGTTGATTAAATGCTCTGTTTATGCCTGCTGATCCAAAAGAACCCAAGATGAAGACAAACTGGCACTGCCAGTCACAATATCACATAAAGCTGCTTCCCCTACAAATCAACCATCTCTTTTGCACAGCTTGCTGTGCATTAGTTATCGGTTTGTTTTCCCAGAAGCTCAAGTGGCTGCATTAGCAACACAGAATGTTCAAGTCAGAAAACTGTAAATTATAAATCTATTTCTATTTGATTGACCCTAAATAGCAAATTTTGACATTTAACTCTTAAAAATGATGTGGAATAAAATATGATTTATTATATTGCTTATTTAATAAAGATGCAAAACTCCAAGCATTTACAAAGCAATTCCCAAGGATAATAGATTCTCTACAAGTTTATTTGATGCTTTTATTGTTGTATTTTATTTTTTGTTTTGTTTTTTTCATTTTTCTTTTAGAATGGTTTTATGCATCCTGATTTTATTTTCTTTCTGTGCTTACAATAACTACAATTTTTACATAGTTTTACACTTCATTGTAAGGTTTTCTGCTGTTTGAACATGTAAACAGTGGCACAGTCTGTAAAATATGACAAAGATGTGTATTTTTAAATACAGTGCAACAGTAAACCTTTAATTATCTTCATAATTTGCATAGCATTTTTGCACATTAACTAGTAAGTGCTGCCATTAGTGAAATATGGGCAAACAATTTTTTTTTTGTCATTTTAAAATATTATTATCCTTATTTTGTTTTTATTGTATCAGAAATGATACGCTGCGCTGGGATTGTCAAAAAGAAACTCTCTGCCGGAAAGGTCAGAAACCTTCTAGACATAGGGCCTCCTCAGGATATTTTAAAGCAAAAAGGTGGCTTGGCACTCCACATGTTCATTTGTTTCCTCAGTAAATATCTCATTTTAAGTTTCTAGTATTCATTGTAAAAGTGTTAGCCAATAGCTCTGTTAAAGTGTCATTTACAATTATTTTCCCATTCTTTGTGATCAAATTAAAAAGTATCAGATATCAAGCTCGGCATTGTTTTGTGTATGTAATCCTAACACTTTAGGGGTCTGGAACTACACAAACAGCTCTGAGGCACACGAGATTAAGTTTTCTTCGGACTAGGGCCTGCAAAACATTTTTGAATATTCACATTTAGCATCATTAGTTGACTGCATTCAGTGCAGCCTGTTGGACTTGTTTCTGGTTACCTAAAGTACATGACCTGACTTTAGTTAGAAATATATGCCTCTAGCAGTGCAGCTGTGTACCATTTACTGAAACAGTCAAGTCTAAAGATGTCAAATAACAGCTATTCAGGCAGTGGAAAGACGTATCAGGCTAAATAAAAAATATTTTATACTCAGTAGTTGTTAAAATTGCAGTATTATTTACAATCTTGTGTGCAATATTACAGAGATCCACATGACCATGTACTCAGAAAATTAATTTTGTTTCCAAAATGTAACGTTAATCATTTACTATAAGGATGCCTGCATATTAAAATATTTGATCTTTGTCTTTTTATTTTTGTGGGTTTCTTTTTCCCTCTCTCTCTCTTCATTCTTCTGTGTATAAGGCAACATGTTCAGAATTGTGATACTAACATCAACATATTACTTAACTGCAGTTTCCTCAGTTCTAAGCACAGTGCAAGTTCAGCAGGCGCCTCCTGTTTGGTAGTTGTTCTGCTTTGATCTAATGACCAGACGCTTGAGTTCCTAATTCATACAGATAATTCAGATAGCTGGTACATGATTGGCTTTCTTTATAGGGCAGGACTTACATGTAAGAACAAGTTAAGCCATTCTGACCTCACTGAATCTTGTTGTTTGTTTTAGGAAGTAAACAATTCCATAGGAATTTGCAGATTTGTGATTTCTTCAAATAGATTGTATTTATTTTCTGTTGCCAAGCATTTCCTGTTGGTTGGAAGTTTTTTGTGCACTGCAATAATTTGCATTCGTTTCACACTGTTACTGTATTGCATTTACTGCCAAATAGATTGTTTTACTGCATTTGTCTTTTTGGGTTCAATTTACTCTAGGTGGAATAAACAGGATGTTAAAAGTTTGAGATATGGTTTCAATATGAGCCAATATAAGCTGTAACCTCCAATTGCTAAACCATTTTTATAGAGACTGAACTGTGGTACGAGTTAACCTTTCTTAATGCAAATTCTGTTTTCTGTTTAAAAGCACTGTGGATATTTTATGCAATAAGTTTTGCTGTTTTACTACTAACTGGATTTGCACTATTTGTAAAGTTCACACATGGGAATAAAGCCATTTTGAACACTTGAAATGTGTGACTCCTTTTCATTTGATCCCCATACACCATACTGAACAAACTGTGGTTTTAACCAAGACATCACCAGCCGGGCCCACTCTCAATTATTCTGATTGCATCACAACCATACAATCAAATCCACTTAAAAAGATGGTACAGTAATTTTTTTCTGCATAAATCTCAAGTTGTTAGTCACCTCCATGTACAGTATATGACTGTTTCTTCGTTACAGCATATTTTAAAGAATGGCTCTGGCTGGATTTTTTTTTATATAGAGGAGAGTCCAACAGAAAAACTATACCAAAATGTGTCTTTAGTTTAATAGACAAGGTTATTAAGCATGCAGTCTGTGAAGGAATACTTCGGATAGAAACAAATACTGTAAGTAAATTTATTGTAAAATATGAAAACAATTAATATACACAAAGTAATAATATGTTAAGGAAAGAGTATGTTGAAAGACTTTTGCTTCTTTTCAAGGCAAATACCTACAATTGGTGTACTTCTTATTAGACTGAGGCTTTTTTCCAACTTTAGAGATACAGTTGGTTCGATTTTGTTTGCTTTTCCAATTGGAACACAAGCAGGTGAAGTGGCTTGCTCATGGTCACACAGTGTTAGGAGAAGGATTTGAATCCACACCCTCAGGGCTTGTGGTCCATAGTCCAAACCACTACAGCATGCAGCCTGCTTGAGTTACCTGGGTTTTTGAAATAAGAAATTCTGTTTTTTTAATATCAAAAGTAAGTTTCCATGCCTTGTTTACATTTTGTAATCCTATTTTGAAACATTTTCGCCACCATTTGGATTATTGCTGGTGTGGATATTTAGTCTTCCTGTTGCTGGGGTCGCTGCAGTTTGTTGGTTATAGTTTGAGGTTATAATCCAAAAACTAATTTGTAAAACATCAATAGTGTGGGCATGAATCTCCATCCATCTCAGGCTACATTTACAATGGATATTTCACATACAGACTCTGGTAAAGAGTAGAGAGCCTTTGTGTAGAAATTCTGGGCAACATCTACCTGCTACAGATGTGCATAGTCACAGCTTAAGATATGTGTTTCACTAATAGTTTATTTATTTAATTGTGTCCAAAATATTCATCCATACTAATCTTATGGTATGAAAACATTTATTATCCCCGTTACATTTTCGACCAAGCAAAAAATAAGAGATGGAGATTGAACTGGCAGCCTTGTGGTAACAACCCAAATGCACCAGTCACAACACCACATTATTTGCCTGTTTTGGTGTAAATGATTTTTGGATTGAAGTTACTGAGTTAATGATTTCTAAACACTTAAACAAAATTGTCATTATTAATAGGCTGAAATTGTAGCTAAAAATTGTATTCAGCTTATACGCTAAAACAAAAGGATTAACCAAATTTGTAGTCAAAGATGCTGTCCTAAAATCAACTTTAAAGTTCCCTTTTGTAAATGCTATGTTCAGACCCTGTATATAAATACAAAATAATGCCCCAATATCTAATACCGACATGTGTGAACATGACAGAGACACGCTTAACACAGCAGGTGTGCATGCAGCCCATGGCACACCATGGAGACAATGCCCAGAACACAAAATGTAAATCAATTGACAACATGAATGATTCCCACACATTAAAAAAATACATGAATAGTCCTCAAACTGTGTCAGAATGTTGACAACACCTGGAAGCTCAAGCCAACCAATAGTTTGGGATGTAGAGTTAACATTTAGTATAACAATAAGGCTTAATATAGTTGGGCAGTTCCTAATTTAAATTTTGTGGAGACTGGCCCAGACACAGACACGCGGATACCGATGGTTCAACAACCAACACACATTTATTCATATTCTATATACAAGTATCCAAAACACACAACCCAGTGCCCCTGCACCAATCACCCATCAAGTCCTGGCCTCTCAAAATGCCTTTACTCTTCACCGCCTCGCCTCCACTCCTCTCCTCTCCTCCAGGCTTCGTCCTCTTCCACCTGACTCCAGCTATCGAATGAAGGGAGGTGGCCCCTTTTATCTTCACCCGGATGAGCTCCAGGTGCCTCCCAATGAGCTTTTGCTGGCACTCCCTGGTGTGGCGGAAGTGCTGGCTGTGCACCCGGAAGTGCTGAGGACCAGGGCTCTCCAGGCATTCAGGCGACCCCTGGCGGTGACCATGGGCCCCTGTAGGGTTGAGCTTCCATGCTCCTTTCCGTGGTCCCCATAGCCACCAGGGCGGTCTCCCCATCATCTTCCGGAGGAGGCATAATCCCTCCTTCGGTCTTTCTGGGCATCCTGGCTGGGTACCGCCCTCAGCCGCTCACCACAATTTAAATAAGTTTGTTCATTATAATGAGGATAAAGTTGTGAACACACACTGAGGTACATGATGCTACAATGAAAAGTATTTCTGGAGAGCTCCCAAAAGTCTTGACATGTTTTAGATTACAGAGTCCATTTTATGACTCCGGAACTTTTCAACCACAGGCATACATTTGTCTACCGTATTTACTCGTGTACCACGCACCCTCATGTAAGACGTGCACCCTAATTTTTACAAAGGAAATCGCAAAAATCATTTTGCCCCGTGTACAACGCGCATTGTGATTGTATAGGAAGCATTTAGAGAGAGAGAGAGCGCGAGCGAGAAAGAGTGCACGAGCAAGAGAGAGAGAGCGAGATGCAAGCGAGAGAGAGAGAGAGCGTGCGAGCGAGCGAGCCCAAGCAGTAGAAGTAAACATTACAGAATTACATTTCCTCATGTATGACATGCACCTGATTTTCTAATGCTAATTTTTGGGAAAAAATGTGTGCATGGTACACGCGTAAATATGGTATTTGTCTGTAGTCAGTATTTATAGCAGGCAGAGTAGCAGACCTTCAACGTTTCCTCTAACCCTTAAGACCATGTCATGTTGGAGCTTTTTAATCACTATTTTGAGCTCAAAAATGGGTACAGACTCACCCAAAGATTTTGGCAGTGCTCCCTCAAAGAAAGATAATGTGGGATTCAGGAGTTCCTTAAAATGTTCTTTCCTTCTATTAATGCCCTCATGGCATCTCTTCATGCCCTATATAATGCCAAGGATCCCAAATGTATAAAAACTGGTGTGTTTAGTCTTATAATAGATGATGTACTACAACAGGGGTGCTCACACTTTTTCGGCTTGCGAGCTACTTTTAAAATGACCAGGTCGAAATGATCTGTCTACATTAAAAATGCTATATATATATCTATATCTATATATATCTATATATATATATATACAGTAATCCCTCCTCCATCGCGGGGGTTGCGTTCCAGACCCCCCTGCGATAGGTGAAAATCCGCGAAGTAGAAACCATATGTTTGTATGGTTATTTTTATATATTTTAAGCCCTTATAAACTCTCCCACACTGTTAACATTATTAGAGCCCTCTAGACATGAAATAACACCCTTTAGTCAAAAGTTTAAACTGTGCTCCATGACAAGACAGAGATGACAGTTCTTTCTCACAATTAAAAGAATGCAAATATATCTTTTCTTCAAATGAGTCTCTGCATCAGGAGCAGAGAATTTAAGAGAGCGCGCGCTCGCAAAGAAAAGCAAACAATCAAAAAATCAATACGTGTGCTTTTAAGTAAAGCGGCATTTTTCAGAGGAGCGTCAGTATCTTCTAAGCAAACAGCCTCTGTTGAAACAGCCCCTTTGCTCAAATCTCCTCCGTCAGGCGCAAATAACGTCAGAGAGAGAGCGTGAGATTAAAGCAAACAATCAAAAAATCAATACGTGTGCTTTTGTGCTTTTGCACCGCAATAAAGCGGCATTTTTTAGAGGAGCGTCAGTATCTTTTAAGCAAACAGCTTCTGTGCAAATAGAGGCACAGAGGCAGAGAGGCAGAGACAAGCAAACAAACACCGCGCGGGATGCATATCTTATAGCATTGAGGAGTTTTAGTTAATATGTAATACATGCTCTGATTGGGTAGCTTCTAAGCCATCTGCCAATAGCGTCCCTTGTATGAAATCAACTGGGCAAACAAACTGAGGAAGCATGTACCATAAATTAAAAGACCCATTGTCCGCAGAAATCCGCGAACCAGCGAAAAATCCGTGATATATATTTAGATATGCTTACATTTAAAATCCGCGATAGAGTGAAGCCGCGAAAGTCGAAGCGCGATATAGCGAGGGATTACTGTATATATATATATATACTGAGTATACTTTATACATAAAATATATGTTGTCGTACCTTGCATAACTGAATAACCTTTATGGCACAATAACAATTCAATACATTTATGGTCACTACAGTATTTGGATTTAATAATCTTCATGTGGGAAAAAGGTTGACTCGCATAAATAAGTAGAGACGAATAATGCAGTCAAAGAGCTTTTTGATTCAGCCGAGTGAAAAATGACGGCTGTCTGATTAACTGCGATTTTAGTTCCCTCTTCTTTCTCTTTCTCAAATCGCTTTTCGGAAGGAAGTCAGTTTCATAGTTTTTATGAACAGTTCGAAAGTGCCTTTCCACATTTTCCTTCTTTGGAATAGCAGTGATAGGTTGACAGATCAGACAAATGCACTTCAATTGTGACATTGTGAGAAAAAAAATCCTCTTCCAATTCCACATCCAGCCCATACCCTCCCCAAATAATTTTTTTTAAATCCCTTTTTTAGTCAATATAAATTGGAAGGCTAACTACATTACAGCCGGAGTTTTGCAGTAGCTCGCGCGTTTGATCGTGCGAGCGGGATGACCAGTGTGTTAAAAGAAAAGAGATCTCTGACTGGCCGCCCTGTATGTCAATCAAGTGGCACATGCCATAGGGAGGATATATGATAGACTAACGTTTAAAAAAATTTTTTTTGAATGCAACACAATCGACCTGCACTACCTTTGCGATCTACCGGTCAATCGTGATCAACGCATTGGGCACCCCTGTACTACAAGATACTTGCTGTTCATCAAGTCATTACTGATCAAGCTTGAACCCCTGTCTATCTGGTGAGGCTCTCTCACTTCTCCAACTCTTAATTATATTCTACCATCTCTTTGTCCTTCTTTCAAACCTTCACCTCACCTCTCCCCACCACCTTTGGGTTTATGTAAACCTTTTGACTGAAGCAGAAATAACCTTTTGCAGTAACCTCTGTTATACCTACACCGCCCTCAGTTAGACTTTAAAAAGCCAGGTCTGTCAGGTAGTTATCCATTTATGAAGGGGCACCATAGTGCCACTACTCTTAAGAAACATACCATATCTGTCTTTTAGCAGCTGGAGGGCAGGGGGGGATACTGACTACCCACTTATGTGGACAGCCTCTCCTGATAAGGAACGTATGCGGCCATCTCTTAGGTATAAGATCAGGGTCTCTGGCCCTTTTGCCTGGTATTTTTGATTTCCTCCAATATAGCAATATCCCAAAGTCATTCATCATTGCTATCATCACTGGTTTAACTGCCATTTTTTGGTTTACTCAGGTTAGCCAATAATCCCCAAATCTTCTTTCTCCTCTGCTTCCTTTACGTGAGACCCATTCTTCCTACCAGGTATCCTCAGTCCTGTTACTATCAGTCACTACGTTCCCTTCATTGTCTTTCAGAATTTTCCACAACCTTCCTTTTGGCCTCTTCCTCTCCACTTTGATTTTGGTGAACTTTTTCACCTTAATCTTTTTCTCCTCAGCACAAGTCTTTCTGTTCACTAAGCATTCATGTTTCTGTAACTCCATGACACTCCACACAGCTATCTGATTATTCTCTGCACTAATCTTTGCTGCTTAGTTTCATGTTCCAACTCCATTGGCCATGTTTTACCTTCATAAAACATACTACTCCTCCTTATACAGCTTTCATAGGTTTTCTCTTCACCATAATCCAAAATAAAGCAGAGGAGGCTAAAATATAAGAAATGGGTTTATTATAAAAAAAAAAAAAGTAACACAGAACGTCTCAGGTGTGGAATATGGCCAGCCGTTCATCCCAGCCAATACCCCAAAGCCGCCAGGTGGAGCCCTCCCTACAGTATGGAGGTCCCCCGAAGACCAGCAGGGCATCATGGACATTGGAGTTTTTATACACTGCCCTACTGGATACCATGGGGGCCACTAGGAGACGCTGCAGGGAGGAACAATGGTTATTTGCCTTACACCCTGGAAGTACGTCCGAGTCACATGGACAAGGGGAATGACGTGCTTCCGGGGTGAAGAAAAGGACTTTTTATCTGACCTGGAAGTGATAGGAGATCACATGGACTGGGGATTGGAACGCTTCCGGGTCAGGGAATATAAAAGGATTGTGGGAGCTCCCAGACGGCGAGCTGAGCTGGGTGGAAGGGTGGCAACGCATCTGGAAGTGGTGGAGAGTATTATTGATTGTGATTGGTTTGTTTAATGAGTATTGTGGAGGAGAGGGTGCTTTGTGCACTGTGCTGTATAAATAAAGTCAACGTTTGGACTTTTATCTGGTGTCTGGCGTATTGGACAGGGGTTCAATGGAGCGATAGCGCCCCCTATCTGTCACACAGGGTATTTGGAGACTAGAGAATACAAGAAAACCACTGGGATGAGAGAGGTCCGCGGTGAGGTGTGATTTTAAATAAATAATTTAATAAAGGTGCTCGGGCTTTGGAGGAACGTGGATGTGTCTGGTAGGGTGGAGGATTGTAAAATGTACATACGGTAATATTTTACAGTATATATAAATGCAAAAACTTTAAATGTGTTAGCTTGGTCTTACTTATAAGAAAATCGGAATTGTTTTTTTGATCTCATTTACTTGCCCCAACTGCTTTAAACATGAACAGATATAGCATAGCTACAATAGCCACCTCTATTGTTTTCTATAGTTTGTAATTTTGTGAGCTTTAATACTAAATTATGGAGATTGTTTCAAACTGCATGCTATTTCTGATAAAAGGTAGTCATTCCACTGTACAGGTAGATTGTTTGATAGATAGATGGATTATGCTTTCTTTCATGTATCTATCACATATCTGAGAGATCTGCTGCCACAGTCTTAAAAGTTCATTGCATCATTTGCTTGATAGCTTAACTGTGATCATTTTTGAGATGAGCTACCATTGTCTGAATGAATAAATTATTGTGGTGACCTATTGCACAAAGAAGTATATTTTGGGTGTGATGGATGGCCGGCCGTTTATCCCGGCCAATACCCCCACGCCGCCAGGTGGAGCCCTCCCTGCAGCATGGAGGTGCCCCGAATGCCAGCAGGGAATTATGGACATTGGCGTTTTCCTTTACAGCCCTGCAGGATACCATGGGGGCCCCTAGAAGGCTCTGCAGGGAGGAGCAGTGACTATTTTCCCTACGCCCCGGAAGTACACATGGACAAGGGGAATGACGTGCTTCTGGGGTAAAGAAAAAGGATTTTGATCTGACCCGGAAGTGTTCCTAGTCACGTGGACAGAGAGGGCAAAACACTTCCGGGACAAGGACTATAAAAGACTGAACGAGACACCAGAGCATTGAGCTGAGCTGGGTGGAAGGGTGGCAACGCGTCTGGGAGTGGTGGAGGATTTATTGTGTTTATTATTGTGATTTATGAGGATAGTGGAGGAGAGGGTGCTTTGTGCACTGTGGCATAAAATTAAAGTCAACTATTGGACTTTTATCTGGTGTCTGGCGTATTGGACAGTGGTTCAAGGGAGCGATAGCGCCCCCTATCTGTCACAGGGTTTTATTACATAAATTAGTTGTATTCTCTCATTTTTTAACTGCCCTGACTTCATGCAGCTGCTCAGTGTTTTCAGTCCACGTCTTGTCTATTCGTTGTTACTCCATTCTGTTATTTTTTATGAACTTTGCATGTTTTTTTATCAAACAGCATTCTCAATGGTGTCAGCAGGAAGTACACATCCGTATGCAATGACCTCAAATTTATCTTTTTTTAAAGAGGGAAGTGACAACTAGAAATATGATTAAGAAATTTATTGGAACTGTGAAGAAATTCCTGAGTAACACACCCTCTGTAAATGTCAAAACTAGTGCACATTATTTGTTTGTTAGTTTTGTTTTTTTACAGCATCTCACAATATTTTGTAAAATGACCTGTGCTCAACAGGCAATCTATGGTTCCCATCACGTACGCTGTGCAACCAAGGGCAATTTTCTACGCTGTGGTGTGCTGGACTGGTAACATCACTTCATCAGAGGCCCATCAACAAGCTGATTAAAAGGGGAGACTCAGTTATTGGACACACTCTGGACCCCCTGGAGGTCATAGCAAAGGAGAGAATTAAAACAAAACTGAGTTCCTTTATGAACAATGCTGCACATCCTCTCTCTGACACACTAACACTGAAGATTTTCAGCCAACAAATTCTTCAGCAGAAGTGTGTCAAGAAACACTACTGGGGCTCCTTTATACCAACAGCAATATGCCTGCATAAGGCCTAAGTGGCACTGTGACTGGGACGGCCAAGTCAGACGTTTTCTTTCTTTTGTAATTTTCTTCTTTGTTCAGACCAAAGTGTGTGTGTTTTTATTTATTTATTTATTTCTCTACCTAGTTATGTATTTATTTTTTTAAAGAACCTCTGTAAAAAGCCAGATTTCATCCTGGGGACAAATAAAGTTCTATCTATCTGTGCTGCCAGGATAAGCACTGGACTCTGGAGAGCAGATATGAAAATGTCATGTTTCACAGATAGTGAATCCAAAATATGAGTTTTTGTTGGATAATATCAGTTTTATTTACACACAGATTTTCAATTCTTGGCAGTTTTAATGTAATTTTTTATTCAAGGCATATTTTGCAGGAAGCTGTGTAACTGAGGTGAGGTGAAAGCTAAAAAAAAAACCAAATTAATCACATGTAGTTTTTTTCAGCTTTAATTAATGTGACATAACAATATCCCACCTACCTGTTGTTATGTTCATGTTGGATTGTCCTTCATTCCAATCAAACAGGATTTGTATCTTTAAGTGGTGGAGACATATGATGTGAGCTGTAGTGCTGAAACAAAAGGACAGTCCATTTTAACACTGGTCAATAACAAGGAAAACTGAAAAGAAAAAGCACAATCATCTCAAAAAATCCAAACCAGCTAATTCTTGTAATGATTGTTGTGACAGAAAACGTTCATTTTTGATGAATTTTAAAAGAAATAACTCAATCAAAGCGTATTAATGCCATTCCCACTCATATAGGGAACTAGAAGTAAACATTTTTAAAAGGAACTAATATGATCACCAAAAATATCACAACCTCCGCGTGACAAAGAATTGCACAAACATTTCTAAAAAATGGTATGATCATCACCCTCACTCACAAACATGTTACAAGGACTTTTGTAACAATTTCATCGCCTATCCCCATCTCTGCTGCTAATAGCTGAAGAAGGCTGCTCATAAAATGTAACATTTCTGAAAAGGGAACATTTGGACCAAGGCATATTCGCTCAGCTGAATACTATATACAAGAGGTATGCAAGTTCTCATATCTGATCCCACTTTAAATAAAAATAAATAAAACATGTACTGTATTTTCATTGCATTACTGCTTCATTGTGTGGTATAGCGGGTCCACAGCTCAGATCAAAGGCCACTTTTTAAATAAATAATCGCCGCACTCACGACTTAGTTAGGGGACGTGGTAGTGTGGCGGGAGCGGTTCCTGGGTGAATTCGTGACGCGGGCGGTCCTCGCTTAAGTGCACAGGTGAGGAGTTGTCCGCATCCGTAATTGATGCCAGGAGCTGCTAATTGCCACACCTGATCCACATCCCTGTAATAAATAGAAGCGCGAGGCGGCTAGGGGAGAAAAAAAAAAAGAAAGAGAAAACGGACGGAGGTTGAGAAGGAGAGAAGGCAGGAAACATGGAGGAGAAAGCCGGTGCGTGAGCAAGCAGGACGAACACCTGCAGCTGAACAGTGAGAATGGGTGTTAGGCCGGCACCCCAGAAGCAGGCGGTAGTGATCGCTCCTGCTGAGCATTATTGAGGAGCAGGAGTGACCGGAAGGAGGATGGCTCACCGCATAAGGCTGGGAAGGCAGTGGGAGTTGGGACTTGGGATGTGAAAGCCCTAGCGTAAGCGCCCTGGTCACTGGGGAGCCCAAGTCACGGTCAGGTGAAGCCCATCGGAGCCAGGGATCAGCGAGGCGAACAGACGAGTGGTAGAAGGCAGTAAGGTCAGCTGCAGGTAGGTTGGCTCCCCTGGTGCATAACCTGGACGGGAGAAGCAGGGGAGTCACCAGTAGAAAGGCACCAGGCTTTGTTTTAAAAGACTGCTTCCAGCCATTGTTTTAACCTCATTTTTAAAGGATTTTTCTATCGTGTTTTTAACCTCCACAATTCACTGCTTTTTATGGATTACTAGCAGAATACCCGCGCTTCGCAGTGGAGAAGTAGTGTGTTAAAGAAGGTATGAAAAAGAAAAGGAAAAATTTTAAAAACAACGTAACATGATTGTTAATGTAATTGTTATATATATATATATACTGTATATATATATATATATATATATAGCAAAATACATATCTATATACATATCTACATATACACATTTATATATATGCATACCTATCTACATCATATATACACACACATATACATACATACATACACAGACACACACATATATATAATTTGTGTGTGTGTATGTATGTATGTATGTATGTATGTATGTGTGTGTGTGTGTGTGTATACACATACATACAAACATACACACAGGTATATATAAATATATGTGTATATATATATATGTATGTGTCTATATGTGTGTGTATAGCTTTGATCACTGAGTGCAAGGGAAAAATAATAAAATGTAGTCTATAAGTTATTAAACAGTAAAACATTAACGTTTTAAGAAGTAAAGGTACATTGAGCACTACTGGAGTGGTTGCGGGTAAACTACATTTTAAAGACGGTATAACAGAAGAGGTAAGTAGTACTAACAGCAGCTAAAATGTATATGGATCATCTCTCGGTAGTAGATCCCTTTTGAAAGGCGCTACACGACGGCTGTGGTATAGAAATTACATTTTCTATGTGAAAGTCCAAATTTCTGCCTCTAATAATGTGCCTTACCAGCAATTAAAGAAAATTAGTTTTGTGTCCTCTGCAGTGTTAAGAGAGAAAGGCTTTGGTTTGGGATAAAAGGAAAAAAGGTGTAAAGAAAGGAAAGTTGCCTTTTTCTTTTATATAGTATAGAGAGATGTGTTCGGTGACGTTATGATCGCCTTTTGGGGACAGTCGCGGTGGGTCTTGTGTAGACTGGTGAGACGTCTCTGCCATTAATCGGCTGTGATGGCACTGTCAGTCCTTCACTCGTGTGCGTGTCTTAATAATCCGAGCTGAGGACTTTATAATCGTATACGTGCAAAAGAAAGTGCGAAGCGCCTTAATATTATTTTGCCGCGGTGTAGAAAAGGGGTCCCGTGTTTGCACTTGTCTGGGCTCTAGCTCAGGGGGAGAATGAAAAAAACTCACTTTGAGTTAAGGCAGAAGCGCAGTCAGCGTCTCAAAGGCCGGCACAGCTATGCGCGCGCGCCGGCTGCTCGACTTTTGCTGGGCAGGAGACGCCAGTTTTTGCAGACACGTTCACATGATCAAAAGTCTCCGCGCGCTTTGGAGGTCATTCATATACAAAATACCCGCGCCTCGCAGCGGAGAAGTAGTGGGTTAAAGAAGTAATGAAAAAGAAAAGGAAACATTTTAATAATAACGTAACATGATTGTCATGAGTGTTGCTGTCATATATATGCCTGCCTAAATAAGTCACCCTCGCTTCGCTCTTACTTTTTTACCGTTCATTTAATCATGGCTAGTGGCGGAAAAATTATAAAATGGAAGGAGGATTACACTGAGTATGGCTTTACCAAAACAATTATTGATGGCGAATCGATTATTCATAAAGCTTGAATTGGTGATCTGTTTTTGTGTGTTAACCTCATATCTTTTCATACTTCTTCTCAAACCAAGGTGGTGCGAGGCTAAAATGAATTGGGATGCGCTGATCAATGTAATCGGTGTACCAGGAAATCATGCATTGACAAAAGTTCCCCTTTGATTGTAATGCAAAGTGTGATTAAATGCATTATTTTTTAACGCGTTATGGAGCACATGCATCGAAGCTTCTCAGCTGTGCTTGTGCTAAGAAAATTAAACATTTTAAAAATAACGTAACACGATTGTCAATGTAACCTTTTGTAAGTAGTGCCTGGAGGATTCAGTGTGGAGAAAGTCTAGAGACAGAGTGTGTATTAACTTGTGGATTTCTCTGTATTTGGTGGCAGTGTGACGAAGTTGCTTCGGAAGACGGCGTTAGCCGCGGAGCTCAGCTCAGTGCGAAATGAGGTAAATGGGAGGGGAGATGATGACGTGACTCCCCCACCCGCCTTAACTGTCAATCACCCACAAACACAGTCTCTCGGAATTTGCATAAGCACACCCCTTCACC
>JANRMT010062796.1:37463387-37525362 GCA_026402145.1 Polypterus bichir lapradei | reverse complement strand
CCCTTCACCTGCAATTTTAACTTAGTTACAAAGTGATCAAAACTCTCGTTTATATCCTGCGTCCTCTCATTAAACTTGTATCCCGCATTACCCGAGGGCATGTAAAACGCCAGTGGCAGCCTGTCTATTAAGTTAATTTAAAGTTTAGGTTTATACCTTGCTTTGTTTCCGAAGTAGCTGTACTGATGAATATGGTAGTATGTCACTCGCTCGCTTCTTATTGTTTCGCTGCCCCACTAACTTAAAAGCCTTGTGCAGCGCCTGTCAGTTCAAAATTGATTGTTTGCTTGCTTTTATCGCTCGCTCTCTCTCTGCTCCTAGCGGAACTGTCATCTCTGACTTTTCATGGAGCACGTTTAAGCTCATGTGTTTGCAGTGTTTGAATAAAAATCCTTCCTGTTTCTACGACCTCCTGTGTCTCTGTGCAAATCTGTGACCCAAGCATGACAATATATTCCGACGCGGAATTTATATATTCCAGCGCTGAGTTTATATATTCCGACGCTGACTTTATATATTTAAGTTTTGACTTTAGGTGGCAGTGTGACGAAGTTGCTTCGGAAGATGGCGTTAGCCGCGGAGCTCAGCTCAGAGCGAAATGAGGTAAATGGGAGGGGATATGATGACGTGACTCCTCCACCCGCCTTAACTGTCAATCCCCCACAAACACAGTCTCTCGGAATTTGCATAAGCACACCCCTTCACCTGCAATTTTAACTTAGTTACAAAGTGATCAAAACTCTCATTTATATCCTGCGTTCTCTCATTAAACTTGTATCCCGCACTACCCGTGGGCATGGAAAACGCCAGCGGCAGCCTGTCTATTAACTTAATTTAAAGTTTAGGTTTATACCTTGCTTTGTTTCCGAAGTAGCTGCAATGATGAATATGGTAGTATATGTCAGTCGCTCGCTTCTCATTGTTTCGCTGCCTTCTCAATTATATAATGCATGTTTTCTTCAGCGTATTTTGGAGCTCTTCCTGGTTTTCTACATAGTGCGTTGACAGTCAGTTCACGTGACTACGTGGGCGGCATGATGATGTCACACGAAACTCCGCCCCCACGGCAGTCAAGCTCAACTCCATTACAGTAAATGGAGAAAAATACCTTCCAGTTATGACCATTACACGTAGAATTTCGAAATGAAACCTGCCCAACTTTTGTAAGGAAGCTGTAAGGAATGAGCCTGCCAAATTTCAGCCTTCTACCTACACGGGAAGTTGGAGAATTAGTGATGAGTCAGTCAGTCAGTCAGTCAGTCAGTCAGTCAGTCAGTCAGTGAGTGAGTGAGTCAGTGAGGGCTTTGCCTTTTATTAGTATAGATTTATTTAAGGAACTGTGATGCACTGCACTATTTATTTGAACACTTTGCTTTTGGATTTTGCTGTTTTTAAAATAAAATAACTTTGCACTTTTTGCACCATCCCCTTGCTTTGTTGTGCCTCACTGTCCAGCTCATCGGTAACATTACCGACGATGTCGGGTTCAGAGCTTCCAGAAGCTCCCAGAAGATGGTAGCATGGAGCAGAACCCGCATCGTCACACAGTGGTTAAAAGTAGTTACTAAAGGCGAGTAAAGCTACTAATGTTAGTAACATGTGGCAATAATGACCCTAGAAACTATAAAGCATTTTATTTGGGATTCAGTGTGCAACTTGACTTTTTGTTCTATTGTGGTGACTAACTTGTTACGTGAGAATTTATACTCAGATGTAATACTTCTATTTACTCTCTGTCCAAAGTTGATCCTCATCTGTTCCACTCATTTGGTCAGTTCACCTTGCAAACATTACGCTTACAAACATACTAGAGCAGACTTACATTATCATGGCCCCAGTGCATCTAACTTGGATTGGTCCAGTTTTCATTTAGCTGCTACAAGTACTAGCTTTTCACAAGAATTGTAGATTTTTCTTTTAAATTTTAATTTTAAATGAGTTATCCCCTTTTACATTTCTCATTTACAACTTTAGTTGGCTGTATATATGGTGTATCTTTGACAGTCTCCCCTTGGTGACATTTCATTGCTAATCTCAAAGACCATTTTTTCCAACGAATATCAGCTTCTACTGATAGAAATTTGTTTCACTCACTACTGAATCCTTCTCAAATAAACTGGGGGATGGGGTGGGAGTAAATCGAACTGTGAGACAGATCCCATTAAAATGGTCAGAGTGTGAATATCAAAAGAATTCTATCATCTAAAGAGATATGCCGACCTCTGAAATTAGAGCACAATTGTCTTCAGCCATGGACAACTGACTTGAGGAGTGGACTGTCTACACAGTATGAATCCAGTAAGATACTACCATTGTCAACTGGTGATGATTTTGGCCTTCAACATACTGCACTGCCTTGGACTGGCATTGGGTCATTTACTGTGATAAGTCCTACTTCATTCTAGCATTCTGAGGACTACTAGATTTACACATGAAAGCAATTCATGCAACACTTTTTAATGCCATAAAATCGGAGAGTCATTATTTAGGTCAACATCGCCTGTAATAGCTGTTCAGCTATACCATTTATTAGATGTAGTTTAACAGTTTGATGATATAATAGGAAAATTCTGTCACTTGGCAATACTGAAATGTACAGTATCATAATTAGTAAAACAATCTAGTGTCCATCCATTTTCCAACCCGCTGAATCCGAACACAGGGTCACGGGGGTCTGCTGGAGCCAATCCCAGCCAACACAGGGCACAAGGCAGGAACCAATCCCAGGCAGGGTGCCAACCCACCGCAGGACACACACAAACACACCAAGCACACACTAGGGCCAATTTAGAATCACCAATCCACCTAACTGGTATGTCTTTGGACTGTGAGAGGAAACCCACGCAGACACGGGGAGAACATGCAAACTCCACGAAGGGAGGACCTGGGAAGTGAACCCGGGTCTCCTAACTGCAAGGCAGCAGCGCTACCACTGCGCCATCTAGTGTCTCATACCTAAAATAATGTTAAATAAGAAATTTACGTCTTCATAGTTCAGTGTAGGAAAACGGCTTACAAGGAATTAAAATGTCTATAAGATGCAAAGACTGAACTCTTTCTAAAGTAGGAAATCCCCAGACTCACATTCACACACAACTTTATATATGGAGACACAAGCATGGGCATTAGCAATGATTATGGGTGAAGCACTTAAAGACAAGGAAATGGTCTTCATCCTTCTGAGCCTGAACTTGTTTTTCATGAATGCTCCCTAGGGAGAACAACAAAGCAAAAGAGTTAATGAGCTCAGACAGAACAGGTCTGTGACAGTAAGTCGGAAATGGCAGCAAGGACCGGAATAAGACATCAAGTTTGTCACTATGTTTGTATGGCTGAAACAGATTTCTGGTTTAAGTACAGACTTCTTGAACTATACGAAAAACACATTGATAGGAAGAATTCTAAAGAGAAGCATACAAAGTTAAGCAGATTTGACAGTGTCGGAGATGGCTGAGGTGGCGACCCAGCCGGGACGCCCAGGAGGACTGGAGGTAGGCTTGCGCCTTCCCCAGACCATGTGGGGGCGACCGCCCTGGTACCTTTGGGGGCCACGGGTACAGAGCTTTGAAGCTCAACCCTGTAGGACCCTGTGGTCACCGCCAGGGGGTGCCCCTATGCCTTTGAAGCCCTGGACCTCAGCACTTCCGCCACACCCAGAAGTGCTGGGGGTAAGACGAGCAGGGACACTCGGAGTGCTTTCGGGGATGCAGCCGGCACTTCCACCACACTGGGGCGTGTCGGTGGAAGATTCACGGAACACACCTCCCTTTGTGTGATGGCTAGAGTCGGATGGAAGACGGACGAGGTCTGGAGGAGAGACAAGGAGGTGGCCTCTTTTATAAGCACCCGGATGTGCTCCAGATGTGTTCCAGCAATCTCCCACCGACACACCCTAGTGTGGCGGAAGTGCCGGCTGCATCCCCGGAAACACTCCGGGTGTCCCTGCTCGTCTTCCCCCCAGCACTTCCGGGTGTGGCGGAAGTGCTGAGGTCCAAGGCTTCAAAGGCATAGCGGCGCCCCCGGCAGTGACCATGGGCCCCTACAGGGTTGAGCTTCAAAGCATGGTCTGGGAAAGGCGCAAGCCCTCCTCCGGTCCTCCTGGGCGTCCCTTCCGGGTCACCACCCCAGCCATCTCCGACACTGGACATGCAGTATTTCCAATGTATATCTTTATTGAATCATGCAATTAATATGTTCATATTGTTTAGCTGTGACCCACAGATACACATAAACAGACATAATTTTAGTTCACTTACAATAAGGTAAAATACATGCATGGTAATGCTAGCTGGCAACACAGAACACACAATCAAGTCTAGTCTGATAGATTTCAAAGGAAATAAATCCTCTTCTTACACAATAATTATGAAAGAAGTAATCTCCTCTGGACTCCAGTAGGACAGCTTGCCTCTCCTATCCTCCTTAGGCATTTTGTACATGCAGTACTGTTCAAGGTAATTTAAATTTAATTTGGTGAGATACAATTCCTGAGTCAGTCACTTGGCACTGATCACCATTGAACTACTGTCTGTAAAGTTAAGAGGCAAATTACATTAAATTCCCTTGCAATGAAAAATACTACTTAGTTTCTGCGGTGCCCTATTTTCTTGAACATATTTTTTCACTATCAATATGCAAATCGAATCTTGACCCTTTAGGTTAACTACCATATCTCAATTGGCCCCATTAGAGCTTATGAAGGTTTATTCAAGAGTGTGCCCATGTGATGGAGTGGCACTCACTCCTGGGCTGGTTTGTGCTCAGTGCTGCAAGGATATGCTGTGCCTACATGACCCTAAACTTAATTAGGCAGGATTTGGTAATGGATGCATGACTTGATATCATTTTGTCTTTGAAATGGTCTACTCCCATTGTTATATGCAGTATTTGTATAGTGTTATTACGCTACTAAATATTGTACAACTCCAATTCCAAAAAAAGTTGGGATAGTATGGAAAATGGTAATAAAGCAAAAAGGAGTAATTTATAAATTTTCTTTGACTTGTAATCGAACAAAACAGTATAAATATAATACTATTCATGTCTTACCTAGTCAATAGCATTTGATAGGTTTATTGACTCTGCAACATGTTCAGAAAAAGTAGGGTAAGAGATATTTTAGGACTAATAATGATGTGGCAAATAACAAGGTAACTTTAAAGTGGTGAGGTAATCGTGTTCTGGTGTGTAAGGAGCCTTCAAAAGGCCTAGTCCTCCAATAGCAAGAATAGGCTGAGGCTTGCCAATTTACCCATAGGTAAGTCAGTGAATAATCCGGCACTTTGAGAGAAATGTTCCCCAAAGACAAATTGGTAGGTTTTTGGGCATTTCACCCTTTACAGTACACACTATGATTAAAAGATTCAAGGAATCCGGTCAAATCCCAATGCAAGGCCGGGCACCACTTCTGCAATGTGTGTTGTCTTTTATCGTTCAGGCACCACTGTCTTATAAACATCATGCGTCTGTAATGGATATCATGACTTAGGCTGGGGGATACTCTGGTAATGTCAACACTGTTCGCTGCTACCTCCACAGATGCAAGTGAAAGCTTTACTATGCAGAGCAGAAGCCATACATCCACACAGTCTACAACTACCACCAACTTCTCTGGGCTTGGTCTCACCTGAGAAGGAAAGTAGAAAAGTGTAACCCTAATATGTGGTCCAACAAGTCAACATTTCAAATAGTCCTAAGAAAAAACAGCTGGGACATTTCCTGGGCCAAAGACAAAAAGGACCATCCAAGCTGTTGGGCCAAAAGCCAGTGTCTGTCATGGTTTGGGGGTACCACATTCTGCCTGAATTACGATTGCATGGCTACATAAGCAGGGACTCCAGGTACTAGATTGGCCTGCCAGCAGTCCTAACCTGTCTCCAACTGAGAATGTGTCGCACATTATGAAGGTCAAAATATGGCAATGAAGGCCCTACACAACTGTACAGATGAAGTGTTTCATAATGGATGAATACGAGGAAATTCCACTTGGTAAATTTAACCAACTTGTGTCTTCAGTGTCCAAATGCTTAATAAATGATATTTAAAGAAATGGTGATGTTACACAGTGGTAAACACTTGACTGTCCCAATTTCTTTGGAGAGAAATTGCGGTCACCAGATTTGGAGTGTATATTTTCAAAGAAATAATTAAATTCATAATGCAAAACATGAAATACATTTGTTGTAGTGTTTTCAATATGGTACAGGGTGAAAAGAATTTACAAATCACACATTTTTGTTTTTATTAGCAGTTTCCAAACTGTCCCAACATTTTTGAAATTTGGTTTGTATAATACAAGGGTGTCAAACAACATTGCTAAATGGTTGGTAAAACTGTTATTTTTATCCTAATATTACGAGTGCCTTCTAACTGAAAATTATTCTTAATTAGGCTTTTGATTTTTCTAGTTACAAATTCAGTACATGGACCAGGGTGTTCAAACTGTGTTATCTGAGGCCCACACTGTCCACTGGATTTAATTTTGACCACACCTTTTACTAAGTCAGCCTTCTATAGATCAAGCTGTCGCTAAAGGAAGATTACAGGCTCATAATGTGCAAAGTCCGGATCAGGCTCTATCATTCTCTTATTTTCCAACAAGGTTATCAAGGGACAAAGCTTGCTATGATTATACTTAATGGAAGAGATGAACTAACTCTGGAAGAGAATCAGTCCATCTACTGTATAAGGCAGGGACCTGGATTGGGCAACAGACGAATACATGCCACACTAATGTCCACATTTACATGCACTCTTATTGTGTCAATTTAGAATCTAACTATAACATCTTTGGGATGTGGAATGAATGCCAGATAATCTGTGAAAAAACCCAAACAGAAACAAGAAAAACATGTAGGAGTCAGGTCAGGATTAATACCCAGTCTGTAGAGGCTGTGAGACTGCATCCTACACGTAAATACTTAACATCCTTAAATACTACTACATAATCTTGTCATCAAGCAACACATTTCTTCACTTTCTTGAAGTAAAGTCTTCAATGAAGTTAGATTAGGCATGGAGTGTGTGGTGCTGGTTTACTAGAGCCCAGAGGACCCACATCTTATAATCCTTAATGTTACAAAGACAATGAAAAGTAAAATAATTGCTAATGGTATCAGAAGGAGAGTTCTCTTTATAGATATATGTAAATGACAGCCAATCCCAACCCTTCTTTAACATCAGACCATGCAAAAGGAATTGGCTCATCACATACTGGATGTGCAAAACTGGCTATAGTCTAGAAATGGACCATTGGCTGTATTAAAAATATGTTTATTTAGTCATGCCTTCATTTTTGAGCTTATATTATCCTTTTCAGGTTGTGGTGGGGACAAGCCTATACTGGCAGGCTCATGCACAAGATGACAAACTGACCTGAATACAAATAACATTTTTTTTTAAAAAAAGCGAAATATTACATAGTACTTTTGATCAAACACATGTGACCACTGTTGCAGAAGGCAGTGACGGACCAAGCAACAGCATGTCATATGATCGTCACATCTCCAGCTACCCAAAATCAGTTCATGTTAGCCATCACCTTCACTTTGTTATTTTGCAGCCATACAGAATAGTTTTCCATAATGATGTGCACAACTGCATATGGCTTTGTGCTTGCATAATGTTTCAAACACCTCTTATTTTATGGTGCTGCTAAAAGCTTTTTTCAGGAGTCTCTTCATTTTTATGGATATTTTCTTTTACATGATCCTGAAGCAGAGTCACACTTCTGACCAGTGTCAGACTAGTTACAGTTCTTTCATCTACAGCTGACATCTGTGGGTGTTTTTGTGCTATCAGAAAGTAAACTCCTGGACACAAAAGCTGCCATTTCATCTCAGAGGATTCTGTCAGAGGGAAGACAGGTACAGCAACCTACAGCATAGGAGTTCAGGACACCGGCTTCAGAAACTGCTGTCCCTATGTTCTTCCAGCTCCACACATTTCAGAGATATACATGTTAACATGATTGTTGATTTTTAATATTACTGGTATGCACACAAGAGTGTGCCCCTGTGACTCTGGGTGTGGTAGCAATCCATCACAAAACACACTCAAGCACACACCCACACTCGGCCAATTTAGAGTCATCACTCAACTTAACATGCATCTTTGGAATGTAAACTCAAAGATTAGAAGTAAAATCTACACAGACATTGGTAGAATTTCTGAATTCCACACAGACATAAACCCAGATCTCTGGTCCTGTGGGCTACAGCACTACAAACTTTGCTATTATGGTGCTCCTTACATTAATGGCAAGTTCATTATTATCTACTTAAATCTTTAGTGGGGTAATTGCTCCAAAGTTTCCTGCCAACAGTTGTTTTACATATCTAGGGCCAAGTTCTTTGCCCTATTGAAACTGCTCTTCTTCGATTTGAGAAAGGCTTCTTTAACTGTACTAATTTTGGCTTTGCACTGCTTCTCCATGATCTCACTTCTGCTTTTTATGTTGTTGAATACAAAGCCATAATGAATTGCCTGCTAAATTCCCCAGCTTGGCAGAAATAAAGAAATCACCAGCTTTAATTTCACATGGTTGGTTCTCCAAAACAAAACAACAAGTTCTAATCAATTCTAGGATTATTTTGTGACCTGGTCAATTGTCTGTGTGCAGTCTGTACACGTTGTGAGCTTGGATTTTTCACTGGTACTCTTGTTAAAAGAGTAGGTTAGACTATTTATGATTGTACTGTACATCTACCTAATGTGGATGTGTGTGTGAGTGTTTTAGATGAGCTACTGTTCCAATAAAGGTCATCAAGTGTCCATGCTGCTGGAATTCTTTTCTCCTTTCTTTCCAATACCTTTTAAAAAACGTTTAAAGGAAACCTAACCATGATACCATGACACTTATTTAAATGGAGAGTAAGTAAATTTCTCATTACTTAATATTTCAAAATAGTTTTTCAAAACAAAGGAAATAAGGCTCAATGGTGCAGTTTATTACTGTAAATACTCCTCAGCTCCCGGGAACAGGGTTCAGTGCGCAGCCATTCTTTTCACACAAACACAAAATAAACTACTGTACTGATTCTAGCTGTAATGCTATATTAATTTTCTTGACCGGCTATGAAAATGTGCATTCTGCAACTGCTGGTGCCCCAGACCCTCAAGCAAATTAAGCATAGCAGAATTTGGAATAATATTCACAAACTCATTCAAGACTGAAGAATACTGCAGCAACAACTGGTGCAAGGCAGGAATCAGCCATTGGTAGGGTGCATTGCAGAGCCTACTGTAACACCGAGACAATTTGACACAAGCACAGGAAAAACCTGTCCTGAAACATCCACACACTCAAAGTCAGGACACCAGATCTGTGAGGCAACATTCTAACCTGTGCATCATCCTGCTATTGTATGAATCGCAGGTATACACTGAAAAAACTGCTTTGATTATTTCATGTGATTTTTAAATATTTTTGGGTGCAGAATTCAAAAGTGACATCCATTCTTCTCCATCATTCAACATTTTTATCACAAAACACATTCTTTGATTGTTATAGTTTTTACATTGTTTTCACACTATAATTAATTAAATATCAATATCTTGTCTCTCTTTATATAAAAAAATCATTCGACGCGACAAGACTTTTCGGAAGAGAGACTTTTTTCAAGTCCCGTGAGACTAGACTTTCGACTTGAGATTTTTTCAATTCATGCCCTCCTCTCAAACATTTTCAAACAAGACCATGGTCCTCTCAACTCTCATTCGTGTGAATCCTTTTGTCAGACACACCTCCTGCGCTCTCAGCTCTAATACTTTTTAACATTTTCCTCACTTTAAGTTCCCAATTAAAGAAGACGTATTATGTCCAAATCTTATTGAAGAATTTCATCACAAAGTATTATCAACATAAAAAATGAGTACAATCCTAGCACCGAGAAACAATGAAGTCAAACAAATCAATGGTAAAAATGTTGATCGGTTACACATCAAATTGGTTAAATGTGCCCAAAAATGTTGAACGGTTACACAGCAAATTTGTTAAAAGCTTCTCAATAGACTATGCTGAAACAGTTGGTGGTGATTGTGCAGAAGATGAAAACAAAAACTTACAATATCTCAAAGAATATCTACAACCATTAACAACTTCCTGTCTTACAACGCACAAATTACTGTAGAAAGTATCCAAGAAAGGTAATGTAGTACATCTCCCGCAGATAACATTAGACAACAAAGGAGATCTTGATATGCCATTCATATTAAAATGTTAACAGTTTCTGGTTAGTATAGCTATTGCAAAAACAACAAATCTCAGAGCCAAACGTTCAAAAAAGTCGTTTTATTTAATAAAGAGAAAGAAATGAAATTCAATCACGGGCAGTTATACGCTGTGTTGATGCATATGTAACAATTCCCATGAAAATAAAAATCTGTTTAAATTGTATATCCGCATCCCCATAGGCAAGCGGCAGAATCGCAAAGAGTCTAGCACATAGCGCAGGCAGAGGGGTTGGCGAGCAAAGCGAGCAGGGGGCAAAGCCCCCTAGTTTAAAATTAATATTTTCTAATATCAGGGAATACAAAATTCCCACATTTTCTATGTGAGTGGAACAGCAGCATCAAGAATTGACATTGGGTTCAGAAGGAATGGCAAGCTAGAAAAAAGTTACAGCGTGGTACCTAAAATATCATCAGACACATCTTGGTGGATGCAGAGAAGGTGCTGCTAACACCATTTCAATATTACGCTTGGTGTATTGAAGCACATTGTCTAAGCTGTATCAAACGATGGAGCGTGTTTGATGTGTTTATGCCAAATGTTTCCTGTTTTTTCTGATACTAAATTGAAAGAGGGCAATATTTGCTGGACCTGATATTAGAAAATTATTTATGATACAGAATTTGATGAACGGCCTGGAATAAGAGGCTTGGGTATCATACAAAGAAGTAATTTTTAAGTAGCAATAAAGATCCAAATATTAAAGAAATTGTGAAAAATGTATTATTTAAGTTTAAAGAATTGGGTTGCAACAAAGTTGATTTTTGGGATTCACATGAGGTATTTCTCCCTCAGAATCTTGGAGTGGTGAGTGAAGAGCTGGGTGAAAGATTCCATCAGGATATCAAGGACACGGATAGGACATACCAGGGCCAATGGGATGTCGGTCTGTTGCCAGATATCTGCTAGATGATTCATCAGAAAAAGTGTACATATGACGGACCTAAGATGTGACAAAAACTAGAAAGTTAAATGTAATCCAATGAATATGTATTGTTCTTTAGTGCACAGAAAAGTTTACACATATAGACTAAATATTTTCATCTTAAATTGATACAGTGCAATATTGCCTACATGAAATATCAACAACAACATTTATTTATATAGCACATTTTCATACAAATTATGCAGCTCAAACAACAACAACAACATTTATTTATATAGCACATTTTCATACAAACAGTAGCTCAAAGTGCTTTACATAATAAAGAATAGAAAAATAAAAGACACAATAAGAAAACAAAATAAATCAACATTAATTAACATTGAATAAGAGTAAGGTCCAATGGCCAGGGGGGACAGAAAAAACAAATAAAAAACTCCAGACGGCTGGAGAAAAAAAATAAAATCTGTAGGGATTCCAGACCATGAGACCGCCCTGTCCCCTCTGGGCATTCTACCTAACATAAATGAAACAGTCCTCTTTGGATTTAGGGTTCTCACGGAAGGGCTTGATGATGATGGTCATGTAGAATTCTGCCTTTTAGTCCATCCATCATTGTTGGAGCATCATGAAGCTTTGAGTAGGTGGAGGTGGCGCAGGCCACCACCACAAAGAAACCGGAAAAAGAAACAGAAAAGAGAGTAGGGGTCAGTACGGATTTTAGAGCCACCCTGAATAGTTATTATGAGGAAATTGAACATATAGAGTATCAGGATTAAGTTAAATTGAAGTTATAGAAATGCCATGTTAAAGTAGTATGTTTTCAGCAGTGTTTTAAAGTGTTCTACTGTATTAGCCTGGTGAATTCCTATTGGCAGGCTATTCCAGATTTTAGGTGCATAGCAGCAGAAGGCCGCCTCACCACTTCTTTTAAGTTTTGCTCTTGGAATTCTAAAGAGACACTCATTTGAGGATCTAAGGTTACGATTTGGAATATAGGGTGTCAGACATTCCGATATATAAGAGGGGGCGAGATTATTTAATGCTTTATAAACCATAAGCAGAATTTTAAAGTCAATCCTGAATGACACAGGTAACCAGTGTAGTGACATCAAAACTGGAGAAATGTGTTTGGATTTTCTTTTCCTAGTTAGGATTCTAGCAGCTGCATTCTGCACTAGTTGCAAACGATTTATGTCTTTCTTGGGTAGTCCTGAGAGGAGTGTGTTACAGTAATCTAGTCGACTGAAAACAAACGCGTGAACTAATTTCTCAGCATCTTTCAGTGATATAAGAGGTCTAACTTTATTTATGTTTCTTAAGTGAAAAAATGCTGTCCTAGTGATCTGATTAATATGCGATTTAAAATGCAGATTACAGTCAACAATTACCCCTAAGCTTTTTACCTCCGTCTTGACTTTAAATCCTAATGTATCCAGTTTATTTCTAATAGCCTCATTGTATCCATTATTGCTAATCACTAAGATTTCAGTTTACTCTTTATTTAACTTGAGAAAGTTACTATTCATCCATTCTGAAATACAAGACAGACATTGTGTTAGTGAATCAAGAGAATCAGGGTCATTAGGTGCTATTGATAAGTACAGCTGTGTGTCATCAGCATAGCTCTGGTAACTCACGTTGTGCCCTGAGATAATCTGACCTAACGGAAGCATGTAGATTGAGAATAACAGCGGACCCAGGATAGAGCCTTGTGGAACACCATATCGGATATCATGTGTCTTCGAGTTGTAATTACCACAACTAACAAAAAATTTTCTCCCTGTCAGGTAGGATTCAAACCAATTTAAGACACTGCCAGAGAGGCCCACCCATTGACTAAGGCGATTTCTAAGAATATTATGATCAATAGTGTCAAATGCAGCACTCAGATCTAAGAGGATGACAACAGATATATGGCCTCTGTCTTCGTTCACTCGCAAATCATTTACTACTTTAACGAGTGCAGTTTTTGTGCTGTGATTTGTTCTAAAAACCGACTGAAATTTATCAAGAATAGCATGTTTATTTAGGTGGTCATTTAACTGCATAATGACTGCTTTCTCCAGAACTTTGCTTAAGAAAAGCAGGTTAGAGATGGGTCTAAAATTTTCAAGAGCCGAGGGGTCAAGATTATGTTTCTTAAGAAGGGGTTTAACTACAGCAGTCTTAAGACAGTCTGGGAAGACCCCCGTATCTAATGACGAA
This sequence comes from Polypterus bichir lapradei, assembly GCA_026402145.1. NCBI lineage: Eukaryota > Metazoa > Chordata > Cladistia > Polypteriformes > Polypteridae > Polypterus > Polypterus bichir. The sequence continues at coordinate 37,512,040 of JANRMT010062796.1, read as the reverse complement.
TTTACTATGTCAAGAATATTGTCAATTAGCACGGCTGATACTTCTTTGAAAAGCCTTGTTGGTATCGGGTCAAGGACGCAGGTGGAGGATTTTAATTGAGATATTATTTTTTGTAAATCAGGTAAATCTATCCTAGTGAAAGAGTTTAATTTGTTTATAACAGAATGCTGGGGTTTAGGAGGATCCTTAGTGTTGGAGGGATATACTATGTTATTTCTAATATCATTAATTTTTTGATTGAAAAATACAGCGATAGCCTCACAGGTTTTACTGGAAGTACTTGGGAGGCATTCCTTTGAGTTACCTGGGTTTAGTGATCAATTGTAGAAAATAAGACTCTGGGATTACTAGCATTGTTATTTATAATCTTGGAGAAATAACAGCATCTCTCAAGATGGACCGTGTTATTGTATTCTGTTATTTTGACTTTTAATATTTCATAGTGGATAGTTAGTTTAGCCTTCCTCCATTTACGCTCAGCTCTGCGGCATGTTCTCTTTAAATCAGACACTCTTTGGGTCTTCCATGGTATAACAATGCTAGAAGATTTTTTCACTGTCTTTTCAGGTGCAACTATGTCAACAGCAGCTCTCACTTTAGTATTAAATCTTTCCACCTTACTATTTACATTATCCTCACTATTATAGTCGGCACTATAAACGGACTGATTGCTTAGAATGTTTGTAAGTTTTAAAGCTGCTGCTGAGTCAAAGAAGCGTTTTTTAACAATATGCTTCTCATAAGTGTTTTTTTATCATTATTTCTATATTAAAAAGTAGAAGAAAATGGTCTGATAGACCAATATCAATGATCTGCTTTATATCAACTTTCAGTCCTTTAGTAATCACTAAGTCTAACGTATGACCTGCTTTATGTGTAGGCTGATTTACGAGCTGCCTCAAATCAAAAGAATCCAGGAGGTGCTTTACATGATGAAGAAAGAGAAAAAAGACAAAATAAATAAAAATTAGAATAAGGGAACACTAATTAACATAGAAAAAAAGTAAGGTCCGATGGCCAGGATGGGCAGAAAAAACAAACAAACAAAAAAAAAAACTCCAGTGGGCTGGAGAAAAAAATAAAATCTGCAGGGGTTCCAGACCACGAGACCACCCAGCCCCCTCTAGGCATTCTACCTAACATAAATGACCTCAATCAGTCCTCATTGTATTCAGGGTTCTCATGGAAGAACTTGATGATGATGGTCATGTGGACTTCTGGCCTTTAATCCATCAAATTAGGAATATCACGGTGCTTTGATCAGGTGGTGGTGGCGCAGGACGCCACCCCAGAAAACTGGAAAAAGAACAGAAGAGAAAGCAGGGGTTAGTACGGATTTTGGAGACACCATGAATAATCATGATATTTAATTGAATATACATAGCATCAGGATTTAACTAAAATGAAGTTATGAGAAAGCCATGTTAAAGGAATGTGTTTTTATCAGTTTTTTAAAGTGCTCTACTGCATTAGCCTGGCAAATTCCTATTGGCAGGCTATTCCAGATTTTAGGTTCATAACAGCAGAAGGCCGCCTCACCACTTCTTTTAAGTTTAGCTCTTGGAATTCTAAGCAGACACTCATTTGAAGATCTAAGGTTACGATTTGGCGTGTAAAACAATTATCGGTGTAATTTTTTAGATTTTAGTTTCTTTCAAATTGTATACGTAAATGTGGCGTAATAGAAACGTTTTATTGTGTTCATGAAAGCAAATAACTATTCACGATTTAAACAATTTTTGTAAGTTTAATTTAGCAAACCTGTGTAATACTCAGCCAAAAATAAACAGAGAGCGGCATTGGTAAATGCACGAGTGCTTTAGTCTTGTTGTTTTAAGGGTCGATACGATGATACAATCATGTGAGTCATAAGGCTGACTCCGTCACATAGAAAATAGTCTATTTATTTACAGTAATCGCTAAAATCGGTGTATACAATTTGAAAGTGGCGTAGAACTGGAGTTTATTCCATCAGCATCCGACGTAATGGAAGGATCAGAATCGAAGGGCACTTCAGACTGAACATTTAAATGTAGTGTTAAAATGTTCAAATACTAAATATATTCTTCAAGCCAGCACACAATGATCGTCATTCTGCTATACTGGGCTTGTCGGGACATTTCAAGGGTTATTTTGCGCACTGGCCCGTTCATTTGTGCCATAGAATAATTTAATGACAATGCCTACCACTGAGCGTAAACGTTCTGAAGGCAGTGGCAGTCTTTTTAGTGGGATTACCTTTTAAACGCCTTGAGGCTTCAACTCTACCCTCGTCCCGACAGTGGCGGGCACGTGCGCACACTCAGACTGACGTCATCGGCGTGCTTTGGACTGCCCGCAATCGGCGAAGATGACTTGTTTTTTAAAATCTCGGTGTTGCTTTTTAACAGACGCAGAAGTAACAGCCACATTCGAATGGATCTTTAAACAATGGATCTTTACAGATTGACAGGGATTGTTGTGCAGTTTTGGCTGTTACGCCTGCTGTGTGTCCGATGCCAGCCTCCGGCCATCGAGGGTAAGTTTTTACAACTTGGACGGAAAGAATGGAAATAATTACAAAGCAGGTGCCGCGTGAGAAGTCTTCGTGGTATACGGTCATCCAAAAAACAACATTCCAGGGCAGCATATCTGCGTGTGTGTGAACTGTCGTTCAGTTCTGTCACTGATAGACAGCGCCTGAAGTCAGAGGAGTGGGACTGGAAGGCACAGGGCATCGCCGGTTCAAAACCAACTGCTGGGTTACTCGATTGAAGCCCTAAACAAATTTCTTCACCTCCTTAACTCCCCCCTTTTGTGGCGATATGTTTGTTGCATAGCAGTGTTCTCCTTAAATATTTTGGCAGTGACCTAGGATAGAAATAGAGTTGAACCATCCCAGTTTTTAAAACTAATTTGGCTAAAACTGTGGTAAAACTTACTGCTCTGTTATTCATTTAAAATGAAATAATGTATTAATTAGATTAGCATCCGTGTTCTTGTTTTTTGTTGTGTATTGTGAGAGAAAAATCACTTACAACTAATATACAGGAAGGTTAATTTTTTTTTGTTAAATTAACCACAATCCTAAATCATAAATGAGAATAGTTACAGTTTTCAGCAATTAATTTGAAATCATATTTACTTACAAAATGAACAACTTTCCTATTCTCTAAAATTCTCCAAAGCCGCACTGTTTGATAAACATATAGTCTTGTTCTTTATTGCACATTTTAGTTTTGAGTATTCTGATTGAAGATGGCAAGACTAAATTCACACTTATTGTATTTTATAAATTATTGTTTTTCATTAAGGCATACCTACTTAGGCTGGCTGGAAATATTTTTTGTGTTGACTGGTGCAAAAAGTGTCTTTTTTCTGTGTCCTTGTAACCACTGAAACTGCTACTTCATAGGGTCAAAATTAATGACGTGATGTAACGCTCTCAGCACATCTTCTGTTTGCCTAATAATCATAACACTCACTTTTGTGATTTGGTTAAACAGTGGTTACTCTCTTTTCATGCCCTTTCATCCCTCCTATTTGTTAACTCAAATCATATAATCAGATCTTTTCTCTTACTGCTGTCCTGCTCTTACACACCCTTTACTGGCTGCTGTCATTTTCATGCTGTTTTGATCCATTTTTGACTGTGCCATTAATTTCTGTACATTTTGTGAGTAACATAGCATAATAATTCCTTGTATTTTATTCACTGCTGTCACTAATAGAAAAACAGGTATTGCCTCCTTTGAGAACAAGTATCACATCCTCTCATTTGGAATGTTTTAAGATGCTTTAAGCTTGCTTCAGTATTTTTTATCATCTGTTTCTGACAGCTGATAGTTCACAGTGGCATTGGTTAAAAAAGAAGTGTTTTTCTAGACGTAGGTTTCCATTGGGAGACCTCTATCATGCTGTGAAATGATTGCCTGTAAATTCTTTAGAAAATTGCACTGCAGCCTCTCCCAGCCACGTGAATACCATAAATCATCCCTCTGAAGTCCTGTGAAGCACAATTTATCATGGAATTAAACGCTCCCTTCCTCTCCCCTTTATGGTTAGGAAAAAAAAAAAGTAGACTAAGTTTCTCATCGTCACAAATATACTTTTTAACCATTTTCAAATCATTTGTACCTGCTTGAAGTGTGTTTGGGTTTTGGAGAAGATACACCTCAGATGTTTATATACTTTATCACATGTACTAGTTCTTTTTTGTGTAATTTTTTAATTGTGTTACAATAAGAAAAAAAAATAGTTCAATGAAATACGTAAAACACTACTACATTCCAAACTTTTATTTCATATGAAATCAAACCCAACACCCCTCCTCACCTAGTCACAGAGAATTTTGTTTCTGTAATTTTACATGAAATGAGGCATTCTTTCCCATTAAATAAAGGAGAGAATGTTAGGTTTCTTCTAAATGAGTAAAATGAGATGAAGATTGAGCAATATAATGTGAGATCTCACAAAAGATTTTTTGTGCCATAATGTCATCCTGGTATAATTACAGATATTTGAAATTCTCTAACAGTACTAATCGTAAATCCAAAAGTATCTGATAATTAAGCAAAATGTTTTCCTGTATTACTGTAGAAATTTACCTGTACTTTAAAATAGATGCTTTTAGCACCCCATTGTACAGTTTTTCCTACACATAGACAGCTGCTTCACTGATAAGCAGACCAAATAGTTGCCTTCAGACCTGTGTACCTGCGCCAATCCCAAAAGCAGGTGCCTGCACAATGTGCTGCTTCCAGTTGGAGGCGTCCCTCGTCAGCTGCTAACCATTGTGAGAATATGGCTTGGGTGCTCTTAAACAATATACCTTGACCAAATCAAACAATATAAAATCAATGGTAGCAAAAGTAGGAAATCTATTTTAAAAGATTATTTTAAAGATACTCTCTGTAAAGGCACAGATGATGGCAGAGTCTTTTCAAGTCTGAGTGCATAGCTGTTTCAGATTTTTCTGATGACTCTTGTATGTTTCCAGTTTCTTTGGGAATGTAGAAGTCTTGTCTGCATGACACTTGTCTCTCTGCTGATCTTCTTTTCCTTATTTTTTGTGCAGCACGCATTCCACTTAAAACAGCCTTTCCTTGTGTAGATTTATCAATAATTACATGAATAATCAGTAATCCAAATACTACTTAATATTGGTATAATTTTTATATTGAATCAATATTTTTTCCCAGGCTGATGTTCCTTCAGATCCTAATTTATCTCAGGCAAATATGTTTTAATGGTTCGGGTTCGAATAAATAAGGATACAGCAATTAAATTAATAAATAGTAGTCATTTAAGAAATGCAAATAATCCAGCATAAGAATTTGCATGAAATGAGATTTACATTTCAACAGTCTGTAGGTCAATATGGTTTGTCTGTGACTAGTTTAAATAAGCTTCATTTTAGAAAACATAAAAGAACAAGTGTCCTGAGTGCTGGCTGTTTAATTGCCTGTAGTTTTAATTTTATGAAATTCCATCTAAGATGGAAGAAATGTATAATTCATAGTTCAGATGTGAATTTTGTATTAGATAGATAGATAGATAGATACTTTATTAATCCCAAGGGGAAATTCACATACTCCAGCAGCTGCATACTGATAAAAAAAAAAAAAAAAAAATAAAGAGTGATAACAATGAAGGTATAACAGACCGTAACTTTGTATAATGTTAGCATTTACCCAAAGGGGGGAATTGAAGAGTCGCATAGTGTGGGGCAGGAACGATCTGCTCAGTCAGTCAGTGGAGCAGGATAGTGACAGCAGTCTGTCGCTGAAGCTGCTCCTCTGTCTGGAGATGGCACTGTTCAGTGGATGCAGTGGATTCTCCATGATTGACAGGAGCCTTATTATTAATTATCTGCAGTCCAAGCTCCTATCATAAAAATTGTTTAATGCGTACCTCATTATTGTGAGTTTGAACATTTATTAAAATAATCTTCCTATGGTGTATTTCTATCACCACACATTGTCCTAGTATGATCTGACTGTAGGACATTTCCAAAATATACTGTATGACATATTAAGGTGAACACTGGAACATATACTGTACATCTAAGGGTTAACCCTATAAAATAAGTTGATTGGGTCTACAAATGCTGCCTGCATTATCATGGTTACCTGCTAGTACTGTTTATATCGCAGCTATTAATGGGGAAATGGGCACATTTCTTCTAATGTGAAATACTGAACATAGCATGTTACTGGAACTTTATATCTATGGCACAGTTGTCCAAAGCATACAAAATTATTGTCAATCCAGAGATCTCTGAAAATGTAGAAACCAAGTAACTTTTACTGATTAAATGCTGTATAGGTTACAAATGGCTGGAATATATGATTATTATACATGGGAGCAACTGACAGCAACATCTTAGGCTCAAAGTTTCCCTTATATTGGCACTGTATTATATTTTCATCAAGAAAATTTGCAATGTTGTTTGTGGGCAGAATTTTCTAGTTTGTATGATCTAATAAGCGAGGATAGAAAAATGAGTGAAATCTGTCATTATGTGTGGGGCACTTGCGTTTCCAATTTAAAATGTAACAATTTCAGTTTAAAAAATCTTCTAGTCTATGTCAGGCATAACATTAGCTAAGAAAATTAGTACTGTCCATAAGGTTACACATCTTTTAAATCCAAACTACTAATTCTTTCAAGCAGTCCTGTTATCCAAGCTATGCAACATCTTTGAACATACTTAAAAATGTTCTGTATATTTTAGCAATGCATTCAATACATTTCAGCCACACTTACTTACAGACAAGATGATAAAAATTGGATTTAATTCAAATACATTTTTAAAGTGATACTTTTCTTTCTGTGTATCATGGCCAGCAAAAGAGATTTAACCTTATTCTGTCATCCTTCACAATTAGCATAGGTTCTTTAAAGAATTGTAAATGACTGCTAAGGTTCTTATCTTGCACATTTTTTAAATTAGCTTAAGACACTGCACTGATAGGGTTTTAATCCTTCTAATTTTCATTAGGTAAATGTGATTAAATTAAAAGTAGGCTTAAAAAATTACGTGTAATCTTTGATCCTCTATATCCTGTGTACTTTAAATTACTTTTTTAGGAGTTTGATAAGTAGTGGAATTTTAGAATGCAAAATAAATACAATATAATAAAATTTGTACATTAATCAATAAAAGCTGTCTCATGGTAAAATATGGTTCATGACGAACCATAATGTTTTGTCTTTAAGTGAACATTTTTTCCATTTCATCTTACTACATACTATATACTCTTACTTTCTTTTTTTGATACTTGCTAGAGTATCATAATAAACCTGCCCGGCTGAATTTTATGATGGAAAAAGTAAACTTGATTGTAAGAAAGCTCAAAGGCTAGTGATTCATAAAAAAAATATTAAGTGACTCGATGACTCAATCCTAAATCTTTACAAGGAGACTGAAAGTAGTTTTAGGTGATATACTAGAAGACATTTTCTGGTAATGACATTTGGGTTGTAACTTCTAAATTTATATTTTTATTTCTTTAAGAATGTATAGTTAACTATCAGAATTTTATTTTTCTTTAAAATATAATTACCAATTTAATAAAATAACACAATAACATAAGAGCTGTAAAAAAGAATAAAAACAGTGCTTTAATTATTCCTAATGAAATGGTCAAAAGCAGATAATCTGCAACAGATAAGGTCTTTCACAAGTATACATGAGTTCACTGGTGTGAGGCTTATTGTGTTAAAATTAATTTATTTTCCAGTTTGTGTATCCAGGTCATGTTCTCAGAAAGCTAGAGGTTATCCTTATAGTGCTGGTCACCAGTCCTGGGTAGTCTCCAGTCTCCAGTCAGTTACTGGGCACACATGTGCACACACACACACACACACACACACACACACATTCTTCTGGGCCAATTAAGAGTCACCAGTCAGCATAACTTGAATGTTGTTGTTATAGTAGTACAGATTTTTGAATTGCGGTAGAAACTAAGAAAAGCCCACACAGACAATGGGAGAACATTCAAACTCCACCGCCACATAGGCAACACTCTGGCACTGATCTGAATCCGAGAGCTTGGCTTTGTGAGGCAAGGAACAATAACTAAGGGGTCACAGTGTTATCTCCACAATGAACATGACCTTAAAAAAGATTTATTCAGAGACTGGGAAGCCTGTTACAAAACCCAGAATTTACATATATTGACGAAGGCACTATGAGTTATTGTAAAGTGTGTGCTGAGAAGGAGAAGACCAAGTGTAGATCTTAATGGCTTAGGAAGGTACAAAATTTAAGGAGATAAGTCAACATTTAAAGGGGGAGTAGCAGTCAGTATTAGATTTGTTGACATTAACCTCATTTTAAAGTGTACTATTTTCATAAACATATAGCTGTCTTGCATGTACTTTATATGTTGAAATGGTTTTGTGCTTCAAAGAATTTAATTTTTCCTCGGTTTAAGCAGTCACACACATTTATTAACAGATAAGTATATTATAAAGTTACAAGAGTAACTTGGACCCATGTACTGTTATAATATTTTATTTGGACTCCCTGATTATACAGGTAGTTTCATATCCTTATGTGTTTCTAAAGGTAGTGTTTTTTTTTTTTACATAAAATTTTTTATAAAAGCCAATGAACAGTTTATTCAATTTCCTGCAGTTTTGTTTTACTTGATCTGTAAAATTATTCAAAACACAATTTGAGGTCACGATTTTGTGGTAATGGTCAGATCCATTAGCCATAAAAAAGACAGTAGTTTAATCTTAGGTAACACAAGTGTTTGGGTAGTGATAGCTTAACAATACAGGAAGTATTCTTCAGAATTACCATGGCCATTGTACACTTTTGTATTTTTAAAACTATTTAGTCTGTTTTGATGGGCCAGGCATTCCTGGAAAAATACATTAGAACCTATTCATTTCTCTCAAACCTAAATGGGTGTAAGCCTTTTGAATGTCATGCAAGGATGTACAGAGGCACATTTAAACCAGTACAGTTCACCAACAATTATACTGACAGTATGAAGGAGTAATCATGCACAAACACAAAAGAACATTAAATGAGTTAGCTTTCACATATACTTTAGAAGGGCCATCACCTGCCCTATAGGCAAGAGTATGGTCTGTTTGGGCTAAAATATGTAGAGAATGTTTCTGCAGCAACACAAACAATGATGGTTGGCTTTGCAGCTGGAGATGATTTTTTCACATGCAATAAAAACAAACATAAATTTAGTGCAGTCAGTTCTGTTGTTGAGGATTAAGCCAAAGGCTCAAACATTGTGAAATGACAGCATTAACTGCTGTGATAGCATGTTGCCAAAAATAGATCTAATTTGAAGTGTCTTCTGTAAAGGAAAGGCATACATTTTACTACCATTAATTTTAAAGTTATTTCAGGGTTTTTACCTTTTTCATTAAAAATAAACAACTAAATAATTACATAGACGAGTAGATAAATGAGTTCAATAGTCAAAACCCTCTGCAAATGTCTGTCATTAAAAGCATAGCTAATATCTCAATTAAAACCTATTATTGTCCTTCTAGTACTTGTGAAATAGCTCCTAAGCCAAGCAAAGGAAAAATATGAACTCCCCACATTCCTGTGGTGTCCCTAGCTATTCCGCCTGCCAGTGGTTAATACCATTGCTTTCCTGTAGCGAAGCACCAGATACATTCTAAAGTAGAGATGCTTCACCAGATGGCAAATCTATTATCTGGGTCATACATGTTTCCACAGAAACATCTGCAAGGTTCATTTTTTTGAAAATAACTTATTACCTCACAGAAGTCAAACAAAACAAGGTTAAAGACAAACAGCTGCCATGCAAAACATGTATCTAGTTAATATACAGGCGCACAGTATCAAAATCTGTTTTATCTCATCACCCCCACACCCCCCAACCCCCCCCCCCCCCCCCCCCCACACACCACAGGAACACATGACTCACACTACTGACGGTTTTTTTATAGTCTAAAAGCATGACTTTCTTCTGCTTCATCTTCTTTGTATGAAGTACGTTAATTTGAAGACAGTGAAAACTAGAAGTTAATTGCAAAATGATTGGAATACTTGGCTGTGGTAAGATATAAAAGCAGATGAACAGAGATTAAAAGCAATTAATACAACTTTAATTAACTAAGACTGTTTTATGTGTCTAAGTCATTGGTCATGCTAAAGGCCTAAAATTGTAGTCTGGATTAAGTGTTTTTTTATTTTTGATGAGTTTTAAGCTCAATTTTGAAATGAGGTTTTAAAATAAGAATATCTCCGTTGTAACAAAGATGCTATATAGACGCCTGACCCAACACAGATGGACACGGAGGCACGTGTAAAATAAATAAAATATTTATTTTTCTTCAGCTGGAGGGCACATCTTCCCTGTGTCCCCCAGCCACAACACAGTCCCCAAAGCACCACCAAACAACCCCACACTTTCTTCTTCTTTACCACCATTCCTCCTACTAGCTTTGTCCACCTTCCACTTGACTCTGGCCCCTGAGTGGTGGTCACTGGCTCCTTTCATTGGGTACCCGGAAGTGTTCCAGGTGTTTGATTGCCAACATTCGACGAAACCAGTGCCCAAAAGGAGCCAGCAGCTCCCGCTGCAGCACCCCCTGGCAGCGCCTGCGGAACCCAACAGGGCTGCACCAAACTCCAACTCCCATGAAGCCCTGCGGGAGTCCAAGGCACCGCTGCAACCCAGGGAGGCTGCCATCTGGCATCCAGGGGAAGATATTGTCTTTCCCATGCTTGCTCTCCTGGAACATATGCTGCGGGGGCGTCCTGGCCTGGCATGGGCCCCGGCCATCCGTCACACCATTCTCAACTTGTAAAATTCAATGTAACAACTTTAACACATAAATTGTGTGGTAGGTCAGATGTTCTATTACATATTGATAGAAATTAACAAATTATTAATTAGGACCAGATTCCTTTGCTTCAGATCTGTGAGTAAAATGCAAAAAAGTGTGTTGCTTCAAAAAATATGACATTTAATGTTTACAAACAAATTTAAAGCTTAGCTGCTAAAAAATCAAAAGGTATACTTTTTAAAATCTACCACACAGCTGTTCTTGTCATCATTTCCCTTTGTATAATATCTCCACAAGCCAGAGCATAATCTGTAAATGACTGCTAGTTTGAGGTGAGTAGAAGCCAGAATCTAACATGTCATATGTTTGCTTGGATGTTGCCTTTAACAGGTTATTATTGTTGATAAGTAATTGCAGCTAGCATATATCATGGTGGCCAAGTGGTCCAGTTGGTAATGCTGCTGTCTTCCAGATCCTGGAAACTAGACCTGTGTATGTGTAAGCCTCCCCCACCCACAGATAAATTAAATGGATATCCTAAAATAGCTCAATTTGAGTGAATCTTTTGACATGCTCCTGCCATAGTTGGTTCCTGTAAATTTTTAAACAGGTTCAGATATGTGTTTTAACTATCACACTCATAAAGTTCCTTTCTGCACTGGGGATTTTCCTCCAGTCTTTATACTGATATTGCATTTTATACAGTACATCAGCAAAACATTTCATGCTTGCAATAATGGATTTGAGAATTAAAACTCGGTTTGCATAATCACTTGTGGGTTAACCTGAAAAGTAATTTAAAAAAATCTAGCAATTCAGATTTACATCTGTGCACGACATGTTTAACACTGACTTGATTTCTCAATTTATGGCACCAACGACTCCAACTCTGGCTCCTCTATTTGTAATTAGACCAATATGTTTACTATGTTGACTAAAAGCATACAAATTACAAGGCATTTTATTGCTGCCATTGTGAATCTTTACACTACTTTTTACTATAATAACCTGTTAAGGTTTGAGTTTAATGGCTGAAGCCATTGTGGCTTTTTTATATTATTTATTAAAGTAATTACAAAATTTGCATTAAACAAAAGACAAAACTTAGAACTTTAAAAAAGAGGCTATATTTTATTAGAGGTATAGAAGAAAAAATAGGGTAATCTAATTAGTATATGTGAAACTGGAAATTCTAACACATAATATTAGAATTTACAATAAGCAATTATTGGGTTCCTGAAGGCGAAGTTGGTAAATTTTTATTGAATTAGTCTTCAGAAACTTAATTATTGCTTCCATCTCTGAATCTGACTCAGACTTCACAACCTTGACTAAGAAGAGTAGAAAAACGGAAAAGAATGAAATCCCACAGTTGGTTTCAATCCACATTCAAGTGAGGATTAGGAATTACTTCAGACAAAAAGCACATCATCAATTATGTGGACATGACTTGGGATTAAAAACTTAATAAGATGTAAAATATTATATAAAGAAATATACTAAGCAACAGCTACTGCTGAAGGTGACACTATAGATGGCCACTTCTATCATTAAGGCATATGTACAAATATGAGTAAAGTATAGTTTACAGACTTCTGATACACACACCACTTCACTAATTAAAATTTTCTTGGATATCCTTTGCTGTATCATTCTTCTAGTTGCTGCCACATGATCAAAAAAGTAAAAAATAGATGAACATCACACACTCTTACAGTGTACTTACAGTGGTTTCAGAAAGTATTCAGACTCCTTCATTTTCTTCACACTTTATTGTGTTGTAGATTTCATTTTGAATGTACAAATTGCAATTTTGACCCATGAGTTTACCCTCAAAAATCCTTATAGAAAAAGTGAAAACATGTTTTCCTAAAGGTTTGGAAACTTATTAAAAGTCAAAAATTGAAATCTGTCATTTATGTAAGTATTCAGATCCCTGCTGTGGCACTCCGAATTGTGGTCAGATGAATCCTATGTGCTTTAATTATCTTTGAGATGTGTCTAACCTTGATTGGAATCGACTTATGGATTGAACTGATTGAACATCATTTAGACAGGCATACATACACCTGTGTATACAAGGTCCCATAATTCATACTGCATGTCAGGACAAAAACCAAGCCATGACGTCCAAGGAACTCTCTGTAGACCTCTGCAATATAATTGTGCTGATATAGAGGACCATTCCTAAAATTTTGAGTGTGCCCATGAGCACAGTAGCCTAAATAATTGTGAACTGGAAGAAGTTTAGAACCACCAGAACTCTTCCTGGTCTTGGCTATTGTGCCAAACCTAGAAACCGTGCAGGAAGAGCCTTAGTCAGGGTGGTAACCAAGAACCTAATGGTCAGTCCAGTGGAGCTTCTCACTAATAGAAGTCCTCTCCTGAGATTGACTAACTTTCTGGAAGGCTAACCATCTCAGCAGCTATCTGTCATCCAGGCACTTATGGTAGAGTGGCTACACAAAAGCCATTGTTCAGTAAAAAGCATATGATTACATTTAGAGGGCTCTGAAAACATGAGGAAATAGATTCTCTGGTCTGATGAGACATAGATTGAACTGTAGTAATGCATACTGGTAACATCATGCTATAGAGGTGCTTCTCAGCAGCAGGTACAGGGAGACTGCTCAGAACTGAGGAAAGGATGAATGCAACCAAATATGGAGGGTTTCTTGAAGAAACCTTCTCCAGAGTGCACCAACCTCAGACTAGGGTGATGGTTCATCTGTCAGTGTAACAATGACCTGAAGCATACAGCCAAGACAATGCAAGTGGCTTCAGGACAAGTATGTCACTGTCCTTAAATGATTAAACATCAGTGGAGAGACCTGAAAATAGCAGTTTCACAGACACTTCTCATCCAATCTAATGGCGCTTCAGAGGATCTGCCAGAAAGAATGAGATAAAATGCCCAAATCAAGGTAAGAAAAGTTTGCAGAGACTGCCCAAGAGGACTCAAAATTGTAATTGCAGCCAATTGGGCTGCTACAAAGTACAGAATTAAAGGTCTGAATACTTATATGAATAAGAGATTTCAGTTTTTGATTTTTAATAAATTAACAAATCTTTCAGAAAACAGGTTTTCACTTTGTCATTTTAGGTTATTGAGTGTAAATTGATGGGCAAAATTGGCAGATTTATCTATTTGAATAGGTATACAGGAGCTTCATTTGTTTATCCATAAACAAATGTATGTGGCAGGATATTAGGGCTTTATCTAGATTAATCTGTCCTACTCAAAAACTGGATGTGATCCTGTGTTTTAAATGCATATTTTAATGAAGATCAGCATTTTGAGCAATATGTTTGTTAATAAAGGATACTATGGTGTCTTTCATCCAATGCCAAGCTTACTTTATATGAATATACAAAGGCTTCTGGGGTAGGTCACTTTTGAGGTGATTGGTGAGAGTATGCAGAATAAGTAGTCATTACATCAAACACAAAATAATGAACAGACAATTTAGGGCAGCACAAAAAAGACATTCAGAGAACAAGAAGTGTACTGTTGGCTATTGAATCAGGGACTAATGTGAAAGCAATGAAGAGCATGAGAAAGAAGGCAATGGGCTGACAGATTACACTGATGCTTGGGAAATAAAATATAAAGAACACAAAAACTACTGTCAAATTACCTCAGAAATCCCTTTCTGAATTAATATTGTTTAAGTGTGGTTTTGGTGAGTACTGTCTTGACAGAGAGTAGTTACAAGCCCATGTTATCTCTCTTCAAAAACTACCATTCAGTTGTTATTTGTGTCCAACAGAAAGCAGACATATTACAAAGATTACAGAAATATTTGCTTAATCTATTTCCTAACCATTAGCCTACCCTGGTGCACTGGGCAGGAACTTACCCTGGCAGGGGCTATAAGTATATTGCAGGGCTCACTCATATACACACCCACAAGGGACTCAATTTAGAATATATGAGGCAGGTTATTAATTTGTGGTTCAAATGCCAAGGAAGAACCAAATATAACTCCAAGTTTTCTAACTAGAACAGAAGCCTGGAAAGTGGTAACATTAGTTTTTACTGTTAAGTGACCCAAATTAGACAGCAAAAAGCAAAATTTTGGCTTTATTTTTGTTGAATCTCAAGAAATTAGAAATTAAGGATTATTTGATATCATGAAAAAAATGCAAGAGTTGGAAGGAATGTCAATATTTTTACATAGATCTGAGTATTATTTGGGTTATGGAGATAATCCAGACAACGTACCCACTTGATGTGTGTTACTGCCCTAATTAACACTCAGTAGAAACTCTATCATGTAAAACCTCAAACAGTTCAACACATTGTCAATTTTATTCAGTGTAGCTGTAGTTTTAGGTTTTATTTAGAATGGCTGTAGTTTTTGCTATTGGACATCATGGGCCTGTAAAAACCTTGCAGACTTGTCAAGCAACACCAAATGAATTCATTCATCAGTTTTCTAGTTTCACTTTTACCTGGTCAGGTCACAAGACAATATGAAGTCCTTACAATTATTTCTAGTCTTCCAAATATAAAAATAAAATTAAGTTTTAAACATTTGTCCATCAATCCATTATCAAAACTGCTTAATCTCCTGGCAGTACCTGGTGTAACCCAAGAAGAAAAGGTTGGTGTTGTATAAGTTACAAGTAAATCACGTAAAAATAAATACTGCTAAGATAATATATATAAAGAGGAGATTATTCACACTGTATAGATTCAAAGCAGATCAGTGTCCAATACCATAAATAAGAAAAAAATAGACGTTACCACAAAAAATTAAAATAAAAGTAAAGAAAGCAATCAAACTTTAAACAATCAATGTGAAAATATTACAGTAATCCAAAAAGCAAAAAATAAACAGGGTTTTTGTTCTGTTTTGTGATTAGTGGTTTCTGCAAGTACTCTAATCTGGCACTTAGTTATTTGTGAATGTTAAGTGGAAGTCTTGACAAGTTTGCCAGCACATTTTGAGTTGGGCTCTTTTTATAAGATTTCCAGTATAATTGTCAAGTTTATGAACTCTGGGCAAATAGCAGTATATTTGTTCAGGTGTTCGATTTATACTATATTTATATTTTTAATAGATTTATAATATATAATATCTACTTTTTCTCCATGGGTTAATTACTAATAACTGTCAGAGTCTAATAGGATCATTTACAGTTTGGTAATGATTCAGCCCTGAGATATTTCCATTGCACATAGATATATGACATATTATTTACAAACATTCTAACACTGAAGTGACATGAAGTTTAGATCTTGAAATATTAGATCATTTCGGTATATTTTTTTAATGTGAACATTGTTAAAATACACATTTTTCATTCTTAAGCTCAAGCATAAGAGGCAGTGCCATAAAGCTAAGAGAAAATGAAAGAGTAAATTAACCGTAGACTGTCAAATTCTAGCTAAATAAGTGGTGCAACATGAGAGACTTATTCCTTAGCATAGATCTTATTCCTGTAAATGAAAATGAAAAGTCATGTAACCAAAAATCTACCCTTGATAAGTTTCACACATGATTTTAGATCTAATCATAGTACTGAAACCACCCTAATTAAAATAGTTAATGATCTGTTCCATATTACAGATGCTAACAGACTCTCTTTTTTTGTCCTATTAGATCTGAGTGCAGTTCTTGATACCATAATCCATGATATTCTGATTATTCGCCTTAAACAATGGATTCAACTTTCTGACAATGCACTATAATGCTTCAAATTGTACATATCAGGAAAAAATATTCTGTATGTTATGGAGACTCAATGTCAGTAATTCATAATATAGGATATGGTTTACCTCAGTGGCCCATTCTTGGCTGTTCCTTTAGGAGGTGAAAGTTCCCTAGTTGAAAAAAGTTATTTTGTAATTGTGGGATTTTAAGTAACCGAAAACTATATTGATATGATATTAAAAGGCGATACCTCTCCCATAGTGATATAGCGGTAAAAATCACATAAGAGAAAATAACTTAGCTTTCTTTACTGACGATTTACGCGGCATGACAGACAGGAAGCCATAGCAAGACATTACCAAGGTGTGAGCCCTTACTTAGGTTCCAAACAAGGGAAGGAGAGGATTCCATTTCATCTCTAACAAACAGAAATAGTTTTGTAGTTGTACCTTCTCTTTTCAAATGCTTTCCTAGCAGTTCTAAATACTGAGAGCCCCCATGTGCTAACTTCTCACTGGCCTGTACATGTGAGTGAATTTATAAAATAATTTTTGTACCGAGCACAGTGACATTAAACTTATATTCTGATTACGTTGGTTCCAATGTTATTTTCAATTTACATGCTCTTAGTTCATACTATTTCAAATCATAGGGTGAATTATCACAGCTATGCTGATGATTCACAACTTTTATTTGTCTGTATCACCAGATGACACAGATGGTCTTAGCTCTCTTATCCTGTGCACTGAATAGTTGAGATTCAACTTTCTTAAGTTAAATTAGGAAAAAAACTGAAGTCTTATTTACTGACAGCAACAAGAAAGGTGGGGACTTTATAAATAAGCTTGACCACTTGGGCTTAAATAACAAGTCAGAATGAAAAAATATAGGTGTTTAGATTCAGAATTAACTTTAAAATTGTTCACATTATAAGGACAGGTTTCTTTAATTTAAGAAATATTGCAAAAGTTAGATCTCATTTGACATGTCAGGATGCTTAAAAACTAATGCATGGTTTTGTTTTAGCCAGCAGATTACTGTAATGAAATTCTGTCAGGATTACTAACCAAAGGTTTAAATCGGTTTCAGCTAGCGCAAAACCAGTAGCAAGACTCTTAGCCAAGAAAAGGAAAACTTTTTTCAGGCTGTTTCACCAGTTTTAAATTCATTACAATGGCTGCTAATAGCCTTTAGGATTGATTTTAAAATGCTGTTGATAGTATATAAGGCTTGTAATAATCTCACTCCTGTATATATTTTGCGCTGTCTGTAGGTTCCAACTCTAAATCTGGGATCCTCCAACACTGGTCTGCTCAGTATACTGAGAACCAGGCATAAAAAAATTGGTGTGGCAGCTTTCAGTGCTTACACCTCTAAATTGTGAGTGCTGTGCTTATAGATATATGCAAGGTTGGGTCCATACAAAACTTAAAAAAAATTCAAAAAACACATTTTTAAAATTTTGCCTTTGCTTATTCTACCATATATGCATGCTTTAATAGTTTAAAATTTAGTCTTTAGTCTTTTTTCTGGTTCTCTGCACCACTTCTCTGAATCTGCATTCTTTGCACCTGATCACAATGCAGATGAGATGGAGGCTGTATAAGCCTGTAAAATTAGATGTAGACTTCACAAGATGGACTTTCTCTTTAATGCTAACATTCTGATGTCTTACATTCTTACTACGCTGTTCTTTTATTATTTTTCTTGTGTTATCTATATATATATATAAAATTCTTTTCACATTTGAAACAGAAATTACGTATGACCGCAGAACATATTATAATACAGGAACTAATCACTTCGTTTGTGGACGCCATTTTTATATCGTCTTTACGAATTGTTATTATTTGTGTGAGAGTTACTTTACTGATATTGAAAAGAAGTAAACACAAACACGCCGATCTATCCCATCCCGCTCTCTCCCAGCCCTCCTCTCTGGACTCCAGCACTGAGCCGTCCGCCGCCAGGCATGTTCTGACAGATAAGTTTTATCTATTCGTCCACGTGACTGTCGCGGAAACTGCCACATTATAACTTTTTTTTTAAATTGGCAGTACTTGATAGTAGAAGAGATGAGGAAAACAGTTTTGCGTCTTTCTACTTTTTAACTGCACCGAGCTGTAAACAATGTGAAGACGACACCGCCTTCAGTGGCGAGGGGTCGCGAGAACAAAGTGGACGCTCGGAGGCGCGGAATGTTGGGCTGCTCCGCCGGGTCGAGAGTGTCGCAGTTTCGGGCGGCGTCCTCTCTTCTCGCACTGTTTGTGACACTTCGAGTGCCCCGTCGGCTCCTGGGAGAGTGGAAATCTTTGTGAATGAGTGTGATCAGTGCCATCGAAGCAATACTCTCTTTGTAAATTGCTCTGCACAACTGCTTACTGTCCCTTAAGATGAGTTCAGGTCACTAAAACCCTGCAACATTCAAGGTTGCTTTTGTGATGAATTCTTTTAAGAAGATGGAGGGTTTACATCTAAGAAGATGTACCGACCTCTTCATGTTAAGTTTTGGACTTGGGAATCGTTTGGTCCTTCTGCCTATTAAGCACGGAACGGCAGCGTCCACATTTCTCAGAATAATTTTTCTCTTAAATCGCAGGCACGTAGTGTAAGGTTGCCAGGCAGAAATTTGCAGGATCGCATAGAAAATGTAATTTCTATACCACAGTGATCGTGTACTGCCTTTCACAAGGGATCTGCTACCAAGAGATGATCTAAATACATTTAAGCTCTGTTAGTGCTACTTACCTGTTGTGTTATAGCGCCTTTAAAATGTACTTTACCCGAAAACACTCCAGTACTGCTTAATGTATCTTTACTTCTTACATGTAAATGTTTTACTGTTTAATAATTTATATACTACATTTTATTTTTTTCCCTTGCACTCAGTGAGCGAAGCCACTGGGTAATCAGCTAGTTTATAATTAGCACTACTTCACTAAATATAATAAGCAACAACTTAAGTTAATTTATTTTAAGTAAAATACCCAGTGGGGGCTGGGTGATCTTTTTTTTTATTCTGCAGCTTATCCAGAGTTGTTTTTTATTTTTTCTGTTCTCTCCAGCCATCTGACCTTGTCATCAGACTCATCCTTAGAAACCAATCCAATTATATATCTATTTTAAGTAAGACTGTATTGAATTTTTTTTTTGTTATTTTTTCATTATTATTGTTGCCTAATTTTATTTTAGTTGGCCCTTCATATAATTCAGATTAGACATGTTCCAATCAGGTTTTTTTTTTTTTTTTTTTAAGTTCGATACCACTCAGTGATTTTGTTTTAATTGATCAACCGATTGAGATTTTTTTTTCGTTATCCCTTTAAAAAACATTTTTTTACTAAGCTCCTACATGACCAGATGCATAGAAGCCTTATGTTCTACATTAAAGTGTTAAGTTTTTATATTTTTATAATTAAACTATAGACCACAGGAGTTAACTGTATTTTTTATTAGCAAAATGAAATTCCATAGGTTTATTGTTCCATGACAATAAATGTACTAAAATAAATACTATTTATTTAACAAAATAAAACCACAAAATTTATATATGTATACATATATATATATATATATATATATATATTCTCGCACAATCAATCAATATTGGCAATTAAATACTGCTTAATGTAAATATACATGTATTAAAGGTTGTAAACATTTTTAACCATTAATTGCACTGCAATAATATTTATAAAGGTGTGTTTATTTTTTTAGTTTATCAGCTAAACATTGATAATTCTTGAGGTGTAATTATAAAATATGGATTACCATTTTAATTATGTAGTACTCGTTTTGTATCAAAATGTATACTGTATGATGCACATAAATAATAATAAACACAGTACAAATCTTTAAAAAAAAAGCCACAAATGTTTCAATTGTTCATAAGTTGCTTATCATGAAAACACAAGACTAACGTGCTTAACAGGTTTAAAAGTAAAATATTTTGCTGTTAAGATAAAATGCCTATTGTATGCTAAGCAGCAATTTCAAATTCTTCTTTCTTTTCTTTTTCTAATTAAAAACATAAGCTTCTGCACTTAAAATAATCTCCCTGTACAAACTGAAAAGGTGTCCATTTCAATTTAAACATCAAAATAAAGAGTTTTGAATTAATTAAAGTAGTTTTTCTTGCCATTTGTCTAAAAGCACAGGATAACCTCTCTGATTCAATTCACATTTAAGTCCATACACAAAGATATTGTCTTTGAGACACTAATATACTATAATAAGACCACATTTCAATTTCTTTTTGCATGCACAGATTTTCACATTTTGCGAGAGGACATTTTTTAAGTTTACATTATTTCACAAATTTTTCCACTGATTTTTAGCATGCCAGAAAAAAAAACAATTTTCAAAATCTGTATAGTTAGAACAACTTTGTCTGGTATACCGATTCAACCAGTTTGTTGCTTACTCCTACATACATGCCAGTTTTGAATTTGGCAGGAAAATTTGAGTACCTGAAGAGAGAAGTTACTTGGACATGTAGAAAACATGGAAACTTAATACAAAATACTTGGGCTAGGATTCACTAGAACTAACTTTAATGGAGTGCTGAGGCAATAACATCATCTACTGTTAAAATATTCTTTAGAAATGTGACTTTTTCTTAGCATTTTTGAACTAATTGTGTTTATGATGATTTTTATGATGCAAAAATATATTTTAGGTGTAGTTCTTCTGGGAAATGTACATATACAAAATCTTTCTTAATTATACAGTAAATAAGAAATGAGTCATAGAATGTTAATGTTAACAGGAAAGTTGATTTCTGCTTATCTGCTATTATGTAAAAATTTCCATGTGACACAACAGTTTTAGTGTCAGTTATTTTCAAAACAAACCATAAGAATGATGTAGTAAGGAAAAATAGTTTATTATATTACATATTATTCTTTCATATAAAAGATACATACTGCACCCTTTAAATGATCAATGGTGAATGAAACATCATTCTCATCTTCTCAAACCCCTTTTTTTGTTGAGGATCATGACAGTAGCAGGCTAAGCAGGTCAGCCTAGATTTCTCTGCCTCCAGCTACACATTCCAGCTGTTCCTGGGGAAATCGCAGGCCTTCTCAAGCAGCTGAAAGATATAATCACTTCAATGTGTCCTAAGTATTCTGCAGGGTCTCCTCCAAGTGTAATATGCCCAGAGCAGCCTGATTTTTATTACCTCTTTAATTTAACATACACACATTTCTCCTCTTAGCACTTAGTTTAAAATTAGTTTAAAAGTAACCTTATTTAAACACATTTAAAGTTAAACAGACAAATACAACCCACAGGAGTCAAAAATTCAAAGACACGTGCAATCTCCTTAGAACAATATTGCTAAGTTATCAACACTCAAAACTTTACTGGCAACAGTAATTATAAAAAGAACACAATTACAACATATTACTGTACATGATGGCTTGTGAGAAGACATTATTTTAATTATTTGTGCCTGTATTTTCGGGACATGGTACATCAAAGTGTATTCATTTTAACTAATTGAAAGTAAATATTAAAAGCATCTTTTACATATATGTGATGAAATTTATTTATAGAAGGATGGCTTTCATTTTTTTATTAGTAGGGTATTTGAAGAGTATTAAAAATGATTTTGAGATTTGTGGTTTTGTGGATTACAGCCACACATGCTGCCTCCTTTACACATGGACTTTTGAATTTGAATATTATGTCTGCTGTGGGACAGCAAACTATAGCTATAGGTATATACTTTGCAGTCAAGTCAATTTGCTTGTTCTGTCAGTATGATTACAAGAAAAAAGATGTTGGGCAAAAAACTCTTAATATCTGAAATAATTATCCATTATATGCAAGGTAATTGACTATTTTTTGCTTAAATTCCTTGTCACACACATGCGAATGGGAGGAAGCTAAACGGCTTGAGTAAGCAGTTCCGAGACATACCGGAATGTGGCAGAGTGCACTGACTCCTTTTCTCCCTTGCCTGCAGACCATTCATGAGAGATTCCACCTGGTCCTCTTGACGTCACTTCCGGGACCAAGCCTATGGAAGGAGACCTTGACGGCTCCGGCCCTTGTGATGGCTGAAGACCTTCATGAGCCCGACCCCTTTGACTTCACTTCCTGTCTTCCCCTTTAAAAGCCTCTACCTTTTCCCTATTCCCTCAGTTCTGTTTTGGACTCGGTTTTGTGTACATCAGTGCTGTATCTATTTAAGCAACTTTGCAGCCAGGAAACCGATTATACGGGTGGCTTCCGCAAACCTTTGTATGACTCTGTGACACCCTACATTATGACTTTAAAGTAGCAATTTGGCATCAAGGTATAGCTACTGTTTTCTGTGCAAATTTCTAAATGTTTTTGATTAAGCCTTGATTATTAGCATAGCATACACTAAACTACTCCTGCATTAGTTTGCAACTAAGAAAAGACAAAATAGGTAAAAAGTAATTGCATATTGATAAAATGTAAACATCGTCAGCTGTGCCACAAATATTGTGCTTCTAATTTAATTTTTCACCTATTACTCTTTTCACCTTTGTTGAATTGATTACCTTGGTCTTCTTTAGGTGGTTTCTTCATGTAAATATGCCCAAATGTATGAAAGGTTATATAATTTTGTAAAATGAATAGTCACTATATTTTCTGGCACTAAAAAGGTTTACTTCTTTTGATTTACATCTGTCTGATGTGAATCTGTTTTGAATGTATTATAAAGTAGCTATAAAATTAATCAAATTAAGTACCAATTAAGTACATAAAAGTATGAGCACTGTCTAAATACTATATAGTCTTTTCATATATATTTTTTCTCTGTTTAACAATTTTTAATACAAATTTTTTTTTGTCAAATGTGTTTATCATAATTAGTTTTCTTCTTTCTCAGTTATGTCTATCTCTGTTATCAGATTCATAGCTTAGTCTACAATAAATATTCAACTTACAACCTCTTTCTATGTACTACACAGGCTCTACAGTAGCTCTCAAAAGTACATAGTGCAAAATCTGTATTTCATTTATTTTGCATTTTTACGTTTGGAATACTTTTCTGTCAATTGTGACAATATATTTTGTTCCAGCATACATGTGAGAATATTCAGATATATTAATATGAAAATGTTATGGAAGTAAAATCAGTGCCAATTTTTGCTTCATAGATAATGCCAATGGAATTTGTGAAGGAAGGGTTTATTTCTTCTCAGAATGTCAGCTTATATACTGTATATACCATTTTCTTGTGTATGCAGCTATCATTTCAGATGGTACACCAGCAAATCTACTTGTCTAAAATTGACAACCTTATTAGTATCAGCAACTGTGCTATCATGCACTCACCATTTTCTCTTTATTTAAATTTAATCTTTGCTTTTTAATGTGTTAAAACTTGGGTGTTGTCCCCTGTGGATTTTTTAGATTCACTGAATCTTTAAATGGAGGACTACATAGTGAAATGAACCTTATTTTCAGTTCTTTTGAAAAACAAAGCATAACCCCAGTGGTAGGAACACAAATGTCAAACATTTTAGTATAATACTAGAAGCTTTCCCTGAAGTTGATGCAGGTAAATCTAAAATGTATGAACACAAACATTAACAGTGGTATTTATGATGACAAGAATGTCATATTGGGGGTTAGTCTATTTTAGAGACTAAACCTTTGATTAATAAAAAATTGGATTAGTAGTTGTAAAAACTACATTAGAACAAGGAAGTTCCAGTATTAGGCCTGTGAAACAGAGAAGCTCAGATTTCATTACTCAGGAACTCCAGTGTACTTACCAAGCTTTAACTGAGGCAGGATTATCCTTTTTAATAAACAATTCAGTTGTAGTAAACACTGGTGGTCACAGAAGTTGAGTGGGAATTTCAGAATTTATGTAATAATATTTATAATGAAAAAGGAAATTAATGATAATGGTTAAGCCAATATCATACGTCTTCAAGTTGGCAACTCAGAGGGGATGTCAAATTTGACGACTGAGTTGCAGATCTCTTTGTCTAAGTATGTCAGAATACATGATTAGAAATCACTCTCAAATTATGTGAATATGTGAAGACTTTGCTTTACACTTTCACATTTCTAAATTTTTACAGCCTTCCCCCTTCTTTCTGATAGTCAATAATATGTTGCCTATCAGAGCCGGTGCCCATGCTAAGGGTTTACAAGTAGGGTGAGTTTCAGCTGCAATCTCTCCCCTTTTTTTCGTTTTCCATTCTGTCATGGCATGTAAAACATGAGACATGAGCCTCTCTTCTGTTAGCGAGGTTCAAAACACCCATGTTTCTTATTCCTTGTCACTACATTATATGCATTGTGCTTCCGGTGAGCGCTCATTGGTTCTCAACCGTCACACACAGACTCTACCCCTATAACTTATTTGTTGAGGAAAGTCGCAGATGGGTTGGACTGAGTCACTGGGTATGTCAGATTATATGACAGATGGTCACAGTATTATGCCATGACTGCCTAAGACTTACTAAAATTATGTAATTAAAGTCTACAAGTAGAAATTGCTGAAAAATTGTGTAATGTGACAGGGCTTTTATTGAGTTCATAATTAGACCAATGTTTTAGGAAGAAGTTTGCACTTGTTGTTGAGGAGAGATATTTGAACACTTTTAGAAGTAGCCACAGTTACCTATGCTGAAAAAAAAAAACAAGAACTTGTAGCAGAAAGCAAAGAAAATACTATTTAGATATTTTATTGGAAAAATTAATTTAGCTCAATGTATTTGTAGAAAGAGCACTTACTGTATAATAAGTGATCCTTAGAGAACAGAGGTATAGACAGTGTTCATCATGAAAGGGCTAGAGCACAAACACATTCTTCTATTTTGTTAAGATATATCTCATACAATTATTAGTAAGTGACATCCAAAATAGTACCTATATTATTAGGTTCTAATCTGAAGTGCAATCACAGTTACTAAACATTTTCATTATATTGTAATTAATAAACTATATTCAGTTCAGCAGTGGGAGGCAGTTGGGATGGCAACATAAACTTTCAGGAGAGCATACATTGAGATTAGTTTTCACTTTGTACGTTTCCAGTAGTACAGTAATGACTTTGTTATATTAGTGTATCACATATAGGACAGAGCAGCACATTGATGTAGTGCTCTCTTACAACAAGGATGCTCCAAATGTAGAGTTTACATTTTCTTCCTATGTGTGAGTCGATTTCCTCTATGTTTTTCTTTTTCCTCCCACAGTCCAGAGACATTCAGGTTAAGTGGATTGACAATTGCGCCAATATATATGAGTCTGTGTGTTTACACTAATAAGGTCTAGCGTTCTTTCTTTGTTCCTGCCTTGCATTCTGTGCTTGCTGGGATGGGCTTCAGATCTCCTGAGACCCAGCTCAAAAACAGGGTTTTGAAAATGGATGGATGGATGGATGATAGTTAGACAGAGAGGGATTTGTGTATTTTTTGCCTGTTTTGCTCCTGTTTGCCACATTAGAAAAATATTTCCTTATATTCATTTCTCATCTTTGTACCAACTGTTAGGGAATATATATTTATAACTGAGAAGAATAAAAAATCTTAATTTAAATCAACATTTTTGTCATTTTATTATGTTTTTCAAAATATAAAGAACATTAATATTGATAAACTTATACAAGATTCATTCTACGTACTAATACTAATAATTAATAAGCACTGAACTTTTTTTACACAATGTGCATTTTCCTTCTAAAAATGTGCGTGTGACTAATAATTCAGTCATATTTATTTTTTGCAAAAGACATCATTTTGTTGATGTTAGCAGTTTGCACTTCTTCTGGTAAGTGAACTTCCTCATTTAGCTCTAAACATATGTGAACCATCTCACAGTTTACAAAAGAGACACTCAGCTGCCCTGTTAGTTGTGATCCTTAATTTTATGTTTTATTTCACAGTGTTAGTCTTTTTGAGATGAAAAATTTTCTTCAAGAGAAAAATAAGAAAACAGCAGCGAATAGACAGAATTTTGGTTGTTGGTGTCATGCACTGAAAAGCTTTTTGAAACAAAACTTTCTAAAATATTGTACTTAATTAAGCTACATATAATAGAAAATACATCAATTGCATCTCAATTCACGTGACCTTAATTGAGAAGAACAATTTTTAAACCTTAAAGATAGAATGTTAACTATCAAAGAGCATAGCGAATAATAAAAATATCACAAAAGGCAAACAAATTAAATTCTTTTTCCGCTGAATAATTGGGACCAATCAAACAGATAAAAATGAAAAACAAAAAATTGTGAGATGAACTCAAATAAGCACTAATGCTGAGCAAACCCTGTTGAGTTTGCTTCACTCTTGAGATTGGCCGGACTCTGTGAAAGGCAAATGGTGAAGGAGCAACTGAACTAGTTTTGAGTGGACTATAATGGTGTAAAGTTCTTTTAAGTGTCTCTGAGAGCTAGGGAAATATCTGCTAAATATTTTGGACCAATTATTGTGGCCAAAAATGTGATCCGTGATGTGAAGCACCAGTGCTAACAACTGCACCGCCATGCCTTAAACAACAAAAGATGCAAGCGTAACAAATACCACAAATTTCCACAAACTTGCAATTAGTAAATAAAATATATATCTTTGTGCTCAGTCCTGGGACACACATTGGCCATGCCACAAAGTGGCGATGTTGGTATGGCTTATTCCTTAGTTTTGCACTGGGCGTAGCTAGAATTTCTTTTTTGTTTCTCATGTATATGTGCAGATGCTTTACACTTTTTTCTTCTATCAAGTAGAAAGAAACAGTAATATGTATTTTGTTGTTATTAAAATTATTATTATTTCCTAGGGTCTGTGTTTTCTGATGCTTGTTTTGAGTCTATTTGCTGCATGTGGCTAATAATGCATGCAAATTAGCCATGCCTTGTTTGCTGTAAGGGCAGTACTCATAATACTCTTGTTATGGTCATTATACTCAAGTTTATTATATTTGTAGTTATGTTAGCGGCACAGTGGGTGGCGCTGCTGCCTCGCAGTTAGGAGACCTCGGTTTGCTTCCTGGGTCCTCCCTGCGTGGATTTTGCATGTTCTCCTCGTGTCTGCATGGGTTTCCTCCGGGTACTCCGGTTTCCTCCCACAGTCCAAAGACATGCAGGTTAGGTGCATTGGAGATTCTAAATTGTCTTTGGTGTGTGTGTGTGTGTGTGTGTGTGTATGTGTGTGTGTGCGCACCCTGCGGTGGGCTGGCGCCCTGCCTTTGTTTCCTGCCTTAAGCCTTGTGTTGGCTGGGATTGGCTCCAGCAGACATCCCATGACCCTGTAGTTAGGATATAGTGGGATGGATAATAGATGAATATGTTATGTTAGTTATGTTTGAAATAATCAAAGCTAAAATGTAAACTTCAGAATTTTAAAAGTGATTTTTAGATGAAGGATGAAAAGGATTATGTTTTAATGTGGAATATTTTGTTCTAAAATTTCATGATGTTTTGGGACACTTGACTTGAGATTAGAGTAAATATAGTAACACGGGTAGGAAATAGATAATGTATAGTATGTACGTATTTGATTGCATTCTTTTCTCTTGTAGGCATTCTTATCGACTTCAATCAAGAACCACTTAAAGAATGGAATACTGAAATGCCAAGAGTGGTAAGTCCTTTTAACCCAATGCACCTTTAAAACCTGAAGGCAGCAATATCCTTTTATACAAGAATTATAAGCATTGTGTTTATGAAATTCCACAGAGAATGAGCAAATGTACCAAGTAAGCCTCTAGGACTGATTGTTTTTCTTTTTTGTGGAACTTCTTATGTTCTGTAGTCTATTATTTAAAATAGTTTTTAAATTTTAGTCTGTTGTTCTACCATATACACTTTGTAATCCCGTTTTCAAATTAAATAACTGATCTTTTTGGTTCAATAAGGAAACATGTGGATGACATGCAGATAGTGAAGTTAAAAAATTTCTATAGTTACTGTAGAGCACTATTTTCCTTTTCGCTGAAACAACCAACCCCTGGCTTGTTATAAAAGTCTAGTAATCATTAAAGGTTAAATCAGCATTTCCAAGAAAATATTCATACATTTTGGACCAAAATCCTGGAAATTATTTTTACTGCTAAATAATGCTAAAAATAAAATAATTAACACCATTCATAAAGCAATTTGGCATAAAGTATAAGGTATTATACAGAAGGCCTTTTTTCTTGAAGCCATGTAAAGGCAGGTCTCATTGCTGTGACACGTGGCATTGTTGCTGGTGATGTGGTAATGGAGGCCACAGCACATGCTTAAGTATCTTAAGATTGTTGATTCTTCACATGTGTGATTTACTCTGCAGATTTTAGCAATTCACCATCTGACTTTGGGTTTCAAATGCTGTTTTCACTTATTCTTATTTTGACTCCTGCAATGGTTTAGGTTCAAGTTCTGGACCTTGATCAGTCTATTGGCTGCCTTTTCCTTAATACTGTTACTGTCAGTACAGTAAGTTTTTCTCATCTGTCCTCTGAAATATCAACGTGTCTCTATTATGTGGTTCAAACCCCTGTTATGAAAGACATTTTCAACATCAGAGTTTAGGATTGCAGGCTACACCTCTATTACAGATGTAACAGAGCTGAACAATTTTAACCATTGATATCAATTCTTGTAATCCTGTGATCTAACTAATTCGAGTACTTCTGATGTCTTTCTTCGTGGGCTCTTGGCTAAATAGTTACCAATTACTTTTAAATCTTGTAAACTAATAAATAACTTTGTAAAACTCAGTGTAAGTGAATGTCAGACTTTAATGTGATGCACAGAATTGTGGCTAAGAACAACAAAGTTAATACATTCTATTTGTTACAGTGTTTCTTTCTCCTTATTGTACCAGAGTTCATATAACTCCATAAAATGTAACTCAATACATTAGAAAATCTAACACCATTAAAAATTCTTTTTCAGCGTATATTTAATGGTGTTAGAAGCAATGCTCATACATATCTAAGCAAAGAAATTACTTTACTAGCTGATTACTGATTATGGTAAAACCTCTCCTTTAACTGGTGAGGGAAATTGGCTCCTTAAATATTTTCTTAATCTTTACTTCAGGAATAGACAGAGTTCTTTTTAGCATTACTGTGGGTTAGAGTTTGGGAACTGATGTATATATATTCCCTTTTTTATGTGTATTCTCATTCTCTTTATATCAAAGAAAACTTTAACAAGTAATGTCCTGGATATTAAGATAATTTCAGTGTATGCTTTATTTGGCCTTTTACGTTTAAGTCACTGCTTGAGATTCAATCATAGGTATCTGGTGAGTTTTTTTTAAGGAAACTAACTACCTAAAGGTAAATTAAAGGTTATTTGATTGTTTGTGCTACAGAACTAGCTTAGCTACTCTTCATTATAATATATACATATGGCAGGATTGATAATTTTGTACTAAGCAGTCCAGTGGGTGTGTTATAATTTAGTTGAAGCTCAGGTTCCTCCACTCTTTTTTTGCAATTTTTTGATTGTATTTTCTTCATGTTTCTTTAATGTGTTAATCGTTTTTCCTTACCCCTTTGCGAGTTGAGCCTTTTAGTCAATGTCTCAGATTATCACCAATTCATCAAGTATGGTACCAATGATGGAAGCCACCTGAACTCTAATAAAATGGGCTCCTCAAACCTCAAAACTATGTTTTCTTTGCATTGGTTGTTCTCTTAAATTTAACATTGTTGTTTGCTGTTTTTATCTTCATTGTGAGCAGCTCTAGTTATTGGATATCTAAAGTACCTGGTGTAATCTTTTTGTTAAGTGCCTAGGATCTGTTTATTATGATTTGTTTAAAGTCCAACATGGCAGAGAAGAAAGAGAAACAAGACCAAGAGATAGACAGTAATTGAATGGGGTAGATTGAGATATAGTTGTTGACAGGCAAAAGGATCTAAATACCAAGTGAAGACAAGAAAACTCAATCAACAAGACCAAACTGGAAGAGCAAGGATTAAAAACAAAAAAGGGACTACAAAATGACTAGCTTATTTACCCACAACTGTCACTAAAAATGTTTTTCTTTTTTAAGAAAGCAAAACTAAAACTTTGATTTTTTTACCACCTGTTATTAGTGGTAAAAATAAAATTATCATTAACTGAGGTATTGTAATTAGGAACCAAAAATAATTATTTACATGCAAACGTATGGTTTTAATGTATATATAATGTAACAAATGTGCTGTGATCAAGTACAAAGGAAGAGTATCAGATAGATTTATTTATCTCCAAATCAAAATGAAAATTTTATAGAAGCTCAATATATTCTGTATTTTTTCCTAGGTAAAAGGCACAAAGATGTCCTACAAATCAGAGCATAACCAAATAGTTTATCAAGTGTGCAACTCTCACTACAAACAAGAGAACAAGCGGTTCTGGAGTGACTGGACAGATAAGGGAGAAGCACAACATCTCTTTCTAGACTTGGAATTTGCTATTGAAACCTGTGAACCAGGTTTTCCAGTTTGCACTAATCAACTGCATGTCTACTTGATTCAGTCAGAAAATGAAGAGAGAATTAGTTTCACCAAGGCAAAGAAAATTGAAGTAAACAGTGAAAAATATTTTGAGTATAATGCTGATGTAAAAAAGATTTTTGAACATATCAACATTATTTCTGGTATTTATCTTGGATCCCTTTCCAGATCAGGATTCTATTTGGCATTTGAATATGATGGACCATGTCTATTCCTGTTCAGGTCAAGGCTGTATTATAAAAAGTGTCCAGCATATACTGAGAACCTGGTTACCTTCCAGACCAGCACTGGAGGAACTGGTAACATTGTTGGTACCTGTGTAGAAAATGCCTTGGAGGATTCAACCCCAACTAGAGAGTGTCAAATAGATGGGCTTTGGGGGAATTTGCAAGGATACTGTACCTGTGACAAAGGCTTTGAACAAAAAGAACATATCTGTCAAGGTCCGTATATAAAATGATGTGAATTTTTATAAAACATTTTTCACTGTATCAGAAAAAATACAATACAATTGTTTTGCTTTGATTTATTTTTAAATTGAATATCAAAAAAATCAGCTAGTTTGATTTTTGCCAAAAATAAGATTAAGAAATAACATATACAATGCATCTTTTTCTATCAGCTTGCAAGATGGGGTTCTACAAGCCAGCAAATGAGACTGGCCCATGTCGTCAGTGTCCACCAAACACCGTAACAACAAAACATGGAGCAGAGCTGTGCATTTGCATGACAGGGTTCAGCCGATTGAGCACTGATCCTCTAGATATGGGCTGTACTAGTAAGTCAATGTGCACATAATGAATAACCTTCTATACTGCTTCTCTTTTTCTTTGTCCCAGTCTCACTCACCAATGGCTATAGCAGTACTGGAGACTAAGGCAAATTTATGAGTGTTTTTTTTTTTTTTAACCAAATAGAGTAAGATATTATTCATAGGACAAATCTATTAACTGAAACGGAGGTGTGTTGTCTGAAACAGTAAAAAATCAAATGACAGATTAATGGATGTCAACTCTAAACTATTTTAACTTTATTGGCTTTCAAGTAAAATAAGTATCATAGTAGCAGTCCTATATAAAGAAGGCATGTATTAGCTACATGGACTGGCAGATCATCAATTAAAATGTAATTTACAGTAAAAGCCAAATACTCTGTAATCTGAATTGAGCAGTCACCAATATTTTGAATAATAAGACATTTTCTATCTAATAAAATAAAACATACTGTATATGTGTTATAGATTTACTTTACCTAAGATGTGCTTTGTGTTGTGGAATGAATTTAACTTTCTTGTAGATTTCAGTGTATTTACTATTTAAATAAGTGCATACACATCAAAGGAAAGCAGTAACATCAATAAAACAAATTTACAAAAATATGGCTGCACACACAGATTAATGTTGGCCAGATCATCATAGTTAAGTAAGTAAATTTCTACTGCACTGAGTGAAATATACATTGTCTGATCCAGTGGGTCTCTCTCCATCTGGTCATTGCTGATTTCACAGGCACTTGTTGTAAAAGGCTTGTCTAAGCATCAATTTCCCCAGGTGGCCATCCTACCTTTAAAGAAAGATTAATATTAGTCTACATCTTGCAAAGTACAACTTACCTCGACCCAAAAAAGTAAAATGAACTTTGGTAATGTTTAAGAAAGTAAAATTGAATGGGAGGGTCATGTAGCAGACATCAGGTTAAGGACTATTTTATGTGCAGTCTTACTACACTTAGAGCTAGTTCTTACTATAAATGATTTTTATTACCAAATCCACAGAGTTGCCTGAGGATTATTATTTTCTTCTGACTACTCAGCCTTTCTGGCTGAACTGTGTAAAAACATACAGGTATATTGATGATTGTTTTGGAGTTGGCTTATACACTGTAAGATAGTTTAAGGAATATTTTGAATATTTCCCTAGTTACAGTTAATGCTTCTTTCTCCTCTGTGCCATTTTTACCTTAAATCCTAATGTTATCTTTCCATTACTATAAACTGATGTTTATTAAAAATTAGCTTACTTTCACAGTTGTCTTTATTATAGACCCTACCGCCTTTGTAACAATGAAACCGACTTCCATGGTTAAACTTGGCAAAACATTCAGAATATGGTTTTTATGTTTTTGTTTTAATTGATTCCTATCGTTGTTCAATTCCCCTCTAATTTTTTTTTTCTTTAACAAAACAAACAATAATGAAATGGCACTTTACATTCCACACTCGAACAACTTAGCCTTATTTTGCAGTTCCATTCAAAAGGTAGGAGCCCAGATCCTCCATGATGCTGTATGCTGAGATTGCAGTAGGGCAGTGAGTGCCCTCCAGAATTGTAAGACCTGTTACTAGTTTGATGCATCTTTCTGAGATGAAGGTTAACTTCACTTTTAGAAAAAGAGAGTGACCGGCTTTTAAGGTCTTATTACATCTGAGGAAAGGCCTGCTTTTCTACCCAGGTTTGCAGGTGCTGAGTTTATAACAGAAGAGTCAAATGTGGACCTTGTGTGCCTCGTCACCGCGAAGCAAAAAACATTTATTAAACCCGAAACATCATTGTTAATTTTTAAAAGGGAACCCATTAACAACCAGTGCCGCTCACTAATAACATTTATCTACAGGAAAGACTGTTAATACTGGTTAAATACCTGTATAATTTAATCGGTTAAATGATTCACAGTAAATGCATCACGTAAAATTAGAACTTCCTACATATTATCATAGCTTCACTGATCTTTCTGTTATTACCCTTTCACAGGGTGTTAAAGACAACTGTAAAGAAAAAAAATGGAAGAAACTAAACATATCCTCAAACTCTGACCCCAGATTCCTTTAGCACTGAATAAAAGACTAATCTTTTAATGTCTCAATCTCTCATTCTGTTCATTTTCTTTGCTTACATTCCTACATTTATCTCATTTGCTTGCTTAATTTCAGATACACATATGATAATAGGTCAATAGCCATAACAGCTTGTTTCTGATTTTTTTTCTTATTTTTTATCTCTGTTGCAGCAGCATACTGACACAGACCTGCTCTGTCATACTGTATGTAACCAAATTAATTAATTAACCAGAGTTGGTTCTGTGATGAAAGAACATTATTTACTAAAACAGCTTATGTATAAAGTATAAGGTTTTCCTGAGGAAATATTGACTATCAGCGTAGAATCACACAAAGAGACAATATTCCAAATAATTATGTATAAGAACTTTCATTAATGTTTTCTAGACTGTTTTTTAAACATTATTTGCTGTTGGCATGTTAACATTTGAAGTCTTATTATAAAGACCTTCTGAGTATTCAAATTTGCAGAGTAATAGTTGAGTTGAGCAATAGCTGAGTTTAGGTTTATGTCTATAAAGTTGCCATCTGCTGTAATTTTTTTTCCTTTTAGACTGGCCTGGGTACCTTCTGAGTATGGTGGGGTAGCAAAAGCTTTAGATTTTGATCTCCAATTTTTGACAGATCTTGACGTTTTAGGGTCCCCTGATACCGAAAACATTGATAGATACCTTATTAATCCCCAAGGGGAAATTCACATACTCCAGCAGTATAATGATAAAAACAATATTAATTAAAGAGTGATAAAAATGCAGTGCAAGTTAAAAAATGCAAGGTGGAGAGTGTGAGGCAGGTATAACAGACAATAACATTGTATAATGTTAATGTCTAACCCCCCCCACCCTCCCCCCCCAGTAGGCTGGTACTGTAGGGGAGGAACAATCTCCTGAGTCTGTCAGTGGAGCAGGACAGTGACAGCAGTCTGTCGCTGAAGCCACTCCTCTATCTGAAGATGATATTGTTCAGTGATGCAGTGGATTCTCCATGATTGACAGGAGCCTGCTCAGCGCCCGTCGCTCTGCCACAGATGTCAAACTGTCCAGCTCCGTGCCTACAATACAGGCTGCCTTCCGAACCAGTTTTTCCAGGTGTGAGATGTCCCTCTTCTTTATACTGCCTCCCCAGGACACCACCGCGTAGAAGAGGGCGCTTGCCACAACAGTCTAATAGAACATCTGCTGCATCTTATTGGATGGAAAAATACCAAATTTGAAACTTAAGCCTGTTATGAGATGACAATTTGCTGATTAGTTTTTGAGCAAAATTGTGCAGGAGAAAGAGGCACTGTAGAGGAACCCTCAAATACCATAATTCTGTAATTAATTATAATTAATTAATCATTAATTAATCTTCTTGTCAATTGCTTTCATAATTACCTGTTTTATGATCAGAAAGATCAGCATCAGAGTGGTAAATGATTACTGAAATATTATAGAATAGTTCAGGTAACTTGGTTCCTAGGGCACAAAGCCTACTGACGCTCATGTCCAAATTTTTTTTTTTTTTTTTTTTGCAGTCTTGGTCGTAGCATTGCTAAAAACTAGTAATCCTTGACTCCACTATTGAGCAGTTCACTCTATGGAAAGTTTTGGGTATATTGCATTGTGTCAGTTTAATGTTTCCTCCTTATCCAGAATGATTTTCTTCCTCATTCTCAATTCTTTGTCCTATTCATGGCAGGACAGTATTCCTGATGAATTTCAAAATGCTTGTCTTTTATTTCACACAAATTTTATCTAGTTACTTAAATTCCTATTGTAATTCCAGGTTACATTCTGATGGCTAGGCATAAACAACTTCTGTGTTGGTGTACTGTTGCTCATGGTACCAGTAATCACCTGGGTGCTACTCCACCCCATAATAATTGTCCAGTTAATCTGTATTATTTAACAGATGTCTCTGAACACTTGTGGCATTGTTAAGATAGCAATTATGCTTTATGCAAAATAGAACTTAATATATGCTTTGACCCATCTCCCTTTTTTTGTGTGGATACTGAAGGTTTAACTTGAAACAATATAAAAAGAAAGCTTTGTGAAACTTGATACTTTTGTTTGTTTTTGTGAATATGAATTTCCAAACAGTAATGAGAAATTCCTAATGTCTCTAGGAAGCTGTCATTTATTAAATCCTTTTTCTGTGACTTACTAGTGTAATATAGTTTATGTTCTACAAATACAGTGTAATAATTTGCATACTGAGCATTTCTGCACATGTTGTCAATTATCCTGCCCATAGAAATATTGTAAGCTATTTCATAATTAATGTTTGTTAAAAATCTGAACATATCCCTTTTGTCTGTGCTACTCACCCATCAGTCATGGCTGTCTGTCGATCTGACAGTGATCAGATCTGACATGTCCCCCTCCTATGTGTTAGCTGGTGGGAGAACAGCCCATTTCAGGAAAGGCAGACCTAGGGACACAACTGTTCCCCCCCAGGTGCAGTAGTTGGTATCGATAGATGTGTCACCACTATCTTTTCTTTTTGACGAGTCCTTTGTTGTTCGAAGTGATAGACCCCTTCAATGATGGACCATTTCCAAAGAGCACAATTCCGAGCAAATGTCTTGAGCTTCCTATGTGGAATGGAGCAGGACATGAGAGAATGCTTGAAGTGATCCTTCCAGTGAGTTTACCATACAGGACCATCTAGGGAAGCTAGATCTTATGTAGTTAGCGTGTCCAGCAGAACACACGGCTGAGCAGCATGGCTTCATCTTTGATTGATGAGCAATATTCTAGAATTTTAGAGTGGAATCCTGTCCTCCCTAGTGATGTCTAGGATCTTCTGGAGGCAGTGGATGTGGAACGCTTCTAGGATATGGATTTGATTGCTGTAGGGAGTCCAGGACTCACATTCATAAAAGAGCTGATACAGCTGGGGTACTCAATAGGCGGACTCTGGTCCGCATCCAGACCCAAATACGGTTAAATCTGGACCGACGCCAAAACAAACATGCAAATTTAATCATAATCCAAATGAGTTCTCAATGAAGTGTGCAATTGTGATTCCGCGCGATATATCTTTGAGGTTTCTACTCGGTTTGGCTGCTTCATCTATGTCCAATCACAGCAGCTGTAACAGTATCGTCATAGCAACGTTCCCACTACTCCCCGCCTCCCTCCCAATACTCGCTCGCTCATTCACGGCAGCCAGATTTATGAACCGGTCACGTGCTCTGGGTCAGGCCGGTGAACAGCCAGTCTCATCACTCGCGGGCAGTGCAAATTTCGATAACTGAATTTTTTTTTTGCTGACTGAAAGTGAAGATGGCTGGCTCAAGACAGTACATTGATAAGAAAAGAAAAGTTGATTTTGAAAACCGCGAATTTAAGAGTGAGTGGACAGAAAAATATGCGTTTGTGCTCCCCGTGGGAAGCAGAAAACCAATGTGTTTAATCTGCAACAAGACGGTAGCAATAATCAAAAGTGGTAATGTGAAACACCATTATGAAACCAAGCATGCACATTTTGAACAAAATTACCCTCAGATCTCAGAGGTAAGGACCATAAAAATAAACAAGCTGAAATCATCATATGAAGCTACAAGCAGTGTAATAGTTAGATCAGCCACACAACAGGAGCGGGCAACAGAAGCCTCACTAAGAGTAGCATGGGTCCTGGGAAAAAACAAGAAACCCTTCTCTGATGCTGAAGTAGTCAAAGAGTGTATGAGTGAAGTGGTGACTGCTCTGTTTGAAGGGACTCAAAAGGATGAAATAATCCAGAAAATAAACCAAATACCCTGTTCTGATTCCACTGCTGCAAGACGAACTGAAATACTCACTGATGATTTGCTTGAACAACTTAGTTCTGCTATAAAAAAAAGCCAAATTCATTTCATTGGCTGTGGATGAATCCACAGACGTCACGGACAATGCACAACTCATGGTCTTTGTCAGATTTTTTGATGAAGGAAAAGGAGAATTTCATGAAGATGTTTTGGGTCTCACAAACCTCCATGGACACACAAGGGGGAATGATATTTATGAAGCAGTGACACAGATGCTTAGAGACAGAGCGATAGACCTGAAGCATGTTGTTTCCATTGCTACTGATGGCGCACCGTGTATGATTGGGAAAGAGAGGGGATTAGTGTCACGCTTGAGAACTCACCACCCTGACCTCATGGCATACCACTGCATAATTCACCAGATGGTTTTGTGTGCCAGCCTTGGAGAAAGGTATTCAGAAGTCATGACAACAGTCATGAAACTAGTCAATTATCTGAGAGCATCCTCTGCTTTGCAACATCGTTTATTGCGCTCATTTCTAATAGAGGTGAATGCAACATTTGATGATTTGCTCCTTCACAACAATATCCGGTGGCTTAGTAAAGGCAAGGTACTGGAGCATTTTTGGGCACTGCGGAAAGAGCTGGAGACATTTCTGTTGGATCAGAAGAGTGCAAAAGCCAAACCGTTTGTGGATTTCATGAAGAATAACGAGAAAATGGAAATTGTTGCTTTTCTAATGGACATTACTTCCCATCTTAATGACCTTAATATGAAGCTCCAAGGCAAAAACAGCACAGTGTGTGACCTCATGTTAGCTGTCCGTGCTTTCCAGAGGAAGCTGGAGGTGTTCAAATGTGACTTACAGCAGGACCTGCTTCACTTCCCAAGACTTTTGAATCAGACTGCAGGAAAACATCACCATCACAATTATGCTGAATTCCTGGACAAGCTGATTAAAAATTTCAAAACTCGCTTTGAAGAAAACAAGTCTTGCTTGGCATCGAAAATCCATTTCTTGTCAAAAATATTGCAGAATTCTCAAATGAAGCCACAAAAGTCTTCCAATGGGCCAGTGCTGCTTCTCTGCAAACAGAGTTAATTGAGCTACAAGAAAACCTAGCACTGCAGGAATCTCACTGTGACCTTGTCACCTTCTGGACAAAGATAGTTACTTGCGGCAGGTGTTCCTCTCCTGCAGAAGATGTCCCTTCAAATTCTTACAATGTTTCCCTCAACGTACTGCTGTGAATCTGCCTTTTCCACTATGAACATGGTGAAAAACACATACCGCAACACCCTCACCAATGAACATTTACATCAGTGCCTCCACCTTGCTCTCACACCTTTTATGCCCAAGTTCAAACAACTGGTGGCACAAAGAAGGTGTCACATTTCACACTAAAAGGCCAACCATGTCATTTTTTTGTGTATAGTTCTAAAGTTTGGGGATTGCCTTTTTTTGGAGTTCTCTATTTGGAATTTGACCGTCACTTTTCCAGACCTCAGACTGAATGGAAATTTAGTAAGTGGACCTTTCAAATTTATATTTGAGTAGCCCTGTGATACACCCTCTGTGTAATACACTAGAATCTTGCCATGCAGAGATTGTGGTTAGAGAAGCCATGCTTGTAGAGGTGCCGATTTATGTGCTGGAACAGTCTGAAGGGTCAGCATCTTGGAAGTGCGGATTTCTTAGCCCATCCAGGAATAGGTCTAGTGTAAGGACTTGGTAGTTCTCTGAAGGCTTTCTGAGTGAAGAACTATATCATCAACAGCATCAGCATAATGGAACTCATAGATGATTGTATGAAAGGTTGTCAAGTACATGACAATCTTTGGAAATTGAAAATATTGCCATTCAGTTGGGACTGAATCTGCACTTCATCAGTGACGTCCAACACATTTCTGGAGAGAAGAGTTGTGGTGACAAGGCATATGTTGAAGAGTGCAACACCCAGGATGCAACCATGCCCAACACCAACTATGACTTCAAAGGGAGCAAATGTTTCTTTCCCAACAAGGACACTCATTCCATCAAGGGAGTGACTGAGCACAGTAAGGAATTTTGGGTGACATCTCATCTCATGAAAGCATCTCATAGGTGACAGTGTCAATTCCTTTCCATAGGCCAGTTGAAGGCAAAGCTGATGTCTCACTACTTTTCCTTGGCCTCATGTATAATGCTGTGCGTAGAATTCACTCTAAAACATGGCGTACGGACAAATACAGAAATGTGTGCACAAAAAAAATCCAGATGCATAAATCTGTGTATATGCCAACTTTCACATTCTTCCGCTACATAAATCCAGATCAGCGTGAAATGTAACACACGTGCACGTGTCTGCCACCCCTCCCCGACTCCTCCCAGAATTACACCTCTTTGAATATGCAAATCAATATAAATAGCCTCTTAAGTTCAGCGTTCTGTGAAAAGACAATGGCAAAGGCACTAGGAAAATAGAAAAATTTCAGCAAATACCAAATAGAGGCAAGGAAAAATGTACTATTTGTTGGTTTAGGAAGTGATATAAACAACAATAGGAAGTTGATCAAGTGACATAGAGTGGCGGAGAAACTCGAAAGTTCAAGTTTAGAAAGTCGTACAGTGCCCAAAATAAAAAAGATGTGGTCAGATATCAAAGTCGCCATGAAAAGGCGAGTAGTAGCCCACCTTCTGAGTGTCATATGGAAGCGTATTAGGGTACAGAAAAAAGAAAAAAACATAGGGGCACAGTGGATAAAAAAAGGTTGAAATGTCAACTTTAATAGCGTAGTTTATTTTGTCATTAAAGAAGGACTTCATCTTAAAATTATTTAATTTACTAGTTTCTCAAATCCCATCGTAACTAAAGTAGCATGTTAAATGCTTCGTATTCTATGTGTTCTTCTATGTACTCTATGTGTGTGAATCACACTACTTTGCCCAGTGGGGGCTGGGCAGTCTCATGGCCTTGGGACCCCTGCAGATTTTGTTTATTTCTCCCGCCCTCTGAAGTTTTTTTTTTTTTGTTTGTTTTTTGTTCTCCTGGCCATTGGACCCTACTTTATTCTTTGTTACTTAGTATTCCCTAATCTTATTTTTATATTTTTTTTTCTTCATCTTGTAAAGCACTTTGAGCTACATTATTCGTATGAAAATGTGCTATATAAATAAATGTTGTTGTTGCTTCTTAAACAGGATTTCTCTTACACCGACAGGACACAGAATACGTTACATTCATGATATTACAGCTCTCTGAACAATTTAAATACTAAGAAGTATACTTGATATAATTTTCATTATGATAAGAATTAAAGCATGTATAAAACATGGGGGCATGGTGGCGCAGTGCTAGCGATGACCTGGTGACTCATCCAGAGATTGTTCCTGCCTCTCGCAAGATGCTTGCTGCACCACACGCGACTCTCAATTAAATAATTTATTGCAGCAGAACTGTCTCTTTCAAACATACAGCGCGAGGCATGAGCAATCCGAGAACGGGGTGGCAGCTCATTGCTACCACTGTGCCACCGTGCCCACACGTTCAATTATTAACAGTATACATTATTTAAATGAATTTAAAATTTTATGTGTATAATGTACAATACATACTTTACTGCATTTAATCTTAAAAATGAAATCAAGAGCTCCAAGAAGATAGCGATTGGAAATCTAAATCGACTTAGAAGCCAGTAGTCATCATCTGTAAATACTTGCTCTCTTCTATTGAATTGAATTGAATTGAATTCCTTTATTGTTATTGTATGGTACAATGAGATTCAATATGCAAATCCTCCATAAACGTATTTTCCTATAAAATGATAAAATAACAACAACAAAAATAATAATAATCTCTATATATAAAATCCAAAGTCTGTATGTCTGTCTGCTTTTCACAAGGGAACTAATTGACGGATTTAGATAGAGTTTTTTTCTATAATTTTCTTGAACATTCCGGTTGATTTTGCGACTTCCCTCATCACGGTAAGTATCATAGTTCACTTGCGACAGCGATTTATTCGCACTAATCCGAGACAGAGGCTGCGGGTAGACGGGAGGGGGAAGCTTGACGTCAGGAGTAGGGAGCCAGACGGGGACCTCCTGACTCACATGTCAGCCTCCTTTTGAGTCGCTGTACCTATTACCACATGTTGATGTGTACCTCCCCCCAACTAGCTAGCGATACCTGTTTGTTCACTGATTTTTAAAGTTTGTCCTATTCCACTGCTACACGGGCGGAGCCATGGGGGACAGCTAGTAATACAATAAAAAACAATGAAAAATATACAATATGAAAGCATAAGTAGCTCAGGTTGTACAATATTACAACTGTAGTTTACAGTGAGGTAATTGTACTGTAAAAAAGGTGCTATATATGCGCCCGCCCCCCACAGATTGGACACGGAGGCACACGTATAAAATAAACTTTTATTTTTCTTCAGCTGGAGGGCACGTCTTCCCCGTGTCCCCCAGCCACAACACAGTCCCAAAGCACCAACACACAAAAGTAAAGCACCACCACTCCTCCCAGGCAACCTCATCCTCTTCCACCCAACTCTGGCTGCTGAGTGGTGGTTGCTGGCTCCTTTTATTGGGCACCTGGAAGTGCTCCAAGTGCTTGATGGCCGACATCCGGCTGCACTTCCGGGTGTGGTGAAACCAGTGCCCAGAAGGGTCCAGCAGTTCCTGCTGCAGCACCCCCTGGCGGCGCCTGTGGAACCCAATAGGGCTGCACAACACTCCAACCCCCATGAAGCCCTGTGGGAGTCCGAGGCACCACTGCAACCCAGGGAGGCTGCCATCTAGCGTCCGGGGGAGATATTGTGTTTCCCATGCTTGCTCCCCTGGAACTTATGCTGCAGGGGCGTCCCAGCCAGGCATGGGCCCCAGCCATCCGTCACAGTACTTATAAGTACAAACAGTTCTACCAGGAGCACTTGATGGACTGAGTGAGTGCGTTTATAGTTTTTGGGATGAAACTGTTTCTGAACCATGAGGTCCCTAAAGGGAAGGCTCAGAAGCTTTTGCTGAATGGGAGAAGTTCAAATAGACTGTGCCCAAGGCTGAGGCAGCATGTGCTAGAAGCTGTATCCCGATAATTGTGTCTGCCGTAGAACTTTCCGATCAGCTGCTGTATAGCTGTGATTTCACACTTAGATAAAGTGGGTTAAAATAACAGTAACAGTAACAATGATAAAGCAGCTATGGTATTTGGAATAGTTTGGCCATTCCGTGCACCTTTAGTTACAGGTTAATTACAATAAGAGGTCTTAAACTTATTAACAATATGTGGTTCATTTCAGTGTATTTGATAAAGCCACATCAGGGATGTATATTTAAAAAATAAAGGGAAACTACATAGGAACAGTAGCACTGCTTTGTTGCTGGGTGCCGCCAGTTTGCAAAACCGAGCCAAACTTGCGTATGCAATGGATTGAGCTGGTGTGAGAATGTGCGTGACTTTACATCAAGTTTAGTTTTTATATACCGCAATGTAAGCCCGAAAATGGGCATGCACAACATTTTTGTGTGTACGCACCATTTAAACATGAGACCCCAGGAGTTGCTGAGCGATGAAGATCATATCAATTGTTCTGTGTTTAGGCCAAAAACCAGTGTGCAACTCCAGAAATACCCTGTAGGCAGCATGACAGATTATCCAGAGAAGCATGACACATGCAGGGACTGCTCCAACAACATTCAATAGTGAAATACCAAGTCTGTTGCCTCAGTCCAATCAGTCCTCCTTCCTCTTGTAGATGATGATCATGGTAGCATGTTTTCATGAGTCGGGAATCTTGCTGAGCTTCCAACACAGTGTGAAGAATTCTGTCAACTTGACAAGAGGATTAAGTCCCCGAAATTTATATATTTTGCCAGGTACAATGTCTTCCCTGGGAACTTTCTTGTTCCTCAAGGCTTGGACTTCAGTTTGTTTTTCTGGGAGAGTTGTGAGCCGTGAGCTGCACACTTCATTAACATCTGGATTGGTAGTTGTGATGTCACTATTCATAGTTAGGATTGATCAGTGTTCAGGCTGAGTGTAAAGATGAGTTGTCAATGCATCTCTGGTGCCAGTGGTGCAAGGTATCCACGTTGTGGCTTGGAGGGTTGTCTAGTAGTAGGTGGTATGAGTACAGTGTGGAGGATGTACTGGACAAGTTTATGGTTTGTCCAGCATTCTGCTCGTTGCATTGCTCATGTGATCAAAATATGCTAGAGATCACACCAATGGACAGCAATGTAGTTGAGAATGTACCCGTTCTTTGATGTAGAATACATCCATGTTGTCTCGAGTTTGTCGGAGAGCTGAAATATTGTGTTGGTAATGGACAATTGATGTGCCACAGGGGAGGACAACAGATGGAGCCCGTTAGTGTTCATGTTTCCTGTTTTGGGTTTCCTGAGCAAATCATTCCAGATGTCAGAGCTTCTTCCAAACGTGTGCATTGAATTCTCCAAATAAAGTAATCTTTAATGAGGCAGGAATGTAGAACCCAAAATGGGAGTATATATGCTGAGAGCCTTTTGCCAGTAAAACACACCGGGTCATTAACACTAGAATTACCAGAGCCTACGAAAAAACTTGTAGATCCGGCCCACCTTAAATCCGTTCGCACCTCTCCGCCACCATCTTTTGTCCTGTAAATGTGCCGATAAAGACAAGCAGCCAGCTGCCTACTATTCCTTTCCCCCACCAGCGCAGTACGGCCACAAAGTTCTCCCAGCATAAATGAAGCCTACATTTTGTCATTTACTAATAAAATATGAAAAACGCTTCTGTTTTAAAAATGTGTTTACACAGTTTACTGTAGAAACAGAACATATATGAAATGCATGTGTTCCAAATAATGATCTATTATTTTCACTCTAAAGCTCCAGCAC
The DNA here is from genome assembly GCA_026402145.1 of Polypterus bichir lapradei. Classification (NCBI taxonomy): domain Eukaryota; kingdom Metazoa; phylum Chordata; class Cladistia; order Polypteriformes; family Polypteridae; genus Polypterus; species Polypterus bichir. Next base: position 37,467,718 of record JANRMT010062796.1, on the reverse strand, counting down.
TTCACTCCCAGATAATCAAGGCATGAGCTGGGAGAACTTCGTGGCCATTCTGCACTGGTGGGGGGATGGAATAGCAGGCTGCTTGCTCTTATCTTTATTCACACATTTACAGGACAAGATGCTGTCGGAGAGGTGCAAACGGATTTAAGAGGGGCCAGATCTACAAGTTTTTTCGTAGGCTCTGGTAATTATAGTGTTAAGTGTGAGCTGATTCCAGCAGGGGACTCTTCAGGAAGAGTTCATGCTTGACAGCAAAGCCAATTTCATGGATCTGGATTTCTGATTAAGACTGGCCTTTCCAGAACAATGTATACCTGCCTGTGGTTTCAGTAATGGATAATTCATCAGCGAGACTTGGGATGCAGATGTCTATCCTATACCACTGGAGCTGTGAGGCAACTTGGGCTGTTTTCCAAGGTGGTCATTTGGCATTGTTCAACCCACGAGTGTGCAGAAATTCGAGGAAGTGAGAATGAGAGATTTTTAAGTTTATTTGACCACATATATGTACGGTTGTCTGGCCAAGTACTGGTGGAACAGACCTTGTTTTCGGATGCCTTTTATTGTCCCCCCACCCCATCAGAGATGGGCAGTGTTATCCTTATTAAAGGCTGCCTAGTCACTCTGGATGAGGTAGATAGATAGAAGGAAGAGCCTGTGCAAAGGAGTTGTTGATATCAGTGGAGTTGGGTGCGCACTTTACCTCCTATTCAGACTCCACATGGCAAGCCGTGTGCCGTACAATGAGGGATGGCAGGAAGTTGCACCACTTTGGATGGGCCCTTGGTGAGAGAGTGGGGGGAGTGATGGAGTCAGCCTTAGTCAGGACCTCACCTCTGACCTTGCCACCATGGGTGACCTTACCAGGAGTACACAACTTCCAACGGCATTACTGAGGGGATCGTTAATCCTGCAAACCATACTGCCATATTAAGGTGCTGGCTCAGTGGAGTTTACTCACCTAAAGAATTATAATATGGTCTGAAACTGGCAGATCCTCATTAAGATGGAATTATAGAAAATTGCTTAGTTGGCAAAGTGTTGCAAGGGGTGCAGATGACATCGAGGTGGCACAGAATCATGGAAAAGCCTAGCATGGGTAAGAAATAAGGAAAAATGTATGGTTCTAATCTAATCTGAGTCAAATCTACATGCTAGTGTAGAAAGATATGCATTTCTAGGGAAGTAACTGCCTACTGGGGGCTGGGCAGTCTCATGCCCTTGGAACCCCTGTAGATTTTGTTTTTTTCTCCAGCCCTCTGGAGTTTGTTTTCTGTCCTCCCTGGCCATTGGACCTTACTTTTTAATTTTAATACTTTTTTTTTCTTCATCTTGTAAAGGAGTTTGGGCTACATCATTTGTACGAAAACATGCTATACAAATAAATGTTGTTGTTGTAACTTCTCGGGTAAAGCCACAAGAGAGAGAAAGTCCTGGAATACAGGCAGGAGATTAAGCAATCTCCTCAGGTCCAAAAGGCATCAATAGGAAAATTCCATTAAAGCTGTACAAGGTTTAGTTCCCCATGAAAGAGTAAAGGTAGACTGCCATTATTATTATTATTATTATATGCTCATTTTGTACATTGCATTTGTGTTTTTATGAACGTTAATAATTATAATCATTACAATTAAATATACTCTTGTACAGGAATTTGGACTTACTTGCATTTTTCAGGTCTAGTTAAAAATTTGTGTGGCTGCTTTTTTTATAAATGTAATGTTTGTTTAACAAAATCATTTTTGGCAACAGAATCATATTTCTACATGTCATAACTTATTATTTTGCAGAGCCTCCATCTCCACCTCACAATCTTAATTTCATACGGACTCCTACTTCTATAAAATTGTCCTGGGAACCTCCGAGAGACACTGGAGGGCGAGATGACTTGGAATATCATGTTACCTGTAGGTTTATAGCTCAGCCTGAGATCAATGAATGGAAGAGATGTGGGAATACTATCCAGTATTTACCACAGGGACAAAATTTAATCAACACTACTGCATGGATCACTGGTCTGCAAATGGAGTATGAGTACCATTTTGAGGTTGAAGCTGCCAATGGATTATCAACTTCTGAGTCCAGGGGGAGCTCTATAATTTCTATTAACATTTTCAATAGTAAGTTGATATTGCTATTTTTTGAATGAATAATATTATTGAAAATGAATCCAAAAAGCAAAATATATTGGCTTCACTTCAGTTTGAAACATGTTTACTAAATACAGTTCTTAAATGAGAAAATGGCCTAATTAGTGATTTTTTAACAGAAATATTTGCTTATCACTTATGCCATTGATGGCCCTAAAAGTTAAGTATTAAAGATTAAAATGACTAATAGTTTATAATTAATTTGCAGTAAGAAGTTTATCATAATATGCTTAAAGAATCCATAGATGGACCTTTTCTAGATCTGTTATCACAAAGAGCATATGTGCATGCATTGTCATAGCAGGATAAGAAAGAAGAATGAAGCATGGATTAAAGAAGCCAGCCTCTGAGAAGAGGTTCAAAGCCTGGAGTTTTAAAAAGACAGGAATGAGAGAAAGATGAAGGAAAAGTTTTTCACTGCACAGTGCCTACTGGGGGCTGGGCAGTCTCATGGCCTTGGAACCCCTGTAGATTTTGTTTTTTTCTCCAGCCCTAACCAATACAGTGGTTAGTTGGGTGAACCACACCGATGAGTAAGGAGAAGTTTGGGACCACTTGAGGCAGGTGTAAGAGGTGTCAAGGTTTGCTTCTCTTTTTTACTTTTATAAGGTTTACTTTACATTTTTTGCTCTCTCTGTGCTTATCCCTCCCTTACAGGTTTTTGTTAATAAATTCATTTTATATAATCATTTTGTACAGAGATCTTCCATTCTGTCATGTCAGACAATCATGTATGAACACTGTCACTCTTGGATTAGATTTTTCTTACAGGCACTGAATCCTAAATGTTATATTTATTGGCAAATCTCTAAACTGAATGTTAACTACATGTGCTATTGTGATAAGAAATGAGTCTCAGAGGTTTAGAAATTGCTTGTCAGGAGTTATGAACATTAAACAGATAAGTGCAAATTATCATGTGAACCAAAATTACAATGAAAAATAATATAAACAAAAAATTAAAAATTAAGACAATGCAAAATTCAAAAACAGTAATTCAGCAATGCTGATATCACCTGTGTCAAAAACAGAATGATCAAAACTCAAATGGCAAAAATAAATAAATATTAAAATATCAGAAAATAGTAATAGATGCCTGACACTTTCCTTTGATTGTGTTCTTCCATTTGGCAAATGTTTTCTGAATGAACATTCACAAAACTGCCCGTTTCATAACAGTTTTTATTTTAGATCTTAGAAATATTAGATTCCAGTGAGCCACATTTCTAGTACAGGTATTATACATTCAACATGTACAGTATAGTGCTGCCTCATTAGGCAATTTCTAAAAAAAGAGGAAAATTTGGAATTGCTGCCAGAAATGAATCCATATTTCAATGTTGTGATCCCAGCACAATATCAGAGCAAAACCCTAGATGGGGGACCAGTCTATTTTAGTCCATGCTCAAACACACACCCACACTCACTACTCAATCCAATTTGGAGTTGTTAATTAACCTAACGTATATAATTTGGATTGTGAGAGGAATCCAGCTTTCCCCTTTTAGACACAGAGAAAATATACACACTTTAGATGGTACCAGCATTGGAAGTTAAAAGGTCACAGAAGGTGTTAGGCAGCAGTGTTTGTACCACTTGAATGATCGTACCACTTCTTAAAGAATATTGGTTAATGATTAATATACAATTCTTCACATTCTGCATTTGTATCTGTCTTTAGAATTTTTTAGGAAATAGTAAATGATTGAAGATCTAAAATTTGATCAGACATGTACGGTTTCTTTCGTAATTTTTTTTCCCTTTCTGCTTTTCAGAAGAGTCTTCCATCTTATCCTCAACAGCAGTGCAGCAAAAAGAAGGAGGAATATTTTACTATATTATTGGTGGAGTGGGAATTCTGCTAGTAGCAGTCCTGATTTTGATCTCCCTGGTAGCGGCCCTTCGGAAGTCCAAGAAGCTTAGGTAAGCTTTTCTACCCCCAATAAACCAAATGACATTAAGCAAACATATTTTTGTCATTGTCAAATCTGTATTTCCTGAAACGGAAAAGAGAGTGAGATCAAATTGAACAAATTCAGTAATTAAATAGTAAATCATTCTGACCAGTCCATTCTTTTGGATTCAGCTTATTGATTAATTAATGATTATTTTTCTTCTTGTTTCTTATTTGTCCAGGAAATTGTAGATCTTAGTACTGCCACACCTGCTTTGACTCCTTCA
>JANRMT010062796.1:37444221-37462987 GCA_026402145.1 Polypterus bichir lapradei | reverse complement strand
TCTCTCTCTCTCTCTCTCTCTCTCTCTCAGCTCCGTCCTCTTCCACCCGACTTCCGCTGCTCACTGAAGGGAGGCGGCCCCTTATATATGTGGTCCCGGCCGGGGACCACACAGGATATACCGGCATCGGGGCGCCGCCTGGCGGTGGCCACGGGTCCCTACAGGGCTGGGCTTCCAAGCCCTTTACCCGAGGCCCCCAACATAACCAGGACGGACCCCCCTTGCGGTCTGGAGGAGGCACAAGCCCTCCTCTGGTCCTCCTGGGCGTCCCAGCCGGGCTCCAGCCCCAGCCGGGGACCACAGTGCCCCACCAGTAGCAAAGACACGTGGGTCCGAGCGACACTCCCCGAAAGGGCAGCACGTCCCCAGAGAGGGTCCTACTATGTCCCCAGGGTCCAACACGGCACCCTGGGACATCTGAGTTTGGCACCCCCTCCGATGCCAACATGCCCCTCTGGTCTGCGCCGCTCTCGCCCTCGCCGTCTCCACCAGCTGGGTCACCATCGGCCTCCTGGCGGGGAGCCCTCCCGCGGAGCGGCCCGTTCCAGGAGGGCAGGTCCCCAACGACAACGGCTCCAGCGCTCGTCGGGGCTTCGGACCTACAAAAAGAGAAAAGGGAGAGCCAGAAGCACTGCCAGGACACTCACCACGAGCGGTGCTCCTGCCCCCCTCCGACAGCCCCCGACTTGCCTGCTAGAGTCCTCCGCCGCAGTTTCTACGCCCGTCCTTGCGCTGTCCTCGGGACTGCCCTCGCAGACGGCTCGCCCAGCCGCCCAGGGGATTCCCTCTGCCTCCGCAGAGGACGGCCTTTCCTTGGACGCTCGCACCCAGCGAGATGCCCCTTCCTATCGGAGGAACCGGCATTCCTCCCTCGGTTCCTCCTTCTTCTCTTGGACGCCTTGATGGTCTGGGTCTGAGCATGGCAATAACTCAAATCCAGCCCCGTCTGCGTCCCTGCAGAGCGACAGGAGCCAGCTGCGGACTTGGAGCGCAGGGCGCTAGGACCCAGGGCACTCATCAGCCCTGGTCCTGCCAGCCCCTGCGTTCTCGCTCTCCTCGCCTCGCAGACAGTCTGCACCGCCGCGTCCACTGTAGGGGGATTGCTTACTTGAAGCCGGTCCTCCTTAAAAAAGTCGCGGCCGTGTTCGGCAGATCCCCCTTCCTGCTGTACGGGGACGGCGTCACCTACCTTCCCCGCAGTACCCTGCTGGCCACAGGCTCCAGCGTCGCGCCGATCCTCCGTCCCATACGGCATCTCTTCCGACGCGACCACCTTCCCCTGCAGCTTCTCCAACTGGACAGCGAGAGCACTTAGCATCTGCAATAAAGGCAACTCGGCGGGCCAAAGGGACTCCTCCGGCTCGCGCCGAGCCGCTGGCGAAAACAGAGAGACAGGCGCCGGTGGGCTTACCTGTCCATCAGCACCACACGTCGCCTGCCTCCTGTGGGCCAATTCCTCTGGCCCAATCGGGTCTCTGCTAGGCACGAGACTGGCGTTCCTTTGTCCCGCCTCTGTACCGTCATTGGCGGGCACACAAGACACACCAGCCAATCCCGTGCCTGTCAGCGGGCGGGACATCCGGCCCGCGGCCATCTTGTCTCCCCCTCTCCGGGTGCGGTGACGTGCCTCCTCGCAGCCTCGCAGCTGCGGCGATTCTTCGAGCTGCAGCGGCTCCGATTTCGCAGCCTCCTCTGCTGCCACTGTCACTCTGCCGACAGCCCGTGGCCCCGCGTGCTCCTGCCACGGACGCGGATCCGGATCGTCCCTCCCTGTAGGAAACAAGGTACGTGCGACCCCGAAGGGCCGATTACTGCAGGGCAGGGCACTCACCTCCCGGATCCCGTCATGCCGAGGCCCCTGCCTCGGTGTGGCCTTCCGTGTCGCAACGCCGACCTGGCTGTCCGTCCCGACAGCGCAACCCTCGGAGTCCGCTGCGCTCCGCCGACACCCGGTCTTCCTCCGCACCCGGGGATGGCCATTCTGCGGTCCAGCGGCAGTCTCTGGGGTTAATCACTCCCGCGGGGTTGTGCACGGGCCGCTCCCGCGGCCAGTGTGTGGGATCCGCTGCTGCGCCGGGTCGTTCACAAAATATTTATCGATTTGGGGCCCCAGTCTTGCACCAGACGGTTGGCCCCACGTTGGGCGCCATTGTGAACTTGAACCCGGACACAGGCAGACGGACAACATAGCTTCACCCAACACACGTTTATTTACAGACTATTTACAATTATTACGTGCACTCACAACCCCAGTGCCTCTTGCACCGATTCCCCCAATGTCCAGGCCTCACAGTTCCACTGCCTTCCTGGCCGCCTCCCGTCCTCTCTCTCTCTCTCTCTCTCTCTCTCTCTCTCTCTCTCAGCTCCGTCCTCTTCCACCCGACTTCCGCTGCTCACTGAAGGGAGGCGGCCCCTTATATATGCTTCCTGGACGAGCACCAGGTGTTCCCGGCATTCTTCCCTTGGCCACACCCCAGCGTGGCGGAAGTGCCGGCTGTCCTCCCGGCAGCTCTCCGGGTGTCCTCCAAAGTCTTCCCGGGATAATCAGGCACTGGGGCGTCGCCTGGCGGTGGCCACGGGTCCCTACAGGGCTGGGCTTCCAAGCCCTCTACCCGAGGCCCCCAACATAACCAGGACGGACGCCCCCTCGCGGTCTGGAGGAGGCACAAGCCCTCCTCTGGTCCTCCTGGGCGTCCCGGCCGGGCTCCAGCCCCGGCCGGGGACCACAGCTCTTTCACTTGATCAAGAAATAGGGTTCATTCGTAGGGTAAAATTAGTTGCTAAAAAATTCAGGATATGATATGCATCTTAGTTATTTCTGTACTGACACAGCGGAAAGCCTAAAACACAGAAAAAGAAAACCAGATAGAAGAGCTATTAGTTCAGCTGGGTCATAGTTTACATTAGGTTAAGCACACCTGCTAAACTCAGACTTTCTTGCTACATAAAGAAGCTGGCATAAAGAGATCAGGAGACAGGTCAAAACCTCCAATGTAGCAAAAATCAAAGCCAGAAGCTTAGAAATCCAGGTGCCAAAATTGAAACACTAGGCAAACCTCATAGACAGAAACTGCTTGCTAGTATTCTAAAACCAAAAATCAACAGAAGAGACAAACACCCTACTACCAACACTCCCAGATGCCAATGAGCATGAAGCACCAACTTTCAAAGTATTGTCCCAATGACATCACATTATATGACTTCCTGGACTCTCCCTCAAGCAACCTTACATTGTGTTGTATCAGTAGGACCATGAAAAAAAGGTCTTGCCATGATAAAAAAAATGGTATCTCAGTAAAGCAAAAACATAACAATCACAAGATGTAACCAGTGTCTAGTGACAGAAACTTAAAAATAACCATATACAGAGATTTGCTGATGTTAAATGCCTTCCAGATGTCAAATAACCCTGAAACATATTGTTATATATTTTAAATAAATGTAATTAAACTTTTTCCCTCTGAATCATGACAATTCCATATGGCGGTCTATAGTGAGTTATTATACCTTGCCTTTTCTGTATTTTCTATAACTTACTTCATTCACATGAGAGAGGCTATCTGAGCATGAACCCTAAGAAGTTACTCCTTTCAAATTATGAATTCAGTTGCATCTTTTGTATTTTGTATGCTGTACAAACAACATTCCTCAGAACACACTGTCATCCTCTAAAGTCTCTAAAATTACATAAATGTCCACAGACAGACAAATTAACCCCAGATGACAGAGGATCTTACATTTTGGCAAGCAAAATTGTTAGTTTAACAAGTTATTATTTTCCATTAGATGTGATATTTTATATTTTTGTGTGTAAACCTCTTAAGGCATCATCATCAGTGGTCACTTGAAACAAGAATTAATGTCAGTAAGGTTATTTGTATATCCTTAAATGGCTGAGGAGTCCAGTCTTCAGGTCATAGTGGTCAGTGATCAGTGTTGTTACCATTTGGGAGCAGTTTCTGTAAGACGAGGTTTTCTGTCTTTTCCTACCCTCAACATGTTTTGTCTGTCTCACCAGAGAGGCAGTCTGTTTCAAAGTTAAGCGCATTTTTATCAAATATTTGATGGAAAAAATATAAAACAAAGCCAATATACAGTAAGTAGGCATAACCACATACCCCTCTCCCCATCTACCTTGCCCAGCCCTGGCAACCACCACCTGAAAATGCTAAGAATTTCAGTAAGAGATGTACATGAAGCACACTTGTGCAGGCATCAGAACAAAGCCAAACAAAACAAGTTTTATTTGGGAAGAATAAAATGGCCTGACCTTAAAGAAATTTCATTCTGTCTATTACTTATTTTGAGGATACCAACATACAAAATTGATGTCAGAATGCTATTTCTTAATATTAACAGTAGAAGACAAGTTGACTTTAATGGTTGAATTTTCATGGAATTTGTAACAAGATCGTTTCCTGTGCCCAAAGCCAAGGGAGCTAGCCAAATTGACCTACCATTTGATAGATCATACAGAGACAGGATGTGCTTTATAAACCATTAGGTTAGTTTCCTGCTTAAATTATACAGTTCTCAAAGATCCAACAGTGCACTTTCCAAATGGAGCTGCAGAAATAGATAATATGGTTCAGAACTTCTTGCTTTTTGGAACAGTTAGTTTGTAAAGTATGGAAAGTGATCATCAGCTTTCAAAAGCAATGATTTCCCATTTACCTAGCTGAGAAGTTTTGGTAAATGATATTGGTTTTTGTGTTGCTAAAAGTCATTCTCTTATATGCCTCTGCAAATTAATTCAGAGTATTCCAGAGTTCTTATGTAGAGTGCATAAATGTAGCACAGTCATTTACATACAGTATTGACTATTGTGTCACTATCGTATCATTTTTGTCTACAGTAGGCCTTAAGCAGGTTGAAAACCATCCTGTCTGATAATTATTTGATCTCAATAAGAGATTGAAAGTATAGAGTAAAATAGTGGGAAATCAGGAAGAAGTTCAGAAAGACACCTCTGTGCTTTACCCCTGTTTGGACAGTGAAGGGATTCATTCCTGTCCCATTGCAGAGGACCACTACAGGCATCTGATTATGCAGACATTTCAGGCTAGTGATGAATTTGGTAGGATATTCAAGTCTAGGCAGATACATACATATACCGGGCTATTTAAAATGAAAGAGCTGATTTCAAAAGTTTATTTTAAACAAACTGTATAAGACAGAAACACATTCCGCACATCACTGGATAGAGGAAAGTTCAAAGTTTAAAAGCCCGCCTAAAAGTACCGGTGAATGCCACTGAACGCTGTTTCTCGTTTATAGTAAAATGGCAAAAACACCATAAGAGAAATCATTTTGTGTGCTGCAATTTGGGAAGTGTGTTGAAGTTGGCTTATGCATGGTTTTGTGTGTTTGAATTGTATTGTGTGTATGCACATTTCCACTTCTGTCCTTAAGCTATGTTTTAGTGTGAGTTCTCCGAACAGCATTATACATGAGATCCCTGGTTATTTAAGTCTTTTCTTATTTTTTAACATCCAAGAAAATATGATAGTGAAGGAACTTCTCCCCCTTAGCATTCAGTTTCCTTTTTCTGTATACTGCTTGTCACTAATTGTTAGTTTTGGCATACAATTAGGAGAGCAAACTTCACTAGAAATTGTGAATTACAAAAATTGCATAAACGTTAAGCAATTAAACTATGGCAAAAATACAAATTTCTGAATTTCTCTTAAATGTGAATATCATATTAGCACATTTTTGTGAATGCAAAATTAATGAGGGAAACTGGTTGGAATATAAACCTAAAGCCCCACAGACCTTGGGAACCACTGGTGTAAAAATGAAATTGTTTAAGGAAAATGCTGCAATAAAATGAATAATTCTAATATCCTGTCCTTGTTTAATTGCAACTCTTGGCCTGATACAGGTCTGAAGGGGAAGTGGAGCTGCAGCTCCTCAACTCTGGGCGGTCCTACAGACGACAGCCTCAGGAGAACAGGGCATCTTCTCAAGACCTGTGTCAACAAATCCAAAACTGTATGTTATAACTTTGAAACCCACTATAAAGGTGTTCATTTTGCATTTTTTATTAACAAAACTATTAATCAAAGCAAAGTGATGTAAGATAAACTGTCATTTTGGGATAATAAGCTCTTTTATTCAAACTAAACCCAAAAAAATTTTGCATATCTTTTTCATTTAATCCATGTTGCACATTCTTCCTGCTCAATGTGTTTAAGCTACTGTATACTACATTTTTATACAGATAGATACATAAAGCATAGTCCGTCTATCTATTAAACAATCTACAGTGGAATGGATACCTGTTCCTAAAAAAACACACTAATGAAATAATTACAATGATAATTTTTGTTTGTTTGATAAATATATATATTCTGAGAATTTTCTCTTTACACCGGGTAATATCATTTGCAGAAATTTTCATATAACACTGCATGGGATGTTTTGATATGGGGGATGAGCCAGGGTTTACGAGTCAAGTGAAGAACTTTGTTTCTTGGTGCAGAAAGAATTGTCTGTAACTTAACATCATCAAAACCAAGGAACTGATTATTGACTTTTGCCTCGCCAGAAAAGTCTGGTCATTATTCAGGAATGGATATAGAGATAGTGCACTCCTACCAGTACTTAGGGGTCCACATCAATTAGAAGTTGGACTGTTCTCATAACACAGAGGAACTATGTAAGAAAAGGCTGAGCAGGCTCTTCGTTTCCTTTAAGTCTGTGTTTCTTTAATGTGAGTAGTGACATCCTTCATATCTTCTTCAACTCTGTGATGGCCAGGGTGATTTTCTACACTTTGGTGTGCTGGCCTGATAACATCACTACATGAGAAGCCCCCTGAATCAATGGTCTAATTATAAGAACAGGTTCAGTTATGGGACACATTGTGGACCTCCCTGGAGGCAATAGCAATCTAATACTCTTCCTTTCTACTTCACCAGAGCATGTTTATTATGTTGTATATATATTAGAAAAGTGGTCTCATACTCCGGTCCTGGGGGGCCGCAGTGGCTGCAGAGTTTTCATTCCAAACCTTTTCTTAATTAGTGACCTGTTTTGGCTGCTAATAAACTTCTTTTGAATTAAGTTTAATTGACTTGTTCTTGAAGACTCAGACTCCTCAATTAGAAGTCAAACAATAATGAGATGTAAAATAAGCCAAAACATAACCTACAAACTGTGTCTATCACACAATATCTGAAAATAAAGAAAGATGAAGGTCGCAGGAATGCTTATATGTCCAGGTCCACAAAGTATTTTAATAGTGAAAAAAAGAAAATAGTAGAAAAGAGAAGATCAATCATTTTGGAAATGTATGCCTTTGCACAATGAGAGCAGCAGCATGCCATGGAATTAGAGAACGGGTTTAATTAACAAGAATCGGCTCCTAATTAAGCAACTGATTGGAGTGAAATTGGTTGGAGATGGAGACCCTGACTTAGTTGGTCTTCTGTTGGCTCACTCACTTCACATTTCTGTTTGGGTGCCATTTAAGGAAAGAAATGAAGCGATTCAGAGGAACAAGAAAATTCAGGGGAACAAATCTTAGAAAACAAGTCAATTAAAATGAAAGGAAAATGAATTAATTAGCAGCAAAAACTTGTCACCAATTAAGAAAATGGTTAGAATGAAAAAATGCAGCCACTGCTGCCCTCCAGGACCAGAATTTGAGACCACTGCATTAGAACCATAAGTTTGCATGTAAGTAATTATTTTTGGTTTCTACCTTAGTTAATGATAATTTTATTTTTAACACTGTTAACAAATTGCAGTGCAGCTAGATAGTTTTCATTTATACTATATAAATTTTATCTACTGATAAAAGTTGTATGTGTTTTATGGCAATAATTACAAGGACCAGCTATGCTGAGATCATCTAAAATCAATCCACATTTATTAATAAGAAATTGTAAATCACCAGTGATATCTGAAAGTTACCAATGGCCTGTAGCAATGTATTTTATTTTAGCAATGTAGAAATCTAAAAGAATTAATGTACAAGCTGAAGAAAGCAAAAAACTGCTGGAAACTGAGCATAGTAACATTCCTGATGTACATGCACTTTGGCCAAATTTACAGATGCCTTATCCAAATTACATTCTAACTAAAGTGTAATTTAATAACGTTCATGTTTTTCTTCTGTGTGTACTTAATGCTTTCTACGCCCAATTGAAAGCAATCTATCTTTTTGTGATTTTGCTTCCAGAAATTCTGTAATCTTTTAAAAATGCTTGACACTTTAGTAGAAACAAAGGAACTGTTGAAACCTCTACCCCAAATAAGCAGAACTATATATAGTGACCTCTAGGGGGTGTACCAGCACCTCATACCCCATACACAACTACACATACAGAGTCCTGGGTTCAAATCAAATGCTTTTATTTACAATAGTGTGTAACTTTTACTGGCTTCCTTCCGTCAGTGTTGTAGCGGCTGTCTCACATGTGGGTTCTGCCACGGAAAGGAGTCACTTATTTGTCACGCCCTCCCTGACCTTATGTTATCAAGCCCTATTGGCCAGGTGAGGGAGTAGAGTCCATACTGGCTGGAATGACTGTTCATCCCTCACAGAAAATATTCAGAAAGTACTCAGGCCACTTCACTTTTTTACATTTTAGGTTGCAGGCTTATGCTAAAATGCCTCAACTTAATCCTGTCCCCAGGCTCTACAGGCAATTTCTTCACCCTCATGACATGGTTTCTGCTCTGATATACATTGTAATTTTTGGGACCTTATATAGACAGATGTGTGCCTTTCCAAATCATAGCCAATCAATTGGATCAACCACAGGATGTCTCCAAGCAAGGTGTACCAACATCTTAATGATGCTCAATAGAATAGGATGCACCTGAGCCAAATTTCAAGAGTCATTTAGAGGCATCTAATACATTTTTAGGAGTGTGTTTCATTGTTGAGAAATGAATTGAGAAAAAATATATTTACAGTGGGTACGAAAAGTATTCAGACCCCCATCAATTTTTCACTCTTCGTTATATTGCAGCCATTTGATAACATCATTTAAATTATTTTTTTCCCTCATTAATGTACACACAGCACCCCATATTGACAGACAAAAAAAAAGAATTTTTGAAATTGTTGCAGATTTATTAAAAAAGAAAAACTGAAATATCACATGGTCCTAAGTATTCAGACCCTTTGCTCAGTATTTAGTAGAAGCACCCTTTTGAGCTAATATAGCCATGAGTCTTCTTGGGAAAGATGCAACAAATTTTTCACACCTGACCAGAGCAGAGAATCTTATTTCTCACCATCTCATCGTCCTTCAGTTGTCTGATGAGACCAAGATAGAACTTTTTGGCCTTAATTCTAAGCGGTATGTGTGGAGACAACCAGGCACTGCTCATCACTAATCCAATACAGTCCCCACAGTGAAGCATGGCGGTGGCAGCATCATGCTGTGGGGGTGTTTTTCAGCTGCAGGGACAGGACGACTGGTTGCAATCGAGGGAAAGATGAATGCGGCCAAGTACAGGGATATCCTGGACAAAAACCTTCTCCAGAGTGCTAAGGACCTCAGACTGGGCCGAAGGTTTACCTTCCAACAAGACAATGACCCTAAGCACACAGCTAAAATAACGAAGGAGTGACTTCACAACAACTCTGTGACTGTTTTTGAATGGCCCAGCCAGAGCCCTGACTTAAACCCAATTGAGCATCTCTGGAGAGACCTAAAAATGGCTGTCCACCAACGTTTACCATCCATCCTGACAGAACTGGAGAGGATCTGCAAGGAGGGATGGCAGAGGATCCCCAAATCCAGGTGTGAAAAACTTGTTGTATCTTTCCCAAGAAGACTCATGGCTGTATTAGCTCAAAAGGGTGCTTCTACTAAATACTGAGCAAAGGGTCTGAATACTTAGGACCATGTGATATTTCAGTTTTTCTTTTTTAATAAATCTGCAACAATTTCAAAAATTCTTTTTTTTGTCTGTCAATATGGGGTGCTGTGTGTACATTAATGAGGGAAAAAATAATTTAAATGATTTTAGCAAATGGCTGCAATATAACAAAGAGTGAAAAATTGAAGGGGGTCTGAATACTTTCCGTACCCACTGTATATGTATCTATATATTGTCAAGGTATTAGCATATGAGAATGGTAAAAGGAGTAAAAAGGACAGGGAAAGGGGACTCAAGGGAATTTTAGCAGAAACCATGAGGTTGATTATATTAAAATTTTGCCCATTTATAAAGAGAAGGCAACATTATATGTATTGGCATCTGTTTGTAGATGTCACCCCTTCCACTACTAAAAACATTCTCTAACGGTGGTTACTCTGAAGGCACTAGAGAAAAGATATACAGAATCTTCAGGAATTAAGAAGTGGTTCTACAAACCATAGGGTGACAATGTAGTGAGAATCTTGTGATCTCCCCTTAAAATTTAGGGACTCTCCCTTTAAGAAAGACCATGGAATGCAGAGAGACCTGATGCTTTTTCTTTTAATTTCATATTATTTCTTTGTCTTATGAACAGTTCAGACCATTGGCCTCAGTAATGAACTAAAAATGAAACTTCAAGGGGTTCTTGTGGATCGCAATCTTCTGACTCTGGGGAGAGACCTGGGAGCAGGTGAGTGTGTATAGTCTAGTGGCAGTCTAAAATAACAAGAGATGTTAAATTTATAATAAGACAATGTAACATTTCTATAAAAGTGCATTACATCAAGGTAATTCAAAATATATTATAAAACATGCAAGTGTTATTTCTTTCCTTTCGAGGTCAGGAAATGATTGATCTGATCCCTGAAAAGTATACCATTAACTGGTTTTATAAAATACTCATGTGGATGAATTAATCATTTTGCACATTCATTTTATTTTCATTCATGCATAGAGAAGTATAAAAGTATAACTTTTGATAGAACATAAGATAGATTCAATAATATTTATGATGACAAATTAAATAAGTTTAAAAAATGTATACAAATATTTACATAAAGATTTATGTCTGTCTCTCTGAGAAGATTATTACTGTAAAAATAAATGAGACTCTGAGGAAGACATAAAGAAAATTAATTAAAATTTCAGGTGTTAAGAAACAAAATTAACACACTAGAGTAATACTAGTGTATAACTGAAAGAAAAAACAATTAAAAGTTCTGCTTTTAAAATATATATAAATGAATCTGCAGTAGCAATTCTGTTTGCTTTCTTTACTTTGCAGGGGAGTTTGGGAATGTCTACAAAGGCATATTCCAAGCAAAAAACAGTCATCAAATTGAAGTGGCTGTGAAAACCATGAAAGGTATTAGTGTTGTTTCTTTTTTTTATTATTTGTGTTAATCTTGGCATTGGAGAAAGGTTATGTTTTGTATTAGTATTACACTCTGGTTTAGTCTTTCTTTTATTCTGTTTAATTTGTATTTGTATTTGTTTGGGCGGCACAGTGGAGCAGTGGGTAGCACTGCTGCCTCGCAGTTAGGAGACCCGGGTTTGCTTCCCAGGTCCTTCCGGCGTGGAGTTTGCATGTTCTCCCCATGTCTGTGTGGGTTTCCTCTGGGCTCTCCGGTTTCCTCCCACAGTCCAAAGACATGCAAGTTAGGTGCACTGGTGATTCTAAATTGTCCCTAGTGTGTGGTGTGTATGTGTGTGTGTGTGCTCGCCCTGCAGTGGCCTGGCACCCTGCCCGGTGTTTTTTTCCTGCCTTGCGCCCTGTGTTGGCTGGGATTGGCTCCAGCAGACCCCCGTGGCCCTGTGTTAGGATATAGCGGGTTGGACAATGGATGGATGTTGTTTGTTCATTGTTCAGTGCAGAAACTATTTGTATGTTAAGCATGGGAAAAACGCTATATAAATAAAATATATTCTTCTTCTTATTATTATTATTATTAAGTTGATTAGCATGTGCAAGTAATAATTTCTCTGTGCTCTGTACACGTGATAATAATGTATTTAATATACTGAGCACATTTTCCTGTAAGAACCCTCTCCTTAATGTTCTAGTGGGGATCTACAGTTTGGAAGAACTGGAGTCATTCCTTAAGGAAGCAGAGCTTATGCAGAATTTTGACCATCCCAATGTGATGAGTTTATTAGGTAAGACAACCCGTTTTTGAAGTGAAATATCAAACCGTGTCTTAATCTTCTATCTTAAAATCAAAGGCAGGGTCCAGGACGTTGGCCCCGTTCAAAGATCAGTTAACTACAGTATATCTTGCCAAGCCTGGATTTCACAAGGCTGTTATAAGAATTGAAACTGGTTTTAACTGGTTTTGATTTGGATATCAACAAGCAATTAAGCATTATATGCTGTTATGGAAGTGTTTTTTAGCCTGGTTATGCTATTGATATTTTTTGTCCAACATTTTCTTGTAATATTTAAGGGGATGTCTAAATGTCTGCACTCTACTCACCCAAGAAAGATTAGAAACTAATATGTTACATGTTCTGCTTTGTGGAAATTGTTGCTGTGCATGCCATTGATGGTGTACAGTAGGTTTTGAAATTCTGCTCATGATGCAAAGTCACCATAGAAACCGTGTTTCCCCGAAAATAAGACAGGGTCTTATATTAATTTTTGCTCCAAAAGATTCACTAGGTCTTATTTTCAGGGGAGGTCTTATATTTATTCATGTACAACAATATACATTTATCCAAATACAGTCATGTCATCTTCTTCTGGAATATCGTCAAACCCTGAATTCCAGCCTGAATTTCTTACTATATCAATCGCTTTTAGGATCCTACAGGATCGAGGTGTGCACTTCGATGTTTGATGAATGGTTCGATGTGGTGAAGCAAAATGCCAACATACAAATGCATTCGTGGTGTTTTTATATTCAAGCGTCACATATTCCCCAAAGTAATGACACGATACATTTTAAAAGTCTGACATACCATCTTCTGTGTCGTCTTTTTTTTTTTTGTTTTTTTGCACCTTTACAATACCGTCAGAATGTACAGAGGCATATTTGTGCCACACAGAAAAAAAATAAGGACATAATGAAAATGTCTATTTTGTGATTAAAGTAAAATTTTGGCTTTAACCTTGAAATGTTCACTTTAACCTCGTAGTTTACATTATCATTAAAGCAGACCGTCGTAAACGTCATCTTAAAACCGACCCAGTTGTTAAATCGCTATGCACTTCTGGGGCTTCCTCCTGACCTGACAGCAGCAACAGATCGTCACATAGAACACATTAAATTTATGATATTCCAGCTCTCTGCACATTTACAATTCTTAGATTTATACTTGATATCACTTTCATGATAAAATGAATTAAAATATGTATGTTACATTTTACAGATAAATCGTTAAATTTGTTTAAATAATGAATACTATTAATAGTTACACATATGGGATGGCACGGTGGCAGAGCGTTAGGTCTTGCAGGGATTCACATCCCTTGTGATCCCTGTGTGGAGTTTGCATGTTTTTCCTGGTGAGTTTCCGTAGTGTGCTCAGTTTTCCATCCAAAGACATGAAGGTTTGGGGATCTGGTGAAGCTACAATGATGCCAGTGTATGTATGTGTGCTTGTGTTCACCTTGCGATGAGCTGATGCCCCGTCCAGGGATTTTGTTTCTGTCTTACACCGATGCTGCTGGAATGGGCACATCCCCGAATGGATGGATGTAATCATTAAACACCCTTTTAAGAGATATTGTGGCAAGGTGTCCACGGAATTTAATGGATGTTTCGGGCACACGCATCGCATCATGTCAAGTATAAACCTGGCCTTCGGCGCCTTACTTTTCAGCTGACAATCTTGACTAGGGCTTATTTCTGGGGTAGGGCTTATATTGCAGAGCAGCCTGAAAATCATGCTAGGGCTTATTTTCAGAGTAGGTCTTATTTTCGGGGAAACACGGTAAGTCTTCTCTAGTGTTGGATGCAGTTGAAGATTGTTTTGAGGACTGGAAAATGTATCATCTGATTATATTTGGAAAGAATTAAGAAATGCTTTTGACTGTGAGGTAAACGATATACAATATAAAGAGAACAGATTATGTGATGTGTTTGGCATTTTTTGTGTTACTTCCATTTGTATGTTTATCTTTCTGTTTGTGAGCAATATTAAAGTAAATTCTTAGGGATTTTTCCTTAAATGTCATTGCCTAAATATTTATCTTCCACAATAACAGTGTGTGTGAATTTTCAGTAAAAGTGTAACTCAATACCAAGTGACAACAGCAACTTTTAGCTTTATATATAGTATATACAGTATAGGGAAAATAGTCAAAATTTTAACTTTAACTTTTAAACAGATTTATACATTCAGGTTTAGGTATCTCTGAACACCATTTGACAATTTTTGGACTGATGTGAGTATATTTGTCCATGTCTTTGTACCCAATAACTCATAAATTAAACACTGCAGTGTTATTAGCAATGTAAATGCTAGATTGATTGATTTTTGAACAGAATCATTCTATAAAATTTTCCTAAGCACAGATATTTTTTTCACACACACTGGTCTGTAATATTTTACTGCTAAAATCTTATTGTGTTTATTCTTACTGTTGTTTTTCCTATAATGCTTATCTTGAATGTTTAGAATCACATACTGAAAGTTAAAGTTTTTTATTAACTAAGACTATGGAGTGGGATGTTTTTTGTCGTGCATGTGTGGTGAAAAGAGAAGGTTGTGGACTTCTTATGGTGAATGATAGAATTAAAACCTATTATTGTTTATAGTATTTTGTGTTGTAGCCCTGTCTTTAAATGATGGCAAAGGAAAGTTAGCTGCTAAAAAGTTCCTTTTGTATTTAGTGTAAAAGAATAATACAAAAGTGAGCTGGAAATGTGGATTTGTGTTACTGAGCTGGTAAGATTTTGAATCGACCCTCACTGTTTTATTGTTGAAAGGATGAGTAAGGGAAACAACCCTGGCAGTTCACATGTGTTCCTGTGTTAAGATACAGGTACAATGATCAGTAGCTGGGGACCCCGGGAGGACAGGAGCCCACGATGTTTCTGATGCCTGTGTATGTTTCTGTTATCAAAACAGGGGCCTCATAATACTACTTTGACCAGGGCCTGTGATGCTGGTAAGACAGCCTTGTGGAGGATCTCAGCAAAGAGCCTAGTGTAGCCACACTGATTTTGAGTTGGATAAAGTGTTTCTAAAGTGTTTTCCTTAAGGTTTTATGATCTGGGAGCACAATTGAACTTCAGTTAAGCTAATTTCTGTTTCATAGTTTAGTATTGTGCCAGAGAATGGCAACATGTTGCATGCTGGTTGAACACGCAAGTAAGAATTTAATTGTATGCGTGACGGTACTAATACAACTATAACAAAACAAGATAAAATGCAGTGGGGTTTCTGCATTAGGGACTAATGGGGTATATCTCCACTAGATTTTGTGCAAAAACAAGTAATAATCTTCCTTCAGTAATTTAACCTATTATTAAAGTAGAACAGCCAAGAAAGGAAAGTTTAATTAGGTTAAAGAAGCAAACGTTCTCTGGAACCAGCAGAAGAGATCTTAAGGTAACTGAAATGGCAAAGAAGTGCACATGGAAAGCAAATAAGATAGAAATGCACCAGCATACAGTAGTTTGTGACATAAAATGTTAAGCATTTATGATTTATTTTAAAATCACAAATGCTTCATTGTAAAGCAGTTTGAACACTGTAAAACCAAAAGGTATTTTATAGGAGTCTCACTTGAATCAAGCACTGAAAGCAGAATCCCGATTCCTTTGGTCATTCTACCCTTCATGAATCATGGAGATCTGCGACGTTTTTTACTAGCGACCAGACATGGAGAAATTCCTATGGTGAGTGTGATATCTTTTGCTACAATTCTGTTTTATATTACTTCTTCTGTATTTGTCCAGAAATATAACTAGACATCTTAGGTGAAGTTTAGTGTAAAGCAGTCATGACCCAGAAGTAACCCAGACGTCAGTCTTGTTCAAAAATGTGCTTGGTATACAGGTCTTTCAGGGCAGAAGCATTGCCTTTTATGTCACTCTGTCAGCTTTTAGCATACTCTGTCATAACATGAAATTCAGGGTTGTAGAGGTCCAAAGCTTTTCCCAACAGCACAGAGCACATAGCAGCTTTGGACAGGGTGCCAGATCATTTCCTGGCCCACTCTCACACATACCCGCACAGGCACCACATCATCTGGGTTGTGCAAGGAGAATTGGATGACCCCATGAAACTCCCTCACAGCCAATGTTGGCTAGAAAACACAGTGTCTACATGAATAATGACCAGGTACTGAGCTAAAATCTAGGATGCTGAATCCATAAAGCACTGTGCTACTGTATTGCCTATTTAATATATTTCTACGCAATTAACTCAGACTTTTTAACCACTGTTTTTTATTTTAAAAGTCAAAGAGATTCCATAGATTACAATTTTTTACATCTTTCTCACAGTTTGTACCCTATCAGACACTTCTGCGTTTTATGATTGATATATCTTCAGGGATGGAGTACCTCTCTTCCAAAGGTTTTTTGCACCGTGATTTGGCTGCACGAAACTGTATGTGAGTACAAGCTTAAAAATGCTGTTTTATGTTATAGTTGCATTGACATTTCTAAGATTTTGTTGGAAATTTATGGCAAAGGTCTGTTTTGCCTTCATAATAAGAGTTCATAACAAATAAAGAGAAAGTGTTACAGAAAAATTATATTTTAATATACACATATAAACATACGAGTATTTATAATGAAAATAATAATGAAAATGTTGTGTATATGTCCAGATTTAACAGAGATCCAAAATGACTCTCACTTTAACACATTTATAAAATTTAATAACATTTAACACATTTATAAAATTAATAACAAAGTATTTCTGTGCACTTATATTGTTGGATTTATTTTTTTTAATCCAGCTTCTGGTAAAAACAAGAACACAGCTCCAGCAAAAGCATTATAATTGCATATCGCCTTTCCTTACTGAGTGATTTACTATTGATTCTGTGTCATCATTTTTTTTTAATCCAGACCACATTTTAAATAAAAGATACAAATCATGTGACAAGTGCTGTTCATAATGTTAAACATTATTTTAAACTGTTCCAGGCAATTTGCTGAAATATTGAAAGTCATTTGCATTCTTAGAGTATCTGTAAGTGTAACATGATGTTGCAGTGGGTGGGCAGTGTTTCCACAACCAATCCTGCACGTAACCATTTGTCTTTCTAGACACTGCGTGTTCTCCTTGTGTCTGTGTGGATTTTCTTCCAAGGTTGATTGGCTATTTTGAACTGTCCGTGAAACAATGGAATAATTGGTCTGAAAATGTTATATATACAGTGGTGTGGAAAACTATTTGCCCCCTTCCTGATTTCTTATTCTTTTGCATGTTTGTCACACAAAATGTTTCTGATCATCAAACACATTTAACCATTAGTCAAATATAACACAAGTAAACACAAAATGCAGTTTTTAAATGATGGTTTTTATTATTTAGGGAGAAAAAAAAATCCAAACCTACATGGCCCTGTGTGAAAAAGTAATTGCCCCCTGAACCTAATAACTGGTTGGGCCATCCTTAGCAGCAATAACTGCAATCAAGCGTTTGCGATAACTTGCAATGAGTCTTTTACAGCGCTCTGGAGGAATTTTGGCCCACTCATCTTTGCAGAATTGTTGTAATTCAGCTTTATTTGAGGGTTTTCTAGCATGAACCGCCTTTTTAAGGTCATGCCATAGCATCTCAATTGGATTCAGCTCAGGACTTTGACTAGGCCACTCCAAAGTCTTCATTTTGTTTTTCTTCAGCCATTCAGAGGTGGATTTGCTGGTGTGTTTTGGGTCATTGTCCTGTTGCAGCACCCAAGATCGCTTCAGCTTGAGTTGACGAACAGATGGCCGGACATTCTCCTTCAGGATTTTTTGGTAGACAGTAGAATTCATGGTTCCATCTATCACAGCAAGCCTTCCAGGTCCTGAAGCAGCAAAACAACCCCAGACCATCACACTACCACCACCATATTTTACTGTTGGTATGATGTTCTTTTTCTGAAATGCTGTGTTCCTTTTACGCCAGATGTAACGGGACATTTGCCTTCCAAAAAGTTCCACTTTTGTCTCATCAGTCCACAAGGTATTTTCCCAAAAGTCTTGGCAGTCATTGAGATGTTTCTTAGCAAAATTGAGACGAGCCCTAATGTTCTTTTTGCTTAACAGTGGTTTGCGTCTTGGAAATCTGCCATGCAGGCCATTTTTGCCCAGTCTCTTTCTTATGGTGGAGTCGTGAACACTGACCTTAATTGAGGCAAGTGAGGCCGGCAGTTCTTTAGACGTTCTCCTGCGGTCTTTTGTGACCTCTCGGATGAGTCGTCTCTGCGCTCTTGGGGTAATTTTGGTCGGCCGGCCACTCCTGGGAAGGTTCACCACTGTTCCATGTTTTTGCCATTTGTGGATAATGGCTCTCACTGTGGTTCGCTGGAGTCCCAAAGCTTTAGAAATGGTTTTATAACCTTTACCAGACTGATAGATCTCAATTACTTCTGTTCTCAATTGTTCCTGAATTTCTTTGGATCTTGGCATGATGTCTAGCTTTTGAGGTGCTTTTGGTCTACTTCTCTGTGTCAGGCAGCTCCTATTTAAGTGATTTCTTGATTGAAACAGGTGTGGCAGTAATCAGGCCTGGGGGTGGCTACGGAAATTGAACTCAGGTGTGATACACCACAGTTAGGTTATTTTTTAACAAGGGGGCAATTACTTTTTCACACAGGGCCATGTAGGTTTGGATTTTTTTTCTCCCTAAATAATAAAAACCATCATTTAAAAACTGCATTTTGTGTTTACTTGTGTTATATTTGACTAATGGTTACATGTGTTTGATGATC
>JANRMT010062796.1:37401768-37443821 GCA_026402145.1 Polypterus bichir lapradei | reverse complement strand
CAATAGGCTGAGAGAGGCTGGACTGAGGGCTTGCAGGCCTGTTGTAAGGCAGGTCCTTACCAGACATCACCAGCAACAACGCCGCCTATGGGCACAAACCCACCTTCGCTGGACCAAACAGGAGTGGCAAAAAGTGCGTGAGTTTCTGCATGACAGCAATGTCAGTGTTCTGCCATGGCCAGCGAAGAGCCCAGATCTCAATCCCATTGAGCACGTCTGGGACCTGTTGGATCGCAGGGTGAGGGCTAGGGCCATTCCCCCCAGAAATGTCCAGGAACTTGCAGGTGCCTTGGTGGAAGAGTGGGGTAACATCTCACAGCAAGAACTGACAAATCTGGTCCAGTCCATGAGGAGGAGATGCACTGCAGTACTTCAAGCAGCTGGTGGCCACACCAGATACTGACTGGTACTTTTGATTTTGAGCCTCCCTTCATTCAGGGACACATTGTGAAACATTTTTAGTTTATGTCTTATGGTGTTGACTCTTTTAGTGTTCATACAAATATTTACACATTAAGTCTACTGAAAGTAAAAACAGTTGAAAGTCAGGGGACGTTTCTTTTTTTGCTGAGTATATATATATATATATATATATATATATATATATACTGTATATATATATACTGTATATAGTGTATATAATATTATAGCTGTAAGAAAAAGCTTGTTACCTCTTGTAACTTTCTGGATTCTTGCGTGTCTGCTAGAATATGATTTGAACTTAGTATAAGTGATAATAATAAAAAGCAAGATTCAACACATAGCACAGAATTTTACATTATCATGTTTGCTCAACAAATTCCTTATTTAATATTGTATTACAGTACAGTCAGTTAGACTAGTCAATTACGTAACTACCATCTACTAGGAGAATGAGCCTGGACCTGGCCAGACTCCATGATCAGGCAATTTCTAATAAGTTTGCACACAGTTTGTGTGAGGAACATGCAGACTTGGGTGTCAGTCCCGATCCTGATGTGATGTGGGAGACCTTCCGTAACAGGACCCTGGAGGTTCTTGAGGGCTGTGTTGGTATCGCCGGTGTTCCCAGAAGGAGGTGTTTCATTGCACTGGGATCCCCGGATTTTATCAAGAGGATTCCCAACACATGGCTTGATGGCAACTTTGGTCTGTACCAAGAACTGACAAGGATGGCTGTGAGGGCTCTGATGGCAGATAAGGAGGCATTTGCTAGAGGAACCTGTGAGCAATTAACATACTGTCTATGGTCTAGCAACCCACGTCTTGCTTACAGAGTAACTGAATCACTGCCCACATCCAAAACTGTTCCTTGGAGAGTCGCAGTCAGGGCAGGTGATGGAATGATCCTTACAGGTGACGCTGTAGTTGTGACCCGCTGGGCTATCTACTTTGAGCAGCTGTTTAAAGCTGATTCTTTGACTAGGACGCTACACATCTCTGGGTCCATAGTTCTTAAGGCTGATACTCCAATTACAGGCAAAAGTCCGTTACAACGAATATCTTTACAACGAAATTTTCATTACAACGAAGTATTTTCATGGTCCCAACAGCTTCCCCATATGACATGAGTCTTTAAAAATCTCGTTACTACGAAGTACATTCAGCAGATACTTTCATTACAACAAAGTGCCCAAAACATCTTGAAATGCCTCAATGAATCATCCACAGAGCAGTTTTTTCTGTGGTCGCAGCTCAGATCCTCCAAACAAAAACATTGTAAAAAAAATTTCTTTCTTCGAACTTTGTTCGTACTGTTTTTTTGCTGTTTTGTTTTCGGTGGTTTTCAGTGATACCTTTTGCTTATTGCTCGTCAACATTTGAAAAACATCCAAATGTTACATTTTTGCAGCTCTTGATTGCGGCAAAAAATAAATAAATACGTTGCCAGTGAATTCGGAATTTCGCCATCGACACTGTCAACTTTCTTGAAAGACCGAGCAAAAAAAAGAAGAAAAATCTTGGGTTGCAAATGTATGTGAATTGCTGCATTTGAAGACACGTGGTTCAGTGATCCTCATTCAAGAAACATTCCTATTAATGTGGCACTCATTCAAGAAAATGAGAGGTTTCTAAACTCTCTTGGGACCTCTCACAACTGGACAACACGCCGAAGAGCATCCTGAAGTGTGATCACCGCGTCTGTGGAAGACTGCTTATATGTTGCCAGGGAAACAGCAGGCTCACAGCTCTGCTGCACCTCTCCGCCAAAGCAAACTCAATGGGTAATGCAGGGAACAGGATTACTTGGCCATTAACCCGGCCAAGATCCTGCCTGACTGCTGTGTCTGTTTGTAGGAGAGTGGCAGATCCCACTACAATAAATAACCGTGCTGTTCCTGTTTCAAGATGAATAAAGCTGGTTTTGCTAAAGTACTGAGACTCAGCCTCATGTTTTGGGGTGTAAGACAGGGACTTATAGCGCGACCCCAATCTTTTAGAATTTGCTTCTCTGGCGCCTAACTGCACCGCTGTGAGCCTGCTGTTGCCCTGCCTCCGCAACGGACAAACAATCTTACACAGGCACAGCAATCATGCTTCGGGACGCACTTCAGCTTGACATTCCTGTTGGGTGTGGGGATCCCAAAAGAGTTCAGAAACCTCACAATATGAAGAAGAAGAAAGGATGATTCGGCTTCTGATTGATAACTGTGCTGCCCACAACATGCTTCCGCATTTAGATAATGTTCGTGTTGAATTCCTCCCACCCAATTGCACAGCAGTGCTTCAGCCATTGGATTTGGGCATCATTTGCACCCTGAAAATGTATTATGGCAAGGAAATAATCAGAAAAATTATCATCGGCATAACTTGTGGACAGGGAAAGATTAAAATTAACACGAAAGAAGCTATTGAAATGATTGCAGACATCTGGATGCAAGTTAAAGAAAGCACTATAGCTACAAATATAGAATCTCATTACAATTAAATTTTCATTACAACAAAATATTTTTTAGGTCCCTGGAAGTTCGTTGTAACTGAATTTTACCAGTAGTTGTGAACCACCAAATTTTACTGCGATTGCACAGATGGTGAATCAGCTGAGGATAGGAAAGGCTGCAAGGATCTGTGGTATCCAGGGTCAGCTTCTCCAGAATGGTGGTAAGGCTATCCTTCTGGAATTGCAAGTAATCTTTACTACCATCTGTGAGACAGGTAACATCCCAACTGACTGGAAAATGGGACTTCTCGTCCCTATCTGGAAAGGGAAGGGTGATCGCCTGGATTGTGGCAACTACAGGGGGATAACACTGTCCTTGGTGCCAGGTACGTCCTTGCTAGGGTTATCCTCGACCGGATCTGTGATAACTTTCTCACCTACCAGCAACTGGAGCAGTCTGGTTTTACGGCTAATAAGTCTACCATCAACCACATCCTGGCACTGAGAGTTCTCATCAAGCACAAACACGGATATTGGAAGAGTTTCTTTGCAGTCTTTGTCAGTTTTTGTAAAGCTTTCGACTAAGTTGACCGAACTGCCCTGTGCAATACCCTAACACTTCACTGGATCCCCCCAAAGTTGCTGGATGTCATGGCTAGCCAGTACACTGGTACAGTGAGTGCTGTGCAAAGCAGAGGCAGAACCTCTGTGTTTTTCCCAGTTGATTCTGGGGTTTTTCAGGGGTGTGTTCTTGCTCCTACCTTGAGCAAAGCTTGCATGGACTGGGTGTTTGACAGGGTCATGGGGTATCTGTAGGTGAAGAAAGATTAACTGAATCTGAGCCAATGATGCTGTGATCTTTGCGGAGTCGATGGAGGCTCTGATCAGGACTCTTGAGAGACAAGTGAGGAGTCTGAGTGTCTGGACTTGCTAGTGTCCTGGATGAAAAACCGGGATCCAGGCCTTAAATGTCCTCTTGGGCACAGCCATCAGCAGTGTGTCTGTCTGTGGAAAAAGTGTCGACCATGTCAAGAGGTTTACTTACCTCAGCAGCAACATTCATTTCTCTGGTGACTCTTTCTATGAAGTTAGTAGACAGATTGAGAGAGCGAGGGGGTCATGAAGTGTTGCTGGATAGGGGTGTGTGGCGTGCCAGAAATCTTTGCAAAAGAATGAAGGTCCAAGTCTTTAGAGTCCTGGTGCTTCCTGTTTTGCTATATGGTTGCAAGACATGGATTCAGTGACTTTAGACAAAAACTGGACTCCTTTGGTACTGTGTCTCTTTGGAGAATTGTTTGGTATGGCTGGTTTGTCTTTGTCTCAAACAAGCAGTTGCTCACGAAGAGTCCCAAATGAGGCACATTACCTGCATTGTGAGTTTCGGTACTGCGGTCATGGAGTGCAATTCCCTGGGGGCGATCCAGCTTGCTGAATCCTCAATAGTAAGGATCTGAGTGGCTGAAACAGACCAAGGGGACGCCCACATGACACCTGGATGTGGCAGATAGATGGTCATTTCTGGAAGATGGGAGGGGACTGTGTTTCTGCCTGGAGGGTGCCAACTGGGATCCTGAGCTATTTCATCGTGTGGTGAGTGTGGCAACGCGGTGTACCAATTCATGCACCCCAACCTGACCTGACAGTCAATTGTATATAAATGTAATTAATCCACCTCGGGGATTAGGTTTGCAGGCGTCAGAGTCTGCCCTATATATGTGTAATCATTTTTTTACTTATTCCACACAGGATTGGAGATGACCTCAGGGTGTTTGTTGCTGATTTTGGCCTCTCCAAAAAAATCTACAGTGGCAATTATTACCGCCAGAAAATAGCCATTCGGATGCCAATAAAGTGGATGGCTCTAGAGAGTTTAGCAGAGTCTGTGTACAGCAGCAAGAGTGATGTGGTAAGTAGAATATTTGGCAGGTGATCTGAGATGGCATCAAAACAAAGGTTTTTTCAATAAGGATTAAGTAGGTTGTTGGTTTTTGGTATATGCCGATTATTATTTCTTATTAGAAGTGATTTGCTGAAAATTAAGGAAAAGAGGAAAAAGAAAAGATTAGGCAAGGGGTTGAATGGTGTCTTTAGTGAATTAGGTTTGTTTACAAGTGTTAACTAGAATAAATGTGTTTTTACAGTCTAAACTTTGTTGTAAAATCACATTAGACTGAGTTAACCTGTATCCCTAAAGAATTACTGAGTCTCCACCGTCACAGAGGATGACACACAGCAGTTTACTCATCATTTCTAATTAATTTCCAGGAGACTGACTCTATATTTTGTGTTTTTAGTGGTCTTTTGGAGTAACCATGTGGGAGATTGTATCACGAGGACGAATCCCATATCCCGGGTTACAGAATCATGAATTGCTTGAATACCTAGAAGCAGGAAATCGGTTGAAGATGCCTTCAGATTGTGATCAAAAGCTGTGAGTCTGAAATTATAGAACATTCAAAATTTTAAAAATACACACATACATCCACCTAAAGCATTGGTTTTTAATCCACTTTTAGGTTTGATTTATCCACAGGTAGCTTAACACTCTATTATTAAGATTAATAGCAAGCTGTATTCTATTTTTTCTCAGTAGCTTGAGGGAGTGGTGTAATTTTTTTAACATTTTTGGTTTATATGTCTGCCTTGAAACTAGTTGAAAATAAAGCATAGACTGTGGAGAAAAAGCAATCAGTTGCATTATTTATTCTTTGCACAATTGTCACAAGATCTCAATTTTACAGTAAAAGCAACTGAAGTTTGATTTACGAGCACCAATTCATTTTCATTGATCTGTGCTTTATTTCTCTAATGGTACTGACATTTAAAAATATAAAAGAAAAAGCAGCCTTGCTTCATTTAACTTTGTGGAGAATCACGCTAATCATTGGCTGTCTATGCCATTAACCCTTAACTACTCGCACCATTTGTCATCTCATAAGTACTCGCATGATATACTTTATGCACCAGTGTGAAAATGGATATTTATATGAATGTGGTCAGGTTGTAATATAAAATATTGCAATAGTATTAAATTGCACGTGTTTTTTTAACATAGTTTAATTCCATTTTACTGAATAGTATGACACAGTCTAGGATTATGTGAAAATAAACCTGATCCACTTCTCCAGTGCTCATTCATCAATTGTCACACTTTCATCCACTGCAGGATTTGCACACATATCACATTTCACTTCAGTTATTGAATGTTCTTTCCAGACAAAGTCGTTGCGAGAAGAACATCTCATTGTTGTCATAAGTACCCACACAGTGTACTATATGCACCATACAGAACTTGCAACTGTGCTTCCGCTCATAAAACCGGCTGGGGGCACACTGGAGAGAAACCATTGCGACGCTGTACGTATAGTGAACCAAGCTGAGGATAGATGGCAAATGCTGTTGATATGTTCAAATAAAAGGACATTAGACAAAAATAATTGAGATTGGTGTACAAAATACATAAGTGTGAGTAGCCAAACAGTTAAATTAGTTTGAGTAAAATGCATTTATTAGATGGATCAGCCAATTAACATATAACATGTAATTAGCATGAAAGAGGACAATACAGAGATAGCTAGATGCATGAATCGGCCAATAGTATTGTCCATTTCACTTTTTCCTTTATATAATATAAATAACTTGTATTTTTAACTGCTTACATTGCTGTTTATATATTGTAAATAGTTATTCAGCATAAGTATTGTAGCATTGTGTGTTACTTGAAACTTGAGAGCTTTTTCTTACCTCTCACTAAACTTTTGGAAAGAAATCAATAAAAAAAATTATTCTGCAGCTCTGGTAGTTGCACCTTATCTTTGGTATCACAACATTATTTGGTGCTGTCAGTTTACTTTGGATTTATGAGCCTTCCTTACTCTTCAGCAATCCCATGTCCCCTGCAAGAGACATCTAGCTCATTCAAGAAAGAGAAATTAACATTTTTACAAAGAAAAACTCTTGTGTTTTCAACAGTAGCAAAAAAAAGCATTTTAAATGTTACTGTATAAGTTTATGCATTTTTGTGTGATATTTGAAATTTGAAATTTGTTAGCTGATCACTAGATCACTGTTTTTCAATTTAGGCAAGTGAAGCATGATGATTAAAGTTTTCCTCACATCAGTTTTACATGTAAATGCATGTTGTGTAAACATTAATTTTATTTTAGAAGGTACATCATGGAGGAGTTCGGGCTGGGTATTGGCAATGATGTCCCGATTCGATTCAATTCCGATTCACAATGTCCCAATTCAATTCAATTTCAATGTTATCTTGACGGAATTAGCGTGTACTAATATATTTGAAGTGGTGGCTTTTTTTAGAGATTACTTAACGAAAGCATACATTAATATAATGAGACAAATTTCAGCAACGCTTTTTTGAAGGGTGTCTATTTTAGAATTAGAATTAGAAAGCCTTTATTATCATTGTACCAGTACAATGAAACTGTAAAGGCTACACCTGTAAATGGTGCAAGTGCAACAAACGACGGCAAACAAATAGTATAAAAAGCACACATCCTATAACAAATAAATACTTCACATAAATAAATAAGAGGTGGAAATTATTATCAACTAAAGTAATCATCGTACATGCTGGAAAAAAAATCATAACAGTTTTTAAAATTTTTATGATCCAGGGATAAAAAAACTCTGCAAATCATTTTATTCTACTTTTAATGCTCCTGTACCACCTGCCTTAGGGCAGTAGAGTCAACAATAAGTGGCCAGGATGGGAAGGGTTTACCGGGGAGGGCAGAGAACAGCCAATGATACTCTCTGATGTGGATATTACCCTCTGCAGAGCTTTCCTGTGTGCTGCTATACAGCCAGCACACCATGTTGAAATACAATATGCTAAAATACTCTCAGTGGTTGAGCGGTAGAAGGTCAACAGCAGCTTCCCCTTCATTTCCACTTTCCAGAGAAGTCAAGGAAATGCAGTCGCTGCTGGGACTTTTTGACCACCCGGCAGAGTGTTTGTTGTCCACTGATTATAACTGATATATTGTTATCTACTTACACACACAGTGTAAGTGTTTTTAAATGTATGATGTTGCCTTTTTAATCGTTCTCTTATAACTTTCTCAAAGTAAATGTGAAGAAAATATACATGTTCAACAAAAAGGACAGTAGTTCCAGTTACTGAAATCAATGGATAATTGATTTAACATATCTTACAAATATTTGGGAAATTAGGTTGATGATCAGTTGAGGCTTTTTTGAATGTGTCCTGATTATGGTTAAGAAATTCCAGCGTGACTGTTTTTCTTATATGTACTGAATGACTTCTGTAATAACTGCAATGCCTTTCAAATGTATGTATTTTGTAGGTGTTCTAGCTGGTCAGACTAATGGATATGCAAACCTTGTCTTAAAAAAAAGCCTCTGTCTGACCCTTAATGATCCACTGCAAATCTAATTTTAGGAGTTTGACTAGTGATACATTTCTCCAGCACAGAACAAAAAGACTGCATCACACAAAATCTGGTAATCAGAGCAATTATTTAGTGAATT
This sequence comes from Polypterus bichir lapradei, assembly GCA_026402145.1. NCBI lineage: Eukaryota > Metazoa > Chordata > Cladistia > Polypteriformes > Polypteridae > Polypterus > Polypterus bichir. The sequence continues at coordinate 37,435,447 of JANRMT010062796.1, read as the reverse complement.
AATTACATTTATACAGCACTTTTCTGAACCTATTCAAAGAGCTTTACATAGACAATGAGGAACCACTTCAATCACCACTAACGTGCAGCATCCACCCTGGACTATGCAACTCAGCCATTTTTGCACCTGTACGCTCACCACACATTAGCTATTAGAAAATATAGGGATTAGAGAAATAGTTAGCCGATTAAAGATGGGGTACTTAGAGGGCCAATTAAAGATGGGGTATTTAGAGGGCCAGAATGACCAGGCTCTGGTTGGCAATATAGCCAGGACATTGGGAAACACCCAACTCTTTTTGAGAAATGCCCAGGGATCTTTTATGACTACAGAGATTCAGGACCTTAGTTTGAAGTCTCATCTGAAGCAGTGCACCAGTTTTTACAGAACAGTGTCCACGTCACTGCACTGGAGCATTAGGATCCAGCACAGACCACAGGGTAAATGCTTCCCTGATGGCCTCACCCACACCTCTTCAGCACAGCAACTCCTGAAACTGCTTAGACATATACTGTATTGTAAAGTATGTATGTGATGATTTATCTTTTATTTTACTGTATATTTTCTCTGTTGTCTGATGGTTATTATTCTTTAATTGCAACATACATTACTAAATGAATATCACATTCAAGTATAATAAAATTAACATTTTCTTGAAAATGTCAAAGATTTTTTTTATAGTACAATAAAGGTGTGGCACTGGCTTTTTCATGTGTTCTTACACCTAAAGAAAATTTCCCTTTAATTGCATTTCAGGTATGAGCTGATGTGTTCTTGCTGGCAAGCAGATGCGGTGGAGAGACCTGATTTCACAGACCTGAACTTGAACCTTAGGAGACAACTAGATGCTCTTCCTCCTGTCCTAGCCAAAGAAGAAGCATATTACATCAACCTGGGCCTAGAAGCAGCAGCATATGGTGGAGGAAGTTTAGATGAGGGATATATGGGAAATATGTACTTGCCCTCACCCAAAGCTGCCTCTCCGAACAGCACAGGCTGAACCGGTTGGCAGGACACTGACACTTTCACGGCAGATGCATGTAAATTCAAATGTGGATCATTTAGGCACATACCTGCTTGCGGCTTACTTTTCCAGTTGCTGGCTCTACTGGATAGAGAGAGAAAAAAGAAGGGAATGTATTTAAAAATATATGGGTCGCCATTCAGTACTTAATATGTAATGAATTTTTGCTGATCATATAATCAAATTTAAATTCATTTTTTACACATATTTTTGAAAAGTGTTTTTTCAGGGTGGTTTTGAATTTTTAGTTATTGTGCACTTCAACTTTATTTTATTTTAAAACAGTGTCTTTTTTACCTTAATTATTTTAATCTACTATCATAGTGATAGTAAAACAAAATCCAAACTGGATACAAGTACTCAAATGTACTCTTAAAATTTTAATTGTAAACAGTGTGTTATTTTTTCACACCTGTTATTTTATAAATGAAAAGTGTTAAAAGAATACATATATACATCTGCTTTTAGGAGATGTTGCTTGCCTGCTGAGGGGGTTGGTTTTACTATTCTGGCCTTTGCATAGCTAACACAGGACAAATGGTTTGAAGACTGAGGGCATATGTTGATAAGAACACAATCTAGTAATCAACTTGATTATTCAGTAATCATCCATCATCGTTATCTATGGGCCCAGCATTAAAATATAAAGTTGCTCTGAAGCAGTGGTCCTCAATACAATACCTGATGATTTTGTTTCAATCCACTTCTTATTCCATGACCAGTCACTACATCTTAATTCATCCAATGATCCATCCATTTGTTGAACTTGTTTCTTCTATTATAGGGCACAGGGAGCCAGAACATATTCAGGCAACACTGCCAGCAGGTGGAATCCCATCCACCCATCAATCAAGAGCCACATTTTTCCACACAGCTACATACACACATAACAGGTCAGTTCAGTGGCTGTGGTTTGGGATGTCAGAAGAGACCTGGGTGCCAAGAGAAAAGCCACACTGACTGTGGCAACAACAACAACATTTCTATAGCACAATTTGATGGATGTAACTTGAAAGTGCGTTACAAGATGTGAAAGAAATAGTTACAAGTAAAGAAAAACAAATTAAAATTAGGTAAGAATAAATATGCATAAATAACAAAAAAAATAAATATGGACTTACATAAAATAGTTACATATTTAGTAGAAAGGTATAATCTTATATGTAGTATCCTATTCTATGTCTCTAAAGATGAGTATAATGATAAGGTCAGATTCCGGGAGGACAGAAGAAATAAAAAAAAAATACTCCAGATAAGTTAAAGAAAAAACACATTCTGCAAGGGTTTCAACTTCCGAAACTGAAAAACTACTCGGCCCCCCTTGGAATTCTATCTAACATAAATGTTCTTTTAAGTTGTTACTTTTTTTTTAGACTTTGTCCTAGTGGATTTGATGCAGTGTGTCTCATCAACAGCCTGGGCACCCACCTTCATTTGAGCATCACAGGCAGCTAAACAGTGCCTTAATCAGATGACAGTGGAGCAAAACACCACCACTGAAAAACCAGAAAAGAAAGCAGAGAAATGGGGAAATTAATAATGATTACAAATCTAATGAAGAATATTATAATTCTTTGCATGTATAATCTATTAGAAGTAAAACTAAAATGCAGCCAAGAATAAGCCAAATTTTAACAAAATGTGTTTTTATGAGTTTTTAAAATGATCCATGATGTTTGCATGGCATATCTGTATTGGAAAAGGCCTTTTTGGTGCACAACATTTCTTTTATACTTAATCATGGAATAATAAGCAGACCACCTTTAGAGGATCTAAGGTTATAACTTGTAATACAGGGGGAGAAAGCACTCCAAAATATAGGAAGGAGCAAGATTATTTAAAGCTACTTATAACATTAGCTGTATTTTAAATTCAATTGTTAAGGTAATCAGTGTGCTAAAACTAGTGAGATGTGCTCAAATTTTCTTCTTCTGAATAAGCTGCTTCATTCCAAACTAATTGCAACTGATGTCTTTTCTCAAGTAGTCCTGTTAGGAGTGCATTACAGTTATTTTGTTGACTAAAACAAAGGAGTGAATCAAATCTCAGCAAATTGCAATGTTACAAGAGGTGTAACTTTTTTAGTGTTCCTTAAAAGGAAAAATGCAATCCTAGTAATATAGTTAATGTGTGATTTAAAGTTTAGGTCAGAGAACATGATTAATTTTTTTACTTCCACATTGACTTTTAATGCTATGGGATCAAATTTACATCTAAGACCTTCACTATTTCCATTTTGTGAACCACTAAGATCTCTGTATTTCCCTTATTTAATTTGAGAAAATGACTACTTATTAATTCTGAGATTTATTGGATCATCTTAGCCCAAAGCTTCAGTGTCATCAGGTACTATAGATAAGTATAAGTGCATGTCATCTGCATAGCTGTGTTCACCTTGTGTTTAGAAATAATCTGCCTTAATGGGATCATGTAGATTGAGATTGAAAATAACAATGGGCTAGAATAGGTCCTTGCGGCACACCATATACAGTATCAAGGATCCCCAGACTAAAATCACCACAACTAACAAAGAATTTTCAATCTGTTAACTATGACTCAAACCAGTTTAAAACACTGTCTCAGAAACCCACCCATTGTCTAAGACTATTTCTAAAGCATTTTCAAAGTCTAAGAGGACAGGAACAGATATGATGCCTGTGTCCACATTAATCTGCAAGTCATTTACTACTTTAATCAGTGCAGTTTCTGTCCTATAAATTGTTCTTAAAACCTGACTGAAAGTTTTCCAGAATAAAATGTCTGTTTAAATAATTGTTTAATTGATGAAAAACTGCTATTTCTGAAGGTTTACTTAAAAAGTTGATGATGAATTAACTATGTCAGGTACTGTCAGCACTGTGGAGATGTCTTTGGAAAAGCCTGTTGGGACTTAGTCAAGGACACAAGTGGAGGTTTTTAGTTGAGTTCAGGTAAACCTGTTTCAGTGAAGGAATTCAACAGAAAGAGAATTATTGATTAATAATTATTATTACATTTGGAGTGATGTATTATATTACATTTAATCTAGCCATAATTAAATAATCAATTAAATAATTAAAAATAAAATTTGGATTACGCAAACATTCCACACTGGCAAGACTGGAAATTGAACCCAGCTCACTAAAGCTGTGAGGCAATAGTGCTGACTACTTTTCCACTATTCTTTAATCTTTACCATTGTCTACATAGTTAACATACTACTGTTATTATGATGTAGGTGTAGAAACAGGCAACAGTGTGAGAGACTTGAAACACTGAATTTTCTTCATCGAGATTTGTTGACTGGGATAAGCAAGCATAGAAAATAATTGATCAATATATTTTACTAATTTAGATTTATTTTAAAAGTAGGATATTTTCATTGCACTAGTTTTCGTTTAAAATGATAATAAATGGAAGACACCAGTGCAAATGACATTATGTCTTAAACCAGGTCATCCCATTTACTTCCATTCACTTATGTGTGCTCAGCAAATGAATGTTGCAGTAATTTGCCTGCATGAAGAAAATATCTGAGGAAAGTAATAAAAATAAAATTTGAAAAATATTAATAGTGGAATAAAATACAACAATTGTATAAAACATTTATAAGTAATTCTAAAGGATGATTCAGTGAAGTTTTAAATCTTGAAACAAATCTCACCTAATATTGTTCAAGTGAAATGAGAGTAAGTGATGTGGAAATAATTGAGTTATTTAGGTGCTGCTTACTAGAACTATTTACCTAAAATTAAGTCTAGTTTGGGTCTCCTGAGTAATACTTTTGGGAATCCCAGTGTGACCTTGGTTGAAAATGTAAATTGGCTGATGTTTATCTACCTTCTAACTGGCTTATCATGTTCAGTGTCACAGGAAGGGCTGGTATCTATCTCAGCAGCTTTGGGAGGCAGATCTTCTCAGGATACAGAAGGTTACTCTGGGCTACTGTAGAATCATGGAAATCTAAAATATGTTGGTTTATTATTATTATGGTACATGTAGTTATTGCTATACTGTACAGAAATGCTATTAAGATTATTATAAAGAACTTAAGAATGTATGTATGTAAAGCTATCATAAAATGAAGTAAACCAACTTTGGCAGAGATTCTAGATGCTGGGATTTTTTTTTTAGATTTGTCTGAAGATGTCTCGTGTTGAAAGTTGTGTTTTGGACTATTTGTATTTTTTTCCCCAATACAACCAATTTGTGGTGTCCCTTTGATCTGAAAATGCCTATCAACAGCTTTTGTTGCAATATTAAAGTCTTAAACTTCCATGAAACATATGGTAAATGTTTCCTCAATTCTCACTGTGCACTTGGAAGGTGAAAAGAGGTGGGTATTATACTCACCAATATAGGCGAACCCTCCACTATGTAAAAAAAATGAATCTGTGTGTTGAACTTTCGACTATGCCCTTGGATTGTTTTAAGCTAACATCATGCTTCCTGTATGGAGTGTTGTTGCTCCTTGGACTGTATATTGAAATGCATTAAAATGTACTCAGTGTATTTGTAACTACTATTGTCTATGTAGTTCTGTTACATCAGTGAAATGTGATCCAATTACTGTGTTTCATTTGAAAGGCCTGTTTTCGCTTTATAGTGTTTTCCTTTAGTTTTAACCTTGAATGTAACATGCATGGAGAATTTTGCTTACCCGAATATGCGTCATGATTCCTGCTAATAGATCAGCATTTACAAAAACCAATTTCAGATGGTCAGACAAAAGGACTGATGCCTTCCTGCAATTCGAACTTTGACCACTTGGTGGAAGTGTTGCAAAAGGAACAGCAGTCCGAAGCATACAACTTGAACTGGACGAATTCAGTTCCTCTTAACAGCAAAGCACTGTTGTAAATTTAAAACTGTTAGGGTACCAGACATGATCCTGCGAGTATAAAGAAAGTATATATGCATATGAAAATGTGTATTGTAGAGTGAAAAAATGTTCTTAACCTGTTTAGTACATACCCATAAATAATTTGATGTTTTATAGGTAAGGTGCATATCTATTTTCACACAAACGAGAGCAGTGTCAGTTTAAGTGCCTTGTTTAGGGACATACAGATATTTGGTGGTGAGGATTGAATCAGCAGCTTTGCAGTTTCTTAGCTAACAGGCCTTACTACATGCACATGTACTAAAGAAACATTTTCAATAAAACAAATACAACATAATTGATTTTTGTTTTATGAAATTTAATTGAGAAGTAGTTTTTTCCCCTGTTGAATATAACTTTTCTAAGTGTTCCAAAGTAGTGTTGCTAACATTCCACTTTACTGGTATTCTACGATGGTCTTTATGTAATATAAGAGAAGTAATGTAAGAGGTTTGTATGGATGAAGTTCAGTTTCCAAGAGTGAAATATACAAATTTTGAGGACTGAATTATAGATGTGACCCCATAACAAAATAATCAGGTTAAACAATGGATTAATAAATTAATAAAATGCACATGCACATTATATTCATTGAAAAATAAACAAAAGACATAAAAGAAAATAAAAATGTGAATTTGACTGGGGTGATGCACATCACAGGACTTAAAAGAAGCACAGGTTTTGCATCTAAGAATTAAAAGAAGCACAGGTTTTGTATCTAAGAATTTTAATCAAGAGGATCTCATAAAACCAGACTAGACTTTCAAGTTTTCAGTCATCAGTTCTTTGTTTTTGTAGATGTACTGTACCTTAACCTCACAAAATCATATATTCAGTATAAACACTGACCATTCAGCATGCTATCAAAGGGACAGAGTGAAAATTACAGGTTAAACTTAAACACAAGCATTGTGCAAAGCTAAAAACAAACTGACAATGAGAAGCAAATGGCACGTTATCGCTTTTTTTAAAAAAAAAATTTGGATAAGATAATTAAGATTAAGTTTGATCACTAGTGTATATATAAATAGCTTAAATATTTTATGATATGTAAGATTGGTATCTGGGACTCCATAAAATAGAATAATGGAATTTACCCTTGCAGCTGAAGGGATGAATGCCATATTCACGTTTTATATTTTTTTGCATTTGATTCCTTAAAGTATGAACTACTGTACCAACTTTTACTGAAAAATGTTATTGACATAGAAGATAAAGCAAACATTTTCAGTTGTCACATTTTCCTTATTAATGTTACAATCCATGATATACAGTATAAACTGCAAATACTCTTTCATTGTGTTATCTTTGTTTGCAATTTTAAGCATGAAAAATGCATTGGAAGATCTTCACACTACTAATTTTTTTATTTGAAGTGTCTAAATCACCAAAGACCCATCCATTTTCTAAACCTGCTATTTCCGGTATCATTAATTCATGACATTTTGTATATCTGCATTGTCTCAGGCACAACAAGTGTAAACTTGAAACCAGAGCTGGACAGGTGCATATGCCTAATGCAAGGCTCATTCAACACGAGTCAAATACGTATACACATGGACATAAGAGAAGCAGTATAAAGGAAATGAAGGTGTTATATGATGGGATAGTTTAGCAACTTCTCAGCATATCTTTGGACTGTGAGAGGGTGTAGTAGTCTATGCAGGAAACCTATGAAAATGCAAGGTGACATACTATACAAAATTCCTGAGGAATAACCTAATTTCCCAAGCAGGTAAGATGGTCACATGACTTGCATACTAACCACACTCACCATGCTACCCTCTTTGATGAGGAATTAAACAATAACAAATACAAAATAGAAAAATAAAACAAATGATTGCATGAACATACATGTTTCACGTCATTAGCACTTCAAGTTTGAGACCTCTGTTCTTTGAATATGCATTAGAAGGTGTTTTCTATTGTCATGATTCGTAGTATTTGAAAAAGAGCTAGGTTGATTACTACATATACTACTATATAATTGTAATACATTAAGAAAACTAACCGCACAGCCAGATACATTCAGTCCTTATACTGTATAATATGTTTAACCCAAGCTGAAGTAATAAAATAGGCACAAATCAATTTAAAAGGAAATTTTTTTACACTTGGATATTAATATTGTTATTAGTTTTACAGCAGTCAACTTACATACTATTGGGGGATGGTAGCACTTGTCTTGTTAACTTCCCAAAAAATAAAGAAATTATTAATGTACATGCAAATTTATTCACATAATCAATTTTTAAAAAATCACAACACTATAAATCATGAGGCAGTTTATATTTGTGTACTCTAATATACATTGCACTCATCCAAAGACTTGGCACTATCAAAAAACTCACAGCATATGAAGAACTTGACGTGGAGGTTAGCTGGCCTTTAGGACCACCCTGAGTTCTGTGACTGAACACTGACAAGAGTTTGAGTGCATTGATGACAGCACTACACTGTACTGAAAAATGTTTATACCTATATAAATACAATATGAATACTATATAAAATGTAAAGCTAACAGAGTGAACATCAATGTTTCTTAAGCTGCTAGTCATTATTTTGTCAGCCACTGTTTACAGCTTCTTATTTTTTTTCTTTATCAGATCTATTTTACTCTACACTGTGTGTTAGTCAAAGGCAGGCAATGACGCAATAACCATGCCTTTCAAAACACTTCACAATCTGTTTTTTGTTGTTCTTGTTTTGTCTCCTTAACTAGGGCTGAACATGACTGATGTTTGCATCCTTTCACATTCAGCTATTTGTGCTTCAAATTTGCATCACATCTCCACTATAATCATAGAGGTCTGCATGAAAAAACGTTTGCATTTCTGATCTCTACTTCTATGTCAGTATATTATTTCAAATGCTTTTGTGGTTTTGGTGCAAATTGCACACGTCATTTTTTCATTATTTGTGGTATTTTGCTTTACAGAGATCCTGTATGTTTGCATCTACTTAGAAGCTGAATGCCCAGAAAAGGTTCTGTGTGGTATCCCACAAATGTAAAGTGTGTTGCTTTGGATATATAAGGTCAGAAATATTTGTTTAAGCACATAATGATTGAAATGCAATGCATGTAGTGTTTATAAATGATTAAAAGACATTTTTAAAAAATAAGGTAACAAACGTACTGAACTTATACACTTTTGGGACTTGTCTGCTTATTCATAGTCGATAATACATCATGTAAGGTTATGAGTCTTACTATAAGAAAGTGTGATTATTAAGTGTCTAGTGCTGCCACTGTCACTTTAAAAATGACAGGATCTCTCGAGACATGGTCAAACATAGAAGGGCATAGTGTGATGTGATTTCTGCATGTCAAAGGCACAATTTAAACTGACTAATAGTAGAAGAAGTATTATCACCTCTAAAGTGTACAGTGAAAAATCTTATTTGCAAGTCTGGCCTATTTGAAACATATTTCCACTCTCCTGTGCCATTATAAACAAGAATGTATTAAAATACATGATTTAATTTATTTAAAAGAATCTACAAATCATCTTATCTGATGTACCACTTAACTAGTAGAGATGTATCCACCAACAGTCATGTTACATTTTGAACAGTTCTTGTCAGTTGTTATAACACTATACGTGGACATTTCTGGTCTCTTTGTACAAATTGACACCAAAACTAACATCTAATATGATGTATTTGCTGTATATCACACTGTAACCTTCTGGCATCAGTGCCTTGACACCAATTTCCTCTGGATGTCTTAGTATAACAGTGGAACAAATGACTAAGCAAGTTCGGAGATGACATGCTAAAATGTTGACTTAAGTTTTCATTTTATTTATAAATGTACACTTTTCCAGATTAATGTAAGATTGTGTCATGTTGTGTTACATTACATTAAGAAACATTCTTTTGAAAAAGTGTTTATTTTGTATTTATCCTCATGTACTTGCAGCAAGTCTATTTCTTGACATCCCTCATTCGGCTGTCATTAAGCATTCGTACGTTTGTGTGTTTTGTAAAGACCCCATTTTTTTTGTAATATTTAGTCTTTTATTATTATTATTATTATTATTATTATTATTATTATTATTATTACATTGTCTTTACATTATAACTCTATATAAAAAGATGCCTGATTTTGCCCTGGCTGCCTTTGCATACAGCTATAGGAAAAATCAGGAAATGAATGAACGCATAGGTGGATGCTTGTGTGAAAACAGAAAGCTGAGGGTTTTATTTGTTTAATTTTTATAAAACTTTCTGATAAGCCTTGAGGCAGTCTTTCCAGGTAAACATCTACTGGTGTTGTATTTATAGGTGCCTGACTCATCCATGGCATTCATTCTTTATTTTGCCAAAGTTAATTAACTGTTACGTTTGATATGAACAAAAATAATTCTGCTCATGTTTTAAAGACTAATTGAATTCTGATCATATTTTTAAGCACCTAATATGAGCTAACAATTTATTTCATTATTCTGAATACGTAAGTCTCTTCTGTTTATGCTGCTACAATCCTGTGTTTAAAACAGAAAATTATTTTCATGCAATAGACTGACAATCTGTGTTTTATAAAAATGTAAAGTTTTCTTAATCACTCACTACAAAGTGTACTTTATATCATAAACGACAGACTTGATATGTGTTTATAAAACCTCTTCTGTGCTTCGCAATGTGCCGTTTTATAAAATACATTCATAATTATATCTTACCTTCTGTTACAAAAAAGTCCTAGAGAGATTAATTCTGATCAAACCTCCCCCTTCCCAATCTTAATTCGTCATGTGGGAAACAGACCTGTCTTACAGTCGGGGTGCAGTGGAATGGTGGCAGATGTAAGCTGAGCCACGGTAGAGCCCCGGACAAAGGAGCTGGCTCTCTTCTCAGTGGGGTTTCTAGGGGATACGAAAGACTTTCTTGTTACGAGCGGATGGTCATTCCGCAAGATGTTTGAAACAAAACTTCTTCTTTTTGTGATGCAAAGCCAGCAAGGCGACAGCTTTTGATTAATTTGTTGGGCTGTTGTACAGAACCTTTTCCTTGATTGGCCTGTACATTTTTTTTTTCTGTGTTCTTTTTTTAAAGGTGGAGGGCTACATTATTTACCCCCATCTTATTTACGTCTGAATACACGTGATGGGGTGTACTTGTACTGTATATATAATTATTGTTCACATGAAATGGTGGATATCTGATTTCAAAGACCAGTCTTCAAATGACACATGAATAGACCGGGGAAGTAACTGTGGCATTCAATGAGACATGTGCCGTGCGTCTCATTTGTGCTTTTGCACTTGTCCTGCTTATTAAGAGGCACACAAAATCTGTCAGCATAGAATTTGAATTTGCATATTTATTCAATGAAAAAGATGTATTTAACTTTGCTTTTATTTTAGAAGCATTTCAAAAATAACATAAGAAGTTGTAAGAAGAATAATAGTTTGTTTTTTTTGCTATCATAATCCATAGTGTACAGAGTAGAGCTGTTCTTTCCAAGTCTTGTTTTCTTCCTGCCACATCTCACTCATTTACAGTCTGCATTCTGCTGACTTCCAGCATGGCAAACTTTTCAAATGCAGCACCTGCCACTCTCTCCAACTGTGTGACAGATCACAAAACGAAGCCTGACTGTGACAGTAACTACAGGAATCCCCAGGGGTCACCATCTTGTTGAAAATCCTGATGAATCATAGAAGTGAGTATGAAAGTATTTGGAAAGTGATGTGTTCTAGACATGGACAGTCACCCTAAATGTGAGTGGAAAAGCATTTGACCAACTGACTATGTTTCTACAACAATTAAAAAAGCACAGTTTTGTATCTTTTTGCTCCAAGTTAAATAATTGCTCAAACAAAACAAGAATAAAAAAATAATCACAAACAGGAAACAAAAGCCACAAAGGATTGACTTTTTGAATTGAAGACAGGCCTCTTTACCAGTGAATGAGGGGGAGAGGTGTTTTTTTTTTTTTCTCAGTCATCACTACAAACTACATGGGGTAAGTAACATTTTAAAAAAAAATGCCATTTGTAGGTGGATTATTCCTTTAACTGTGTAGAAACATCAAAAGAACCAGGACATTATTCACATTAGCATGGGGAGAAAAAGCAAACTCCATACAAAATACAGAATATGTTTGCAACAAGGTGAAAATGTTGCTTGCTCTCAAATCATAAGCTAATAGTCTGCACCAAACTGACAGAGTAGTACTAGTAATACTATCATATGAGCAGAATACAGTGAAACTACAGTATTACTTGTGCATTTAAAAAGAATGTGACACTTTCCTAGATGCTCTGTAAAGAAATGACTGCTTTAACAGTTAAAGACTTTTCTATTTAGGAAAGCATATTAACAAAATTGCCTCTAATTATTGCTTTATCTTTGTTTTGATCTTGTTGTGTCTTTGTTTATTTTTATTTTTTTATGTAGCACTTTGAGGTTTACTACAAATGTAAAGTGCCTCATAAATAAAATGAATTATTATTAATATTATTATTAAATGTTTAGAAATGCTGCAAACCCCTCCATTAACTCATTGGTTTGATACCCCTGAAAGCACCAATTACATAAATCTGTCTGCATTTATAGAATCAATGAAACTAATATCTCTTATTACATTTCAGTGAAAAGTTTCTGGTACTTTCCAGTTAGTGAAATGTTAAGGTACTTAAATACCTGGTATAGCCATGGCATGTTTGAGTATCTTATCTAACCTCCTTCACTTGTTGACTTCTATTTGTAAATCCTTTGTGTTGTTTTCAAGTCCTTAAACAATTGTTTGTTAAAATTCCATATTCTTCATCAACCTACTCATTTAAAAGAAAAGAACAGTTAGTTGGTACTTGTTTGTTCTGTATATTGGATTTCTAGACTACATAGCAGTTACTCTATTTTTTCTTATAAATTAAGAATTCTGTACATTCAGAATTGTAAAATAAATCATATATTTTTTTATTTCTCTGCATTATTATTATTTTCTATACAATACAAAAATTAATACTTCAGATCCCAGTTTTTATCTCAATGGCACTCCATCTGGGTTCGGTTCCAGCCCCTCTTGACCTGGCACTGCCCCCTGAAGCCCAGAACTGCATAGAAGTGCTAGAATATGGATGGATGGATGGACAGATGGAGATTGATTTTTCCACTAAATTAAAAACCATCCATTTTTATTTTATATGGCACTTTTCTATGTGTGTTCATCATAGTTCATTATTCGTCTTGTTTATTTCTTTTTGCATTTGGAATCCTTGAGCAAATCAGTTCATTTTCAGTGTTACAAAGAGTCTATGCTGGAGAGATGAATGGCAGGCTTGTAGATTACAGTCTAAATATTTTGCCATTAAACCAAAGTTACTGGCTCCAAATTTGGCCCTTTGTTATTTCCCATAGGAACAGAATGGACAGAGTAGCAAAGCAATTTTATATGATTTTAAGTAATAATAATAATAGTACATTTACAAAGCATCTCTCATATGCTTCAGCTCCATACTAGCCTTAAATGTGTAGAGTGCTACCACATTATTAAACTGTTAAGGAATTTACCTAGAGCTCCAGACTGGTTCCTTCCTGGTGCCTAGTTTTGCAGGGAGAGGCTCTGGCTCTCCACAATTATGAAGCTGAATAAGCAAGTTATAAAGTAAATGGATGATGCCATGATTTATGAGTGATCTCATAAACAAAACTACTTACAAGGAGTGGATGCCTGAATTTCTGCATATTGCACATTGGAATATGCTTTTAGTCTCTATGGCATCCCACAGTTTCTTTTAATGGGATCAAAACAGCTGTTTTTACCAGTTAAATTCTTGTGACTTTAAAATGGTTAAACATTGACCTCTACACAGTTCATCTGAAAAGACCAATTAATTGGAAGCCGTAAATGGTTGATCTATGAATTTTTCAATACAGTACAGCAATTAGTAAACATTTTTCTGATGACTTGTATCTTTAGGTTTCCATCCTATCAGAATGATATCCTCAACGTAATTTATAGCAGCCATACAAATACACCTTTAGCACTGAGCATTCTAATAATGCAATTTATGAAGAAAATAGCAAGATAGGAATACATTGGAGGTTACATGATTTACAGACAAACTTTTATTAATAGTCAGTTAATGGTAAGCAGCTACATCACATGCACTTCAGAACAAATAATCCACAGTAAGCTAAGTATGCTTGAGCCTGGCCAGGACTTGGGTGGGAGACCATCCAGAAAAGCTTGGCCTGCTGCTGGAAGAGGTTTATGGTGAGGGCATCAACAGGTGCTGATGGGGACACTATGCTGAAAAAATGTAGTGCCATCCTTTGGATGAGATGTAAAACTGAAGTCATGACTTTCTGTGGCTACAGAAGAGCATCTTTTGAAAAGAGTAAAATGTCCCCTAATGACCTGACTAAATTACCCATCACAGCCTTGTCCATTTTGGCACTCTAAACACCCCTGTCACTAATTGGCAGTCTCTTTCGCCTCTTCACCACATAATAGCTAATATGTGGTGAGCATACTGGCACAATAATGGCAGCTGTTGCATCATCTTGGTGAATGCTACACATTGCTGGTGGTTGAAGTGGCTCCTCACTGCCTATGTAAAACACTTTGAGTAGCTGGAACAGTGTTAAATAAATATAATTAATTAACTTAACATTAATTAATCTTTATTTTTTATACTTGACAGCTTTTATAGTACTTCATATTAGAAGTAAGAAATGGATAAAAAATTAATCTTGACAAAAACTGAAAGTTTGTGAATGTCCTTGCCATTATTTAAAATTCATATTGAAGTAATAAATGTTCTTAAGACTTGATTGACACTTAGAACTAATAGACAGTACAAAATTAAAATTAAAATTAATTTTAGCACAGCAGGATACTGCTGGGTCATTTTAAAAACAATTAAAAGTATAAGCTCTATACATTTAAAAGTATGCAAGAGGTGGATCTTCAGCTTTGCTATGGCAGAAAAAGGAGTCACAGACAGATGTCTTACAGAGAGTGAAAGCCATAAAGCAGAATGAGTTTAAATGCATTTCAGTTTATTCTCTTAATTGGAACATTCAGGTAATCCTTTTATGTTTTGTTTCGTTTTTCTAAAAATAAAAGTGTGACGGTCTTACTACACCTTTTCTGTTTTATTCTGCCAGTGCCACCTTGAAATGAGATGTCACATGTGGTTGTAATCCCAAGACATCAAAGGTCATTGAGTCATTGATACAGCAGCCTATTACTACAGCAATACCGTTTGTATAGTTCTTCTTAAAGTATTTATTTGTTCTAGTTATAATACTCCAGTGAACCATCGGCAAGTGTTGAAATTTCTTGTAAAATATTGCTGCCAACTCATGCTGATGTTTAGTGAAATAAGGCGGAACACATTTTGGAGTAATGGGAATATTCACACTGTGCTGTGGGTTAGACAAGATATTCAAACTTTTGAAATCACTGGAAAAGCATGCACCCCATTCTATTTAAGGCACACTCTATGCCCTAAAGAAACAGATTAGCCAGCTAGAAATACATACAGGAATAACAACACTGCATGCCTTTCAGACAGAATTTAATTAGTGCGATTGGAAAACAATATGAGAATGATTTAAGGAAAATAATGCACATTTACTGAAAGTTGCTGGAGAGGAAGAGCATTGATGATACAGGAGTTCAGGTGTGGCACAGATTAGCATGGGAACAAAAGTAATGCTAGCTGATGTATCTGAATATAGCTGAGAAATTATTATAGATGATTTGATTTCAAAACAGATCATAAATCAGATAGCCATTAAGAGTGGCTCATCAAAGATCTCCCTGCAGAATTCTGAGCTTTCCCTACTTTGTTCACTGAAAAGAGAATTCCATTAACACAAAAAGATATAATAAAGGTGTGACAAAGTACTACCATATATAAGATGGCAGGGGAATATTACACTCTGGATAGCTTTTGTCAGTTAGTGAAGTAAATGTTGCCTTCAGACAAGACTTAGGATTCAAAGCTAAGGCTGCTGTCAAACATGAGGTAAAGACAGCTCCCAGAATATAAAAGGGTAATTTAAAGATATATAGAAATTTAGGAGTTATTATGAACAATTTACTCCTTGTTTTATGATTAACAAATATTATCCATCTGTTCATAAGAAAGATAAGAACTGAAGTTTCAAAGGCTTTGGTTTCCTACTGCTGAGTTGGTTATTGGCTCTCCAAAGGAACCAAGTGCAAATATGGACTATCACCTCATCGAAGGTAACCCCCATACTGATGTCTGTCTGTGTGATATCAGAATAAGCTTCATCTCAAGGAAGGGCTACAAAATAAGCATGAATCAATCAGAGTGTGATTATTGTCTGCGTTTTCAAAACTCTTTGTTTTCATCCATCCATTTTGCAGTGCTGTGTTGGCATTTACAGAAACATATGGCTTTGGAGACCACTTTTAGAAGTCTCTGTTTTCAGGGGTTAAAAATAATGAGGTAGTGTGGACTAAAGGCAAAAACAGAGATTAATATCTGCAATTGTAAACAAAAATGTAGTGGTGTGGGCATAGCCTAAAATGCTAGACTCATCATGTCTGGCACTAACAATTACACTGCTGTGAAAGTCGCTTAGATTAAGGTCTTGCATATTCTCATGTTTGTTTGAACAACTAAACCTCCTGATCAGAGGCCTCATGTACAACATTGTGCGTAGAATTCACACTAAAACATGGCACATGGAGAAAAGTAGAAATGTGCGCATGCACAAAAAAATTCAGATGCACAAAACCGTGCATAAACCAACTTCCATGCAATTCAGCTTGATAAATCCTGATCAGTGTGAAAAGTAACACAAGTGAACACACCTGCTGCCCCACCCAGAATTACACCGCTTTAAATATGCAAATCAATATAACTATCCTGTTACATTCAGCGTTTTGTGAAAAGACAATGGCAAAAGCCCAGGAAAAAACAAAACTTCAGTGTATGTGAAGTGGAGGGTAGGCTTAAGCAGTGTTAAAAGCAACAAAAGGAAGGTGATGAAGTGATACAGCGTGGCGGAGACACTTGAAAGTTCAATTTCGGAGAGTCATACAGTGCCTGAAATAAAAAAGAAGTGGTCAGATGTCAAAGTCAAGGTGAAAATGTGAGTCGTACCCACAATCAGAGTGTCATACAGAAGTGTACTAGACCACAGGGAAAAGAAAAAAAAAAATAGGGACACGGTGTAGAAAAAAAAGTTGAAGTGTCAACTTTAATCTCAAAATTTAACTTTAATTTCCTAGTTTAATTTGTCATTAAAGTAGAACGTCATAAACTTCATCTTAAAATCAATGTTTACTAGAGTTTCTCAGATTCCATCGTAACTAAAGAAGCTTGTGTTCCCCAATCCAGTCACTCACTAATCACTACGTTTTTCTTAAACACACTTTCTTTTTTGTAGACAGGAGCACGCAGGCACTGTTCACCACACAAATACATTACATTCATGATATTGCAGCTCCTTTAACATTTTAGAATAGTAAAATGTATACTTGATATCATTTTCATGATGAAATGCATTAAAGCATGTATAAAACATGTGGGGACTTGGTGGCACAACGTTAGCGATAAGCTGGTGCCCTATCCAGGGATTGTTAATACCTTTACTGTCCAGGGATTGTTCCTTCCTCCCACAAGATACTTGCTAGGACACGTGCAACCCTGAATGGAATAATTTAATGCAGCATTACTGTCTCTGTCAAAAGGTACCAACCTCCAATTCCTGTCGTTCTGTTTTCTTTCCCCATGTAACTAATCACCATACAATGAGCTCTGTAATAAATGTAAAGCCAGTTGTAAGCGTAGAACGCTGATTCTTCAAAACTTTTATGGAACATTGAAAAATCTTTGTTATACATGTTTAATTATTTCATCCATCCAGGGCCGTGCCAGTCCCAGCAAACATCAAGCACAAGGCAGGAACAAGTTCAAACAGACAAGGCAAGGAGAAGTTCAAATAAACTGCAGCATGGCTGAGTGGAATCCATGCAGATGCTGGTGTCTTTCTTTAGGCAGTGTGCGCTATAAATGTCCTCCAGGGCTGGAAGCTGTATCCCAGTAATCCTCTGCACTCTCGACACAATCCGCCGCTGAGTTTTCCGATCAGCTGCTCTGCAGCTATGATTACACACACACATACAATGGGTTAAAATATGCTAAAGCAGCCATGGTATTTGGAATAGTTTGTTCATTCAGTGCACCTTTATATTGTTACAGAATGATTACAATCAAGTGTATTAAATTTGTAAACGATACAGAATTTCAATATATTTTATAAATCCCCCATCACTGATCCGAATCTGAAAAAAGGGAGACCACACAGAAACAGTAGTACTGCTTTGATGTTGGGTGCCGCCAGTTTGTAAAACCAAACATAAACGTGCACATGTAAAGGGGAAGTGGTGCTGTCGTGAGAATGTGCGTTGCTTTTTACTTTTTATACATTGTGATGTGAGCGTGGAAATTGGCATATGTAATATTTTTGTGCATATGCCCTGTTTATATATGAGGCCTCAGGTCTCCATGCTACATATATAGAGTAGCTGCTTTAAGATTGGCTGTTTGGGGAAGCAGACCAGCTCCATTAACAAACATGCTCCTGATAAAGTCGCCAATGGGTGTATATACTGTAGTTTGAACATAAAAAATGTATAAATTTGGCTTATGTGTTATCCAAAGACATGCATTTTTACCTATTGTATTTGTTCTGATAAGTACCAAGAGCTCTTTAAGACCTTATCACTAAATATTTGCTTCATGTAAACATGTATTTTACATTAGAAAAGACTGAAATGCACATTTGCCTTCCAAATAAAGGAATTTATTTAAAAAAACAATTAAAATAACAATGTTATCCATCTCTGCACTTCCTTCTCTGCCAACTGGGCAGCTAATCAGAATACAAGAGGTTGTACTGAGTATGTCTTTCAGTTTAGTTGTTACTTAATGAGCCAAAGACTTACAGCACAAGACAAGTCATAGTTTAGAGATTAGTCCCCATCAACTAACCTCTGCTGGTAATATACGTATATCTTTACAATTGCCAAATAGTTAAATGCACAGTGTCACAGACGTGTGCATGGAAGGCAGCTAAACGGCTTGAGTAAGCAGTTCCGAGACATACCGGGATGTGGCAGAGTGCACTGACTCTTTTTCTCCCTTGCCTGCAGACCATTCACGGGAGATTCCACCTTGTCCTCTTGACGTCACTTCTGGGACTGAGCCAATGGAAGGAGACCTCGCCAGCTCCGGCCCCTGTGATGTCACGTCCAGGCTTGCACCAATGGCAGAAGACCTTCATGAGCCTGACCCCTTTGACTTCACTTCCTGTCTTCCACTTTAAAAGCCTCCACCTTTTCCCTACACCCTCAGTTCTGTTTTGGACTCGGTTTTGTGGACATCAGTGCAGTATTCATTTGATTGACTTTGCAGCCAGGAAATCAATTATACGGGTGGCTGCCCCAAACCTTTTTATGACTCTTATGTCTGTTTTTTGTGACAACAACTATATAAATTTGTTATATCACTTTCCTGTAATTTTAAGAAGTTATTTTCAAATAAGTATAATTGAACAAAAATACACATCAGATGCCATTTTGTTTCGTTTGTTAAACCTTATGCCAGAAAGCTTTCAATAGTGTCTGTTATGTACAGTTAATACTTATTTGCTTATGGACTTTACACATGTATTCTACATAGGGTAAGACAAAGAGGCAAGGGGAGAGAGGGATAGGGTGGGATATGGGAAACATATTTTGAACAGTGGCATTTTTGGCATGAGAATTGTGGTATGCCAGAATTTTTCTGTATGTGTGCAGACTTCTTCAATATTAACACCAATTTACCCAACTAATAATATCTGTCCTTCTTTAGCTAATAACCAGCAGGACATACAAGTTCATGTTCCATTCTAATAACAAAAAAATCAATCAAACAATGGAAAGCTGGTGCCTGTTCTGTCTTAGTTAGTATCAAATCATTAGGATACCCTCTGACATCATCATCATCATTTGACAAAATACAGCAAAACAGATTTAAACATTCAGTAAATCTAGAGCCTTGCAGTCACCTGCTACCAGAAGATATTGGTTATGAACATGTACTTCTTTTAAATAAATGTTCCAATGTCATTCTTCAAAAGGCTTGATATATTTATTTACTTATTTGATCTATTGCAGAGAAGTCAGTGAACTCCCCATTCCACTTTTACCACTCTGACTAGACAAAAATATTCCTAATATTATAAAGACATAGATACAAAATACAGTTAATAAGAAGTAAATAATCCTGTAAACTTTAGAAAGTTACTAGAAAAGTTAGTGACTTAAACTATACAACTTGATTCCAGCAATGCCATGTTTCAGCTGAGGCTGAAAGAAATCCTTTGTTCTGTAACAAACTATATATATATATATATCGCTGCTCCTCCGCATCGAGAGGAGTCAGATGAGGTGGCTCAGGCATCTGATCAGGATGCCTCCTGGACGCCTCCCTGGTGAGGTGTTCCGGGCACGTCCAACCGGGAGGAGGCCCCGGGGAAGACCCAGGACACGCTGGAGGGACTATGTCTCCCGGCTGGCCTGGGAACGCCTTGGAATTCTCCCGGAAGAGCTGGAAGAAGTGGCCGGGGAGAGGGAAGTCTGGGCCTCTCTGCTTAAGCTGCTACCCCCGCGACCCGATCCCGGATAAGCGGAAGAGGATGGATGGATGGATGGATAAATATATATATATATATATATATAGTGGTTAAATAAGGCACTGCAGGTTCCCACACGGAAATATTGGGGCACCAACCCACTCATCCCCATTTACTAAAGTAAAAAGAATGGAACAAAAAAAGGGGCTGCTATATGTGCCTCTATAAGAAAACAACAGCAAAAAAGCAAGGTAAGTACCATAATTTTCTCGTATTCTTTGTTAGGTTTTGCTTTATGCTTCAGTTAGTTCAGAACTAACCACGTCCTTCTAGCAGCGGCAGTCTTTAAAGGCAGGAGACTGGAAAGGGTGGAGTCAATTGTCCTCACTGGGCTGGGCTTCTTCTCTGTGCTGCAGAGGGAAAAGAAGAGGATCAGATGAGTCCAGAGGGTAATCCACAGATGATCATATGTGACTATATATATATAGTCTATATATATGTATATGAATATGTATGTGTATATGTGTGTTAGGCCTGGGAAAGTTGACAAATTAATTTTTACAATTAATGTGGCCATTTTGAAACATTAAAAAATAATGTCCCATCCAGGATAGGCAACAATGGTGTTAGTTTTCTTGATTTATACATACTGACATACTGTAGATACAGGGGAGATGGCAGTCCTGGTACAATGCAAGAGAAAAGTCGCAATGTTAAAAATGTTGCTCTTTTTTTCATTTCATGTTTCTGTAAGAAGATCGAATCAATGTCATATCATATCAAATACAAAATAAGTTATCTTTGAGTGGCACTAAAACCAAAGTAAGTCTCTAGTACCTCCGTATTGAACTTTCCAGTCTGTCTGATAGCTTGCAATGATGACTGCCCTAATATAATGACAAAATTCTATGAAATAGAAGTGTAATAATTATCCTTACCCATTATTCCAATTTCCTGTATCTTCATTAATTTATGCAGAGAATGCAACATAACCACCCAAGTACTGCATGGTGTCAATTTTTAGGTAAGATAGCTGCTACATAGAACTTTTTGCATGCCAAAAGCAAAGGTGCTGCCACACTTTCTGTAACACAAAAAGTCCCAAGGCACACCATAATTTTACCAACTACAAAATCATTAAATATCATATACATGCTAATCAGTCTGAAGGGTCTTGACTACTGGAGACACTGTCAAAACATTCAGTTTGGAGATTGGCACTCATACACATTTGTATGCCCATTGTCCCTCAGAGTCACTGGTCAACACACGCCCTGGCAGCTGAACCTCGACATGTCTCCTGGTTGCTACCGTGCACTAAAAATGTTGTGTCTGCAAAACAGTGATTGCAGAGCTGCATTTATGTCGGCTTCTCCAGGTGTCCTGTCCTTCTCAGATAGGTCTCGACCACCTGAAGAGTGTTTCCTCAGAGCATCAGTTGAAAAACACCTGTGTCAAGTATAATTATCAAGTCATTGATAGTGATGAACAATTAAGGATGGCATATGCACACTTTTAAGACAATTTTAATGAATGCCTATTTAGGAATTGCATATACTTTTAATTAAATATGTCTTTAGCAGTGCACTCAAAATTTGTAGTCGTTTCAATCATTTAGTTTTACTTTGACATCTCTGTGTTTTATATACTATGCCAGTTTGAGAATTAATGGAAGATTGGTTTTTTTTGTTATTTTTGTAGGTGCTTATAATACATTGGCCTTGTTTTCTTATTGCCTTCTTTTCAACTTTGCCTTTTAGGAAGGCATTCAAATTCAGGATGTACTTGCTCAAGCAGTACTTTGTTAAAAGTTCAGGTTTAAGTTCATTGTTTAAGTTTAAGCTATGCCATTTTTTTTAAAATCCTTTGTGTTAATTGAATATTATTTTTGTGATTTAGTGTGTATTTACTCCATGATTTAACTACTTATTTTATGGTTACATGTTTTAATGTCAGATGCGATCAATCAAATATTCAATTACTTGCTTTTTTAATTGATTCTCAACCCTAATATATATATGTATATATAATACCAATATTTAAATATAAAAATATTTAAAATAGATAAATTCTTTTTTTTTTTTAATTCCTTTGCAAATGAAGCAACAATACATCAAGTTTAGAATCAAACAGCTTTGAGGTGAAAATAGTCAGCCCCAATAACATGGACAGAGCATTCAGACTACACACACAGCACGACTGGAACACAATCACACAACACCAGGGTTGTATTTTTTTTTATCAGAGATAACCACCATGCAGCCAGGTGTCTGCTGGACAGCACAAGTCTGGCAAACAAATGGAAAAAAAAGATTTCTACTTGTTCTATCATCACCAGAGCTCTTTTCTAAAGAGGGGTTTCATACTGATAGTTTCTTTCACAGGTGGTGGAAAGGTCACACGTAATGTTTCTTTGGTGGCCATTTCAAATTTAGCACCATCAGGGGGTCTTCCTCAGTAACAGGTGACAATCAAGGTGTCTCACTGATTTGGAACAGTTCAATTTCTTGTGTCTGATGCATTCCTGGTTTTGATCTTTTTTATCTATTACTGTGGCTACCTTTAAGGATGCAAATGGTACTGGACTTTTCATTGTCACTTCACTGGCTTGCACTGTACGGTATAGCTTTTATTGAGAAAAGCCTGAATGTGAAGTGCAAATAAGTGATTAAAAAAAGTTGCAGAGAATTAAGTTGATTGCTAAACTTAAAAGTTCAGGTTTCACATGCACACCAAACTCCAAGCGTACAACTAGAACGCCACAAGGCTAATAGAGCTTGACCCCCTGAGTTAAAAAAAAGCTTGCAGCACTCAGCATAAAGATAATTTCAAATGCTACATAAAAGAAAACAGGCTATATGTTTCTAGATAAGGAAACTGCATTTCACATCTGATTAAAAATTTGAAAAATACTTAAGAAGACGTTAATAGCTGTTCTGAACATGTTAATAGTAATTTAAATTACTGAGGGAAGCTTAGTATTTTGTATAACGTCTAGTAGAGCAGTACCCTGCTGGCCCTTAATGCAGAAATGTCATTGATATTAAACAAAATTTTAAAGATGGCATATATTGCATTAATCTGCAGTGCAGTGGTTTAGCTCATGAAAAAAAGTGTATTTAAATACTGGTCATATATCCTCTGTGTATAGGGTTTGCCCCCAATACCCCCCCCCCCCCCCGATATTTCTACTTTTTCAAACCCTTTCACTTGATTAAATATCCAGTCAAGTCAATTTTTTTCTGTATAGCGTTCTTCATTAAGTAGAGGTTTAATGTGCTGCAACAAGTTTACAGGTAAAATACAAATTAAAGGGTATGCCTTGTGATAGACTGGCACCTTATCCACAGCTGGTCCTAGGTCTAGAGATTATGTTAAATGTTTAAAACAACATAAGAGACTCACTCGTGGCCCCGTTAATTTTTTCATTTTTTTGTTATTCAGTTACTTTTGCGTTTCTCTCGGTGATATCTGGGCCAGACCCTTGCCTTGGGGCTTTCCTATCTGGACTGGCTACAGCTTGTCACAACCCTGAATTGGATTAAAGAGTGAAAAAATGAATGAATGACATGCCTAAAAGCAAGCAGCCACAGACACCAACAAATCTACTTACTAGACAGAGAAACTAGTGACAAACCGTAATCGGACACATCAAGTGTGTGTCACACTAAACAATGGTATATTTTTCTGTGACATTTCCCAAGGAGCCAGGAAGCCACACAAAGAATAATGAAATAAAGGTGAAGAAGAGCACAGAGTCTGAGCTAAATGGGTCATTAACCACATTTATAGCCAGGCCACACTCCAGGGGCACAACACTGTAACTTTGAAAGAGTGATTGAGCATATGCTTTATGTTATCTGTGGATCCTGGGTGGGTGTTCCTTAAGTGTGGACCCCCGGAGCTTTTTGGTCATGGATAAAGTAGATGTAGATTTTTTTCTTCTTCTTCTTCCAGTTTCACTTGCACAACAACAGACTGGGTCAAAACTTGACTTGTATCAAACTAATTTTTCACTTATCACATTCTTTTTATTTGGTTGCATGTAATGATAAATAAATGATAATCTATCTATCTATGAAGAAATCCAATCTGTTTTGGCTCTGGTCGCAGGGTTAAAGTTATAATATTTTAATGCAATTTGCTCTTGAATGCATCTTTTCGATTTGGGATGCTAACTGGTTTCCGCCGCGGGCGGCACCGCTCATTCTCAGGAGGTTAGTTCGGTCAAGTCGCTGGTGCCGCCCGGCGCGTTTCTCTCGCTCTCACTGGCTTGTGCCTGCAAGTTAGTCTTGGTCAATATTTGCCGAAGGAATTTTAAATGGTGATGACACAGGAATTAGAGAGCTGCTCCCGGGGTGAGATAATGAGCCGGCCATATGGCTCTATTTACACAGGAAGGCAGCTGCGGCAGTGCGCCTCCATTGTGCAGCAGCCCCGGGACGGTTCGTTAGCTTATTACAGAGCCGAGCGCGGCAGCAATCCGGGCCCCGGGGCGGCAGCACACGCGCGCCATTGTTTAGTCGCACGGGCCCCTGCCAGCACAGGACAGTTGAGAAGGCTGTTGTGTTTGGAAGGACAAACACTCTTTTGGGGGCGAATCGCACTTTTTAACACTTGAAACAGTTTTTTTCTTTTTCTTGATCCCGCTTGTTGATCACAGTCCGTGCAATTGCAGACACCCTCGGGCAGGTCCATTCACCCTGAACACTGGCAGCGGGTGACTGTGCGTCTGAGATTCTTGACAAGTTTATGAAATATTGCATTATACCCGTCTGGAAAAATACGGAGATAAGTCATTGATACTTAGATGGCATTCCCTAGAGGTTGCTTTTCAACGGGCGCAAAACAACGTTGAAATAAATGTATACGGAAATAAATGAGCGGCACGGGGTCAAAACTTTCCCGGAGCCCCTCAAAACTAATCAATGATGTCCAACTGAAGGTCAGTTTTGTAAAATGCTAATATTGAGGTTTTCTGCTTTAGTACAGCTTCAATTTGGCGTCTCTGTTCATTGTGTGCTCATCCATGGCCTCCCCTGCCGATCAATACGCTCCGCATTGAGTGCGCATTAAAAGCACAAAAATGGCCATCCCCTTATGCTAACATTTCTACCGCCTTCTGTCTAAGTGGCGTCTGTCAACGTCTGTTTTTCCATAAAAGGGGAAGGGATCCATATTACATATATACCTTAAATTTAGGGACGTCTTTAAAGAGACCCGGACGTTTCTAGAGGCAGTGCCTTCTTAGACGGGAAAGCCTTATGATTTTTTTGCACAATCTATTTAATAAAAGGCAACAATGACTTTTAGTTAGACTTGTTTTTTGTGAATAGTGAAAAAAAACAAAAAACTTTTAAACGGTACCGCGAACAGAATTGGTACCCACCTTGCGCGTTCCTGCCCCCTGGACTAGGTGAACAAAAAAGAACTGGCTTTGAAGCCACTAGAGTATTTCAGTAGCCCCTTATTTACTTGACATAATGCAGAATAACATGCGGGAATTCATTGGGTGTGTTTGGCATTTTAATGAAATATTAAAGGTAATTCAGTTTTATATAAAAACTATTTAATAACCAATTTTTTTTTTTGATATAAACTACACATTACATAATTGAATTAAAATTAGAACAACATGACATATCAAACTTTCTGAATCCGATTAAGGGTTCACAGATGTTGGAGGAATGGAGCCCATCCTAGTAACTCAGGGCACAAGAGGGAAAGGCACTGGACATCAGGCCATTGAGGATCGGTTTGTTTAACTTAGGCTGATCAAGAGTTGTACAGGTTTCATAACAAAACACTCTCAAACGCAAGGAGAGAGTGAATAAGGAGATAGAAAGGACCTCCAAAAGGAAAAACAGCTATGTAAAGTGTACAAGACTAATAACTCCAACGTGAGCCATAGGGCATATGAGAGCCTCAGGACAACCATTAAAAAGAATATTGGGGAAAGTAAACGGCAGTTGGAGAGAAATTTTATAGATAAAGCAAAAATGGAAGTTTTTTAGTAGTAAAAGAACACTCAAGGAGGAGGTGAACTGTATAGGAAATAGTAAGGCTGGAATTTAAATATACAGACGTCAAAACAGCAAATGTTCTAAACTTGTTGTATTTCTTCTGAAAATTTCTCATGTGAAGAAGTGGATAACCTCCCAGCAATAACAGGGACTACTAAGGAGGTACTAAGTGATTTGGAAATTGTATACTGAAAAATACTACTTAGATTAAATAAGCTGAAATCTAACAATTCATCAGGACAGGATAACATTTACCATTGAATGCTTAAGGATGTTAGTGAGGGCACTAAACCCTTGAAAAATATTTTTAGAAAGTCACTGCGTACTGGTAAAATTCCTAAGGACTTGAAAATAGCAAATATTGTCTCATTATATCAAAAGGGTGATTGGGCAGATCCAAGTAACTATAGGTTATTTAGTTTAATGAGCATCACAAGTAAGTTAATTGAAGAAATTATTAAGGAGAAAATTGAGCAACACATAGCAAGACCAGGAGTTGTCAGCATGGGCTCAGACAAGGGAGTTCATGTTTTACAACATGCTGGAATTCTGTGAGAAAGTGTAATAGTGCGAGAATGTGCAAAAGTGATCAGTGATTTTAATAAAAACAATCAATAAATAAATGTCCATTACAAAGTTCAGTTCTTACAATGTCTTCCTCTGGCTTGAGTTCATGGGTTCTTTAAAAAAAGTCTGGCGCTTATCCTGCTTGCTGTTCTGTTTTCATTCTTCAGTTACCATTGCCAGCTCATCCAACCGCTGCTACCATTTGTGATGGTGCGGGTCCAGCTCATACTGGTCATGACTAAAGACGGTGTCGAGTTTTAGAGGCTCCCAAAATTGGTGGAGGGAGCTAGGGGCCGGACCCAAACCATCACAGGAAGCAAAAAAACAATTCAGCCACAGTGGTGCATATGATATTATTTATCTTAATTTTTAGAAAGCATTTGATAAGGTCCCAAATGAGAGGTTGGGCATCATGGTGAAATGTGTAGAAGGTTTCAGAATTGGCTAAAACACAGGAAACAGAAGGTTATGCTGCTATGAACCTTATCAGAATTGGGTGATGTTAAGAGTGGTGTCCCTCTGGGGTAAGTGCTAGGGCCACCACTATTTTTAAAATACATACATTTTACTGTATAGAAATATCAACAACAAGTTGGTTAAGTTTGTAGATGGATTGGCAGATAATCCAGAATGTGTTGAATCATTACAGATGGACTTGGACAGAACACAGGCTTGGGCAGATTTGTGGCAGATGACATTTAATGTAAATAAATGTAAAGTATTACACATAGGAAATAAAAATTGTAGATTTGAATACACAATGGGAGGTCTGAAACTTGAAAGTACAGCTTATGAAAAGGATTTAGGAGTTGTAATGGACTTGTCACTATCAACTGTGTTCAGAAGACATTAAGAAGGCTAACAGAATGTTAGGTTATATAGCACAATGTGTGGAGTACAAGTTCAACAAGATTATACTTAAGCTTTATAATGTATTGATGAGGCCTCATCCGGAGTACTGTGTGCAGGTTTGGTCTTCCAGCTACAAAAAACACATAAAAGTATTAGAAAACATTCCAGAGAAGAGCAACTAGGTTGATTCTAAGACTACAGGAAATGAGTTATGAAGAAATATTGAAGAAGCTGAACTTTGTCAGCGTAAGCAAAAGGAGAATAAGGGGTTACATGATTGAACTTTTTAAAATTGTGAAAGGAATTAGCAGAGTGAATCAAGAGAGTTACTTGTGACACAGCTGGAATCTTGTTAAGGGTTAATTTTGTGCAAATGTTAGGACGTTTCTCTTCACACAGCAATCTGTATGTACTTGGAATAGTTTAGCAAGTAGTGTGGTAAACACTATGACTTTAGTAACCTTCACAATTTTACTTGATATTATTTTGGAGCAATTAAGTGGTTTAGATGGATGGGCTTTGCTGGGCCGAATGGCCTGTTCTCACCTAATTTTCACTTAATCCAATTCATGGATCAGATCCAATTTTGAGAGTATTGGATGCAAGGCTGGAAGCAACCCTGGAAGTGGCGCCAGTGTAATGCAGGATCCACTCACGGGGAATAAGTTAAAAGTCATCAGTTAATCGATCACTTTTTGGGAGGAAACCCATGATGCTGGAGACAGCATTACTAAGACTGTTTGGATTATTTTTTGTGATTGATGTTATGGTCCTTGAGCTTTCATTATTTTTTCATTTTCATATTAGTTGGTTGCTGCATTTTTTAATGTTTGACTGAAATGATATACAGCAGTTATGCCCTAAATGTAGACTTGTATAAGCTGTTGTTTACATTTCATTCTGGCATTTTAATAACTTTTAAGTTGCTAGTTTTAGCTAGCAAATAAAGCAAAATAGTGGTGAGTGTTAAATAATATTTTACATTCTATTTATGCAATCATAATTACAGTATGCATTTTTAAAACTGCCTTGTCCAAGGCACTGTCACTGAAAATGACAGTGCTATCCCTTGCATGATAAATTCCACTTACCATAACCCACCCTACTTTGAAAAAATGCAACATTTAAAACTTAAGATTTTTTACTTAATGAAGATTTTTTTTTAATAAATAAGCATAACTACTACTAGAGTGTAACACAGGCTCTTTTATAGTGGGTTTGCTCAGTTTGTGTAGAATTTGCAACTTCTATTTCTTCTCTACCGGGCTTCTTCTTGGTAAACTGGTTCTAAATCCTCAAGACATGAATGTTAATTTAGTTTTTGACAAAAAGCTTGATGACCAACAGTGGATGTTTGTATAAATGTGCTCTCAAATAGGCTGCTGTACTGTCTACAGTTGGCTCCTAAAGCTTGTGTCTCGCACCTTTGGGATAGGCTGTGGCTGCCAGACATAGATAATAATGGTGGAATAAACATGCTGGAGAATATATTTTAAATCTTAAGTGTGTTTTTAAACAGATTCTATTATCCGCAGTCAGTTAATGGCAGTAATTACACTGACGTTCACAAAGCAACAAGGTTTCTGAATGACGAAGAAATGGTCAGTAAGCCAGAAGAATATGACCCCCAACTTGGTTGTTACTCATTAGAGTGTGACCTTTAAAAAACTGAGAAAAATCTTTGGATTATTAGTATAAAGAAGGAAATAGTAATAAAATGTGTACCCGTAATAGCAAGCAGTTTAGAGAGATACAGGTTCTTCATGGTGTTCAACACAGTGTGACAAATGAAAGGCATGCTCCACTGGGCCAGATAATATTGAACTGCAACGGCTAAACAAGGCACCTGTAGTCATTTACAGGCTTTAACAAGGCAGGCAGTACATCCCATCCAGCAAGTGACAGGAAGACCGATATGGTATTTTGTGCTATTTTTGTGTGGTTGTCCTATATGGCATATCACTATTATTTGGAAGTGTCTGTGGTGTTAATCTATGACAGTATGTATGTCTTTAGGGATTTTTCCAGACTTGTTCCTGGTGCTTGCTGGGGTAGTGCTCCCCTTCCCCATGAACTTGCTTTGGACAAGGGTGCTTAAAAGATGGGTGGATAGATGGATATATACACTATATATATACATATACTGTGTATGTGTGTGTATATATACATACACACTTCCTGTACAATGTTTAGACAATATTTTAAAGAATCATGGTTAATTGACGATAAATTACATTATGTATTACTGTCATGTATGTACAGTATTTATCACTGCTGTGAAGAATGAACACTAATCCTGACCTAGTCATTCTCCATTTGTTTTTGAGGCTTTTCTTTACTTTCAAAAATTGTAACTGTTAGGTTTGTGGTGACTAGTCATTTTAGATGTTTGCATGAGTGTTTCCTGTATTGAAGTGACATTCTACTCAATGTGTGTTTCTGTGTTTTTACATATAGTCTATGCTTAAATTTGGATCATATATACAGTGGAACCTCAGTTTGCGAGCATAATTCGTTCCGGAAACATGCTCTCAGTCTAAAGCACTCGTATATCAAAGTGAATTTCCCCATAAGAAATAATGGAAACTCAGATGATTCGCTCCACAACCCAAAACTATTCATATAAAAATTATTAATACAAAATATAAAGTAAAAATACATAAAACAAATTAACCTGCACTTTACCTTTAAAAAGAATCATGGCTGGTGTGAGTGAGTTTCTAAACTCTTGTGGGATTCCACCCAACGGAACGACACGCGGAAGAGTGTCCCAAAGCAATCGCAGTCTCCCAGCGCTGTAGCAGTTCGCCATAAAAGCGTATCCAAAAAGATCGCGGACATGCTATAAGCGCCTGCCATCGATGGGTGATACAAGGAACATTATAAAGATCCCGCTACAATAAATAACCGCGCTGTTGCTGTTTCAAGCTGAATAAAGCTGGTGTTGTTAAAGTACTGAGACACAGCTTTGTGTTTTGGGGCGCAAAACGGGGACTCGCACTTCACAGCACACATGTGCGCGCACGTACACACACACACACACACACACACACACATACACACATTCACAATGCTGTAGTAAACAGTATACGCTCGTACCGATGTTGACTATATGAGTGAGGCATGCAGACTCAGACGGAGAATAGGAGACGATTACCCTCAAGAGAAGAGAGAGAGATGTGCGTGCGAGCGAGCGAGCAAGATAGATAAGGAGAGAGAGAGAGAGAGAGAGACGCGCGCTCGAGCGAGGGAACGAGATAAGGAGAGAGAGAGATGCGCCAGCGAGTGAGCGAGATAGATAGAGAGAGAGAGAGAGAGAGAGAAAGCTAAGGAGAGAGAGAGAGAGGCACGCACGAGAGAGAACCATCAGCTCAGTTGTGATCACATGACGCTTAGCAGACAAAGTGTATCCATACTACTCGTATTGCAAGACATCACTCGTTTATCAAGTCAAAATTTATTAAAAAATTTAGCTCGTCTTGCAAAACACTCGTAAACCAAGTTACTCGCAAACCGAGGTTCCACTGTATATATATATATATTTATCCCCACCCGGACGTGCTCAAGGTGCCTACTGATTAGCTTCCACCGGCACTACCCAGTGTGGCGGAAGTACCAGCTGCGCACCCAGAAGCACTCCATGTGTCCCTGGTCTTCTTCCCCCCAGCACTTCTAGGTGTGGCAGAAATGCTGAGGGCCAGGGCTCCAAAGGTATTGGGGCGCCCCCTGGTGGTGACCATGGGCCCCTATAGGGTTGAGCTTCCAAGCTCAGTTCCCGTGGTCCCCAAAGCCACCAGGGCAGTCTCCCCCATGTGGTCTGGGGAAGGCATAAGCCCTCCTCCGGTCCTCCGGGGCGTCCCAGCTGGGTACCACCCCCAGCCACTTGTGACATGGTGAAAGAAGGGTGTGCACCGGACAAAGGCATGTTGCCAACTGAAAACTACAATGGATTGCCTATCAAATGACCTCCACCCCAAACCACTCGGCTGCCTCTACCTTGTGCAATGACCTTGAGAAATGTTGTACTTCATTTTGGCTCACCCTATATATCAGAGAACATAATGAAAATCAATGTGAAAAATGGGGAAATAAATACAAATTAGACACATATTGCAGCCCATACTGAAAGCAAATCATGGTTAAAGCATTCAGTTGCCGCAGTGCTGCCCAATAAGGCCATACATATTGACAGGTAGATAATACAGGGCCTATAACAGTGATTGTGTTGTATAACAATAACACTGAAAAATTTCATATTTCAGAGTGGTGAGTACTTTTATAGACACTCTAAATAGATAGACATAGTGTGGCTTCTGGTGTTACTAGGCTGAAGAAATATGGTGTTATTAACGAGTTCAGTGAAAAACTATTGATTTAAGTTTAGAAGTGTTTGCATCTTGTGTGCTTCTGTATACCCTGAAGCTTTTCTTGGTGAATTTGAAAGCATTGTATGTGAAAGTGTGTTTGCTACAAAGAGGTACTACAGTATATTAAATAAAGGTTGTTTGGATGTCGTACAGTGTTTTGGAGTCTCTCTATATGCTTTGTTTATGACTTCTGACACCAAAGAGCACTTTTCAGTTATGTTTAGAACAGTCTTGGATTCACATGGACTAAATAATAAGAAATAAATGATAAAACAGCATAAAGTCAGTGATTTAGAGTAAAAACAGAGCTTAAGTGTCAAAATGGTTTATTATGCCATTATAATGTTCATTAAAACACACACACACACACATATATATATATATACTGTATATATATATATATATATATATATATATACTCAGCAAAAAAAGAAACGTCCCCTGACTTTCAACTGTTTTTACTTTCAGTAGACTTAATGTGTAAATATTTGTATGAACACTAAAAGAGTCAACACCATAAGACATAAACTAAAAATGTTTCACAATGTGTCCCTGAATGAAGGGAGGCTCAAAATCAAAAGTACCAGTCAGTATCTGGTGTGGCCACCAGCTGCTTGAAGTACTGCAGTGCATCTCCTCCTCATGGACTGGACCAGATTTGTCAGTTCTTGCTGTGAGATGTTACCCCACTCTTCCACCAAGGCACCAGCAAGTTCCTGGACATTTCTGGGGGGAATGGCTCTAGCCCTCACCCTGCGATCCAAAAGGTCCCAGACGTGCTCAATGGGATTGAGATCTGGGCTCTTCGCTGGCCATGGCAGAACACTGACATTGCTGTCATGCAGAAACTCACGCACTTTTTGCCACTCCTGTCTGGTCCAGCGAAGGTGGGTTTGTGCCCATAGGCGGCGTTGTTGCTGGTGATGTCTGGTAAGGACCTGCCTTACAACAGGCCTGCAAGCCCTCAGTCCAGCCTCTCTCAGCCTATTGCGGACAGTCTGAGCACTGATGGAGGGATTGTGTGTTCCTGGTGTGACTCGGGCAGTTGTTGTGGCCATCCTGTACCTGTCACGCAGGTGTGATATTCGGATGTACCGATCCTGTGCAGGTGTTGTTACACGTGGTCTTCCACTGCGAGGATGATCAGCTGTCCTTCCTGTCTCCCTGTAGCGCTGTCTTAGGCGTCTCACAGTGTGGACATGGCAATTTATTGCCCTAGCCACATCAGCAGTCCTCATGCCTCCCTGCAGCATGCCTAATGCACGTTCACGCAGATGAGCAGGGACCCTGGGCATCTTTCTTTGGGTGTTTTTCACAGTCGGTAGACAAGTCTCTTTAGTGTCCTGCGTTTTTAGAACTGTGACCTTAA
>JANRMT010062796.1:37389214-37401368 GCA_026402145.1 Polypterus bichir lapradei | reverse complement strand
TGCTGAGTATATATATATATATATATATATATATATATATATATATACATACAGAGAGAGAGAGAGAGTTGAAGGAATAGTTTCATAGGGTACTGTGAAATTCTTACTTGCATGTGTTAATCAACTTGCAATATGTTAACACTCTGAAGCACCACAATTAGTGGAGCATAACTGCCTTATCTTTAAACTTCTGTCTTTACCTGAAAAATCTCAGAATACAGTTTACAACACTACCTATAATCAACACCCACTATATATGTTTCTTTGAAAATGTAAGCTGTGTTTTACAATATATGCACCCATCTGTCCATTTATGACCTTCTTAGGATTACAGGGAGCTGAATCTTATCGTAGCAGCATATTATACTCACAAATGAGTTAAACAGCACCATTTAACTTTATCTGTATACAATTAGTTTTTTTTTTGTAAGTCATCTGGTGTAAAAACCTCAACTAAATAGACCATATTAAATAACTTGGGTGTCAGATTTGTGGTCGCACAAACTCTAAGTTGCAGAAAATGTCATTCTTAGATAAATGATGATATGAACAATAGTGCTTCTTTAATAAAAAGTCATAGTAACACACAAGATAATGTGGCTGCTTCTACTATTGCCGCTTCAGGATATCAAATAATAGTAAAGTTCCTAATCCAATCCAAGGTGCCCCAACCAGGGAAATGCATTTATGTATTTACATTGTAGAACAGGCAGTTTAATGTTTCATTTGGAGTCATATAGTTGAACTGGCAAATTTGTTTTTTTATCTTAGTCAATCAATCAAATAAATCTTTACACAACCTAATTCAAATAATATACCATTACAAGGTGATTTAACTGAGAAATAAGGATATGTTTCAATAGTTCAATGCCTTAGTCAATACGCCGCACTGCCACGCTTTAAATCCATGTGTGGTCACTGCCTGTGTGGAGTTTGCATATTCACCTTTTAGTTGATTGACTTTTCTGTATATTAGAAAGATGGGGTTTGTTTAATTGTTGATTCTAAATTGGCCTGGCATGTGAAAGAGGGTGTCACTTTATGAACTAACAGCCCATCTTTGACATGCTCCTAGCAGTTCTACAAATTCAGGCTGCAGCTCCCAGAAGAACCTGTGATAGAAAGGAACACCTTCAGAAAATAGACTATCCCACAAAATTTGATGATATTTTCATTATCCGTCTCCAAGTGTGAATTTCAGAATCTGAGGTCCTTTTGTTTATGACATTTGTGCCTTCTCCATGTGCCTGTGTGAGATTTCCTCCAGGCACATGTTAGGTTAACTAGAGATTCCAGACTGGTGCCCATGTGAGTGCATGACCAGTGATGGACTGGATTTTTCATTGCCTTGTGCTTAGTGCTGCCTGGACTGGCTCTGACATCCCATGATCTTGACTGGTTGGACTTGTGAATGTAATGTTATGCACACTAATTTAATAGTTGATTCACCAGTTTTAAAGTAATATAAATATTTTATTGGTATAAAAACAGTTATTTGCATGGAGTTTACAATGTATTATAAGCGGACATGTCCAACTGATTGCCCTTCAATTCTTCAAATGAATAAGTTTACATTACAAGTAAATCTAATAACTGAAGAATGTCACAGGATTCTTAATTTTTCCTCAGTAATGTACTTCTGTCAGTTATCTGACAAAATAACTAAGGCTAAAGGCATGTTAGTGTGTAACTGAGTGTAGCTACAAACATGGCATATTCAGTACCCAAGCAGCCACTTGTGAAAGTTTCCTAAGCGACCAGAGCATCAGACACCTACCGGAGTTTAGTTTGTTATGTCTTACCACACTTCAATGTTTCATCTTTTTTACCATATTTATATTTATACTGTATACTTGGTAAGTGTTCTTCTGTAATTCTGTTGTGAAATTTGAAAGTGGACATTGTTGGTTATTAGGATGGTTTTTCACACAGTGTAGCTTTTCCCCATATGCTTGTGCTTTCTGCACTGTTTAATCCAGGAAAGGTTGAAAATGTTTTTCCAAATGCAGAAAAGTCACTGTCTTTTAAGCTTAAAGAGTAGCACTTCTAAAATCACTAACATGCCACAGAAAACAACATGACAGAAATGATTCTCAGCACGACCTCGACCCTCAGGCAGGCTCCGAGGTATACCTGTAACTCAATCCTCATTGTGCGCAGCTGAGCCAACATCTGTTAGCCTCTGCTTGGCTGTAGAAGTGCCCTGCCCTGCGTTGGTAAATAATTAATTTGAGAGCCACCAGGGAGGAGGCACGGGGCTTGAGTTACAAGCATCAGTAAAGAGAAGGGTAGATATTAGTAATTCAAGTCCCAGGAGTCTGAGCTGACATCTGTCCACTAGCTCGGTCCAATCTGGACATGATGGTGACAGTTAAACTGTCACAATGGGGGTGAAAGAGGCTTTAGGGTCTGCATCATTGGGGCATTATTGCACAAAAAGGTATTTAAGCCATTAACACATTGTAATAGCTACAGCTAGAAGATAAAATAAATTATTCAGCACCCCTGACAGACCGGGCCTTGAAATTATAGCACTTAGGAGAGCAAAGGCAGCCAGAATGTGTGCAAATCATACAATTTAATGTTACTTTTGATAATTGCTTTTCTGCAGCTCACCTTGAACATAGGCATCTGCTAAATAAACAAATAACAGTATTGAATTAGTTAAGGCACATCAGAATGCTCAGAGAATATATGTATATCATATATATTTACATTTAGTTGCTTAGCAGATGTTTTTTATCCAAGGTGACTTACAAAAGAGGTTAACATAATCAGCTAAAATTAAGCTGGGTGATTATTTAGGAAGAAATGTTACAATTCTATACACACACATGTACATACACATATGAATGAGAAAATGAGTGTTAAAATGGCAAA
Organism: Polypterus bichir lapradei; assembly: GCA_026402145.1. Lineage (NCBI taxonomy): Eukaryota > Metazoa > Chordata > Cladistia > Polypteriformes > Polypteridae > Polypterus > Polypterus bichir. The sequence goes on along the minus strand of JANRMT010062796.1, from coordinate 37,398,488 downwards.
AACATGGATTAACTAATTGATGTGTTTTTTCTCAGGTATAATTCTTTATTTAAACCTGACAGTACTTGTCTTTATTTATTAAAATAATTAGTGGCTTTACATTTCACTCAGGTAGTGGAGCTCTCTCTGGAGCACTTGAAAATTCAACAATGAAAAAAATGTTAACAGCCTAAAGTTTATCTAATCTAATAATCTACAATATTTTAATATAAAAACCTCAGATGTTACAACTTTGTGGGTTTTTTTTTTTTGGTGAATGCTGAGGAGTTTTATTTCTAGAAAAGACATAATAGCGACTTCTTTTTGAAATGGATTGATTGGTAATTTTCTCTTTATCATTCTGCTTGTTTTTTGTCTTTACACTTTTTAGTAATGATATATCCTCTTAGTATGTAGGAGAAAAATCCCACAAACAGGGAGATGTGCTACTGAAAAAATCATCATTTGCCTAACAGTTTTTGTTGTACATTGTTTAAATAAGAACTGAGTCATCAGTCTGAGTAGGAAAACCCAAAGAGTAAGGAATAAGTCTCCCTGTGTACTCTGTATGTGATGAGACAACAAATAAAACTGACTTGAACTTGAAGTGAGCAGATTGTCAAACTGTGATGTGAACTAATATTCTGTAGGACAGTGTTTTTTTACTCTCTGTATATTCAGGATACAATTTACATTTATTTATTTAGCTGACACATTTATTCTAAGCAATTTAAATTGGAGTAATATTATATATATAAAAAAAAGTGCTTTTATTGTGTTCATGGTAGATCCATGAGCAGGGTGTGTGCATTCTGCCCCCAGCTATTGTTTTTACATATGCGTCTGCTACTGAGAGGATTTCCATCCATTTAAGTAACTTGATACGGAGTAATGATTTTTTTAATCTACCCGTTGTACTAATAAATGTAGTTAGAGCATAAAAAACATTTTCACAAGAACAGGCCAAACATTTCTGGTCATTTCCAATTCACTTGATGGTTCTGTAAAATGTCAAAAACTGAAATTCAAAAGTCCTCCTTCTGCAACTTTCAAACAGCAGGGTTAGGTAACTTGCGACAAACAATATGTGTACACTTACCTGTGCAAACATATAATATCTATTAATTGTCTTACATGCTTAATCTGTTTTAGGGTATTTGGAGAACCATCCTGGCAATGCTGTTTGGAAGAAATGTGAGAACAGGCCAGCAGGATTGAAAAGTTTACTGATCCTGTTGGGCACGCGCAAATGTACTGTGTCACGTATTTCATAAACTTTAAGGAAGATACCCAGAATGGATAATGCAGGTGAATATGGACAGTGAGATTTTTACCTCTTCTCTGAGGACCTCCATGTTATTGGGTTATTCTCCCCGAGTCTATCAGCATTACATGTTCCTGATTTTTTAATGCTGGACATGGGAAGATATTGGAGCTCAGTCTGGAAACCACTTGTTGTCCTCAATCTAAATAGCCTCTCACAATTTTACAGTTGTCTGTTTCTGAATGAGAAAAACTGAAGTGTCTGAAATGATGAAAATGATCGCAAACACTTTGGGCTGAATAGTTTGTGGAAACCAATTCCATTGTTTTCATACACTTAATGGCAAATTTACAGTAAGTTCTGGAAATGCACCATGAACTGCCATTGCAGACAGAATGTCAGTTTCAGCTCTGTTATAACTTGAAGATTCTTTCTTTAAAAGGTTAAACGTAATACATTAAGTATTAAAATAAGACCTATTTTTGCCATGCTTTCATTAGTTATTGTTTTCTTATTTATTCTTATAACATTCTTTAGTATATTTTGGAACTCATCCATCCATCCATCCATTATCCAACCCGCTATATCCTAACTGCAGGGTCACAGGGGTCTGCCGGAGCCAATCCCAGTCAACACAGGGTACAAGGCAGGAAACAAACCCCAGGCAGGGCACCAGCCCACCGCAGTTTTGGAACTCAAAATCAATTAATTCTAATGTTACAAAGTAGACTAAAATTATCTTAAACTTCCTTTTATGATTTTTATAGACATTCTTGACGTACTTAAAATTAGCAAGGTGCAAGTAATGCGTTTTTTTTATATAAAAAAAATGACACCTTTGACTAAAGCCAATTTGAAGTATGTTAAGGGGAACAGAACAAATTCATTAATCTCATTGATTGCTGAGATTTATTCATTTTAAACTATAAGGCCACTTACTCACTCTTGGTCTCTGAATGACAACAAAAAAAAAACAAAAATCCATAGTCATTCATTTGCTAATGAACATTATAGCATTAGCTGTATTAATCTTTTCTGCTGCTCGCCTACCATTTCTAGCCATGTTCATCATCAGAATGGCCTTGAGCTCATTTGACTCTGCGGCCTGAACTCTCCCACTCAGTTGTGTCTGGTCATTGCTATGCCGGCAATGGTCTGAACATATATTAGTTGGATTAAGGTCACGTCTACATGAAAACACTGTTAAGAGAAGTGGGCTGCTGACACCGGGGTTACTTGGGTTTTTCAAGAAGACAGCAGGTCTGTGGCCCGACCCCTCCTCCCTGACCTTGATCCTTTTTGTCGCATTGTCAAGGTCAGTTGGTCTCCCAGCTGGCGGTCAGTGAGTTTAGGGGCCAGACAGTGACCCAGACAGTCAGGAATAGTGGCCGAAGGCACGGGTGGACAGGTTAAGGGGGGGACCATGACCTCTTTATCAATCAGCTGCCTTAAGACGGCAACAATGGATTAGCACTTTTCTTTGCTCTTCCCATACACCAAGAGACAAACAAAGATGCCAAAGATATGTTTTAAAGACATATTTTTTTTATTTTTTCACGTTTGTAGGATGCAAAAAGTATAAAGAAGTAATGACAAATCATGCCAAACAAAGTCAGAACACTTTTCTAGAGGTGTCATCAAATAACTTGTTAAAATATGATTTTCTTTATTATGGTTCACCTTTCATATTCATTAAATATAACTTTTAAGAAGGCTACTGCATGAACATTTTAATATGGGATCAGCAGAATGTGGCACTAGAGTGAGCGGTTGCACTTACCATATCTCCATCAGAGTAAAGTACAAACAGGATTTATTTTAAATGTCAGTTGTACTCATCCTGCAATTAAAAAAAAAAAAAAAAGTTTTTTCATTAATGATTTTATTTTTCATATTTTAACTACTCCGTGACCCTGCGGGTTGGATAATGGATAGATGGATGGATATTTTAACTCTTCTATGCTGTATTTTTAAAAGTGTTCATACCCAGATATTTAATTCAGCTTATAACATGACAGATTTGCTAAATCCGACTCAGAATCATGGGGAGCTGGAACCAATCCTGCAGTTCTGGACACGATGCAGGGAGCAAACCAGGGGCCTCATTTAGAAAACTTTCCATGGATTTGAGCATGAAAATATGCACACGCTATAAAAAGAGAAAATGCCAAAACCAAAAAAAAAAAAAATCAGATTTCTATGCAGTTTCCCACTTATGAAGTACAATCACCTTGTAAATGTGCCTGCATGATTGTGCCTCAAATGCTGCCCTGAAATATCCATATATGGAGCATGCTAATCAACCTCATACGTATGCAGTCATGATGCTGCAGAAATTCACTGCCTGATAGAGTAGTCTCCCACCTGATGAATATGGGTGACGGGGTCTCGATGCAAGAGTATCTGGCTGTGCTCCATAATTGAGAGCACAAGATCATGTGTGGCATTATAGTGCCTGTCCTCAGTGTTCTGGGTGTCATGGAAAGGCGAAAGGTGCCAGTGTCTGAGCGGGCATATATAATGACGTGATTGCGGTTACAATGAATAGTACTGGTAATATGAAACACTGAAGCTTCAGCCGGTTACCTTAGTAAAACGCCAGGCACCATGTAGAGTACTGTCATGTCTGTCAAAGCTAAACTAATCACAGGTTGACCGAGGCCACTGAGATACCTTGTTTGTCAGTCTCATCTTGGTATCACAGATGACTTGTGCATTAATGGAATGTAAAGTGCTCATGGTTACCAAAAGCAGCTTCATTCTTGCTAGGTGCCTTCATTGCAATAGGAGTGCAGTCGACCGCTCCAAATACATTAGGAGAACCAGAAACTTCTGCAAATTGCCTTTTTATATTGGCAAAAATATGTTTTATGCTTATGCAAACACCATAAGATAAGTGAAGGTAACACCTTGCAAGTCGGTTAATGGCTTCTAGCACAGATGGCCAGTTCCCTGAGAAGTAAGAATAGATTGTCATTATAAACGGACGAATAACCAAAAAGGTTCTTCATTGCGAATACGCAGCATTGGCCCTCTTAAAAGGGAGCTAAAATGCAGTCAGTACATCATATTCATCACTTTTGAGGTGTAAATATGTTTGTCATTTAAACACACATAATAACAGTTTGGTGGTATATATTATTATGCCCACTGGGGGCTGGGTGGTCTCGTGGCCTCAGACCCCCTGCAGATTTTGTTTTTTGTATCTCCAGGCCCCTGGAGTTTTTTTATTTTTTTTGTTTTTTCTGTCCTCCCTGGCCATCGGACCCTAGTTTATTCTTTGTTACTTAGTATTGCCTAATCTTATTTTTATATTTTTCTTTTTTCTTTCTTCATCTTGTAATGCACTTTAAGCTACATTATTTGTATGAAAATGTGCTATAAAAATCAATGTTGTTGTTGTTGTTATGTGTGCAACTCGTTATTTATTTGGTTTGGCTGTATTTCCCTACTTGATCAAGGATGGTGTCATTTCCTAGTGCCTCCAAAATGTTGCATTCACAGTTTTCTTTTATTAATCCTGACATTTTCGTAGAAAGTTGTGTCCATACATTTCCAGACTCTTTTTGTGCACACATCAGCTTTATAAATCAGGCCCAGGGTTACACACGTTTGGGGGATGTTTGATTTAATTTTGTGTATCCAAAGAAAAGCCTAAGCAGACACAAAGAGAAAGTGCAAATATCAAACAGACAAAGACCGAGTGCAAAATTTAAAGTCAATTCAATTTATTCTTATTAAATTGAAAATGATATGACTATTCATTTGAGCTGTGTGCACAAAAATACACTTTTAATTGGCATTGAATTAAATTAATAATTGGATTAAACTGCTCAAGACATTTGCTTTACAATGTGTAGTCTTTGTCCATAAAATTGGCTGGCCTGGATTTGAACTTGGAATTGCCATATGGTGAGGCAGCAGTCGTAAGGACAGAGAGATATGACCTTCTAATTAAACTTCACAGTGGAAAGAGGTTTAGATGTGGGTACATTTCTGCACACAGGGTCACTGCCCACCAAACTGGCACAATGAAGGCTTAAGGGGGTATTAATTCTTACACGACCTGGTGAAGTAAAATGGCATTAAGCAGGAATACTGCATATGGAGCAGGTCATGGTGGGAAAACATTATGTTGTGCCAGTATGCTAAACTGAAACACATCCGGCAAGTGCCAGGAGTGCCTTACCCTCTACACAAAGTGAGGCCACGGAGGGCTGGGAAGAGGGCACAAAACCTACTGGTCAGAAGGTTCTGTATGTTTATCAGAATGCTTTTGTATGTCCTCCTAAAATAATCACAAAGACGCTGGCCTATAACAGATACACTTTCAGTCTCAAATCCAATTCAGGACCACAGGCAGCCATGTGCAAGGCATAAAATACCCTGGACAGGGTGCCATTCCACCACAAGGGGTACACACACTTACAGTGGGGCCAGTTTGGGGGCATCAATTAATTTAACCTGCACCTCTTTGGGGATAGCTGAGGAAAACCCATGAAAACCACTGGCAGACTTCACAAGGACAATGACAAGGCACAGGATTTCAGGCACTAATCACTGTGCCACCATGCCACATTACATCACTTAATAAATGTTATTTAGTATGTAACTACTGAAGTGATAAAACTTCGTTTTTTATTTAGACTGTAATAGCACATAGTGAAAAATAAATGTATATAAGTGACTATGTAGGAGAATACCAGGCTTTAATAAATAATCAGGTGGAAGTGTAAACGATGTATGGTGTACTTTAAACATATACAGAAAAAAACATTTAAAATTGTTCCCAAGTTAAAATATTAATTATATAAATAAAAAATGTATAGTCCAAATGGTGTTTTATTGTAATAGGAATTTCATATGCAGTATTTTATTCATGAAATATGAGTGCTTGCAATATCTAAATCAGGGATGTCAGACTTAGAGGGCCACAGTGACTTCAGATTTTCTTCATTCCACTTTCTTAATCAGCTACCAATTTCTGCTGATTGAGTTCTTTTCCCTTCTTTTTAATTGCCTCGTTTCAAGACGCAGTCATCTAAATTGCTTCTTTTTTTCTTTAAATTGCAACCAAACAAAAATGAGATGTGACGCCAACAGATTACCAACTAAGTCGGTCTCAAGGCGTTTTCAAACCTAGTTTGTTTTGGATACGTTTATTCTAACATCTTTGTGCGATTTCGCCGAAAGTCCCGTTCATTTATTTAGATGTGAACACGCTAATCGTGGACCAAAACAATCAGACAGGGACCCTTTGGAAAGGTGATCGCCGGTCTAACTATTGGGTGGTCCAGATCTAATTATGCAAATTTCATTACGCTATAACTTATTAAGTTTATTACATAGAAAATCGCCAGAAAAATCCCGGACCATCGAGAAGTGTGCGAACTGACGACATGAAGAATCGAATTCGAGCCGAACTGGAAACGTCCCCGCATAAATCAAAGTCATCCAGACGATCTGGATCTGCATAATTAGATCTGAAATAGAGTGCATTGTGGGTGGAATTGTGCGTGTTTGTGGTAGTCAGGCTAAGTGCAACATATTTAGGGAATTTACTTCACAACATGAGTCCGAGGGTTAAACATAAATATAATAAAAAGGTAAAAATATAACACAAATCTCATAAAACAAGTCGCACAATCACCGGTCAATCCGAGCAAGCCTCACACCTGATCCATGCGTTTTGAGTACGCGATGGGACAGCAATTGGGAAAAAAAACCATAAATTCACTTTTGAGCGGGTCGATCAAAACACCAACAGAGGTGGCAAGAACCGACCATCAGTGCCCTGCGACACCAACGTTAAAACCCGCTAATCTCACACCACAAGAGCGATGTGCGCATGTGCCTTTCGGGCGCGATGTGGCTATGTGCACTGACTTTGACCTTTGCAAATGCTAAACACTCCAAAATGAACATAATTAACAGACACTATGAGGAGTTAAGACAGTAGAAAGCGATATGATATAAAATGAAGGTATGTTCATATGGTTGCTACTGCAGAGTGAATATGCAACTACATACAGCTAGACGAAACTTTCCTGAAACTCTGCTGTAGTAAAACTTTAGCACATCAGTGTGCGCCCACAGCAACGCTTGCCTTTTTTGTACCCTCGCCTATTTGAAACATGTGGTTTATTTCTACCGTGCGTAGTAGCGCTTCGTTGGATGTTAATCTGCATCCAGCCCTGCAAGCAGGTTCTCCAGTTTACAGGGAACACTTGGGAGTGGTGGCAGGATTGGCACCCCAGCCACTGTATAAAAAAAAAAAACTCCCACTGCGGTGCTGAGGTGACACCCGCTGCCCTCGGGTCCCAGTCGTGTGATGGGTGCGCCTGCTCCCCAAACCTTTCCAGTTGCTCGATACTAGGCTATTTTACTCACAGAGCTGTGTTCGGAAAATAAACCAAATAAATATGTATAATGCGACGGTGGGCAATCACAACTGCTGTCGACCCTGCATTGTATTTTCCCCCCGCAATGTCTACCGAAAGAATTCCAGGAGACTCCTGCAGGGTGTTTATTGATGTGGTTCGTTCACATGAAAGATCCGAACTATCTGGAAATGAAACAGAGTAACACATTATCCCTCGATTCAGAACAAAGCCAATCAACTCTCTCTATATAAAATCGTAAGCCTAAAAGTGCAACGATTTTGTGCAACGATTTTATGTCACGTTTTTATGTCACGTTTTAAATCAGGCTTATTTTAAAACCTGTATATATGTTTGGTATCATTCTTTTAAGAATTTATCGAACATTAATGGGATGTTGTTAGATTTTCAAATTATTACTCCATTTTTAAATTATAAACTAAAAAATATCAAGAACTCACGTCCCGCACGACAAGACTTAACCAAAAGTGGCAAGAGATTTAACCATGCCAGGTGCTGGAAATAAAAGACAAAGTGTAGGACATCTGCTGTACAGGCTTTTAAATGTTTGAAGCACCACAGGAGATGCAGATCATGTGGCAAGGCAAACCAGCAGCTGATCCAGCAAAGTGGAGGTAAAAAAACCGGTATTTGTTTCCCTTTGTATCACCGTTTAAAAGGGGGTTTCGGAGGAGCGACCGCGTCTCCTTGGGGTTTGTTCAGCCCCCCTCTTCACAACGCGAGTAGCAGAGATGGAAGTTGGCGAGCAAAGCGAGCAGGAGGTAAGCCGCCTAGTAAACTATAAATGTGGCAACGTTTTAAAACTTCAACCAGTTTCTTAAACAGAAGGCGATTCCTGCTGTTAATTAAACCCGTTATTTAATTTGGATTTTTTGATGCTGGCATTCTGTCATGGGAGACATTCTCAAAACAGCTGATTTTTTAAGAACACCATCAAAATGGTTTATGGACCTGAGCAGAGCAACATTACTGAGACCTTCTCCTTTCTTTATTTTCAGATATTGCATGATGGACACAGGTTGCTGGTTATGTGTTGACCCATTTTGAATCTCATTATTGTTTGGCTCCTAATTAAGGAAAAAAGTATTAAATAGTAAACCAATTAAAATAAAGGTAAAACAGTTAATTAGCAGCAAAAACTGGTTACTAATTAAGAAAAACGGTTGGATTGAAAATCTAAAGCCACTGGAGCCCTTCAGGATCTGAGCTAGACATCCATCCTTCCATTATCCAACCCACTATATCGTAACTACAGGGTCACGGGGGCCTGCTGGAGCCAATCCCAGCCAACACAGGGCGCAAGACAGGAAACAAACCCCGGGCAGGGCGCCAGCCCACCACAGGGCACACATTTGAGCTGGACATTCCTCATCTAAATGCATCATATGCATTCATTTTTTGGGCAAATCTAAAGCACCTTTTGTAGGTTATACTGTAGAGTGGTGCAATTTACAGATGTATACATTATGACAGAACTGCAGAAGATGGAAGTTCCGTGAAGTTTTTTCATACTAGCTAAGAATTGTACTCATTATACATAAGTCCTTTGTGATAAAATAGCATATCTTTGGTTTACTGGAGAAAATAATAATAATAATAATAATAATAATAATAATAATAATAATAATAA
>JANRMT010062796.1:37346249-37389204 GCA_026402145.1 Polypterus bichir lapradei | reverse complement strand
AATAATAATAATAATAATAATAATAATAATAATAATAATAATAATAATAATAATAATAAGAGATCTACCATCAGAAACAGACAGCAAACGTCACTCTGCCCTGCAAATGATCAGTTCATTTGTTCGTGTGAAAGTATTAACTTGGTACTGATATCACTGAGGTCTTAATTAGTTAAGCACCTAAGTGTCTGCTCCAGTCTACAAGATGATGTCATAATTCTCTCACATTATTGTACAGTAACTCGTCAGGTGACGGGTGTGCCTTCTGCTCAGTGCAGCTGGCATAGATTCTGGCCTTCAGAATCTCTGAGGGTTTGGTAAAGGATGGATGGATGGATATCATACAATTACTGTATTTACAATATCCACTGACAAAGATGTAAAATGATCAAAGCTGTAGTTAAAACAACCAAAGCATTTGGTGACAGATTGATATGCCATTCTCATGTGGTAACAGATAAAAGAAGACCGCATGCTGTGCTGCTGCTGCCAAGGTGTTTGTATTGCTTAACGCTGAAGCTGTTAGTCAGTTTTATTGGTGTAGTGTAAACACAATTGAAGAAAATCCCTTTAGTGCTTCTGTGATTAAGGTTGGTAGGCATTTATGTTCAGGAGATTTTGTTACTGTTTTGGAAATTAAATGCATATTGCACAAATTTGTTTCAGCAGTTGTTTTCCTTGCAACATGGTGCAAACACTTCTAAGTGTTACAATTAGAAAAAGCAGCCACTCCTGTACATTAAAAAAGCATTAAAGAAGTAATAAATCAGACTTACCCAGAAACCGTCTGAAGCAATTCAGTATACATCTATTTATCCATCCATCCTTCCATGTTCTAACCTGATTGATCCAGTTTAGGGTGGTGGGAGCTGGAGTTTTTCCCAAGAGTCACAGGCATAAGACAAGAACCAATCCTGGGCGAGGTGCCAACCCACAGTGGACACATTCACACACATCCACACACACAGTCATACTGGGCCAATTTCATTTACCCATTAAGTTAAAGTCATTGGTCCAAAAGAGGAAAGCCCACACAGACATGGGCAGAATGTACCACAACAAGTGAAATGCTTCTTCCAAAAATAAACATGCTAAAGGATTAAAAATAATACATTGAAAATTACTCATATATTTTCCTCCTATTATAAATATTTTTATTGAAAAGAATTGCTTAGTGCACTCCTGTTCTGCCAGAGATGTTAACAATTTAAGGGTCACAAAGGCCAGTAAAAAGGAAGAGGAGATGAAGGCTCATCAACGAACCAGTGAGAGTCAAAAGCGGGAAGTCAACTGGCACTGCAGCAAAGCTCAATATGCGAAAGCAAAACAAGGTCAAAACAAGAAGAAGCCAGGATGTCAGCAAGTAAACACATGCAAAAAATATTTTGAAACTCTGAAGACTAAGATGGAGATCTCTACGCAGCACTGGCTTAATTAATATTGTGTGGACAACGGCATGCGATTCGGCTTCATGGTGTCTTAACAACTGATGCTGAAAATGGCAAATCCCACAGAAAAACAAAACAGAGACGAGGCAGGACAAAACAACAAAAGCAAATTTAGGTAATAAGTGCAAAAACCAAAGGAAGGAAACAACATATTTCAGAGACCCAAGTAAAAATTAACAAAACTCAGAGAAAAATGTCCTCTTCCAAGGAAAAAACGAACACAAACAAAACAATATTATGACAAGTCCGTTTAAGACTACCACGGCTGAAGGTTTTTATTGCAGTCACCGGGGCTTGAAGTGGGCTTTTGTGCACCGGTGTACTGATACCTGTCGGTTTTTACAGTTGCGTAGCGGTACTGTTTGTTGTGTACCAGTAGTGTTTCTGAGAGTACTGGCTCACATCCTGCATACCCAAGCCCACTGCCCCCCAATTCTTCAAGTAAGTGCATTGTGGCACTCAAAACTACAAGGGGTCTAGGCTCTGATCAGAATGTCATGGTATCATGACACTCAAAGCTCCAACTCTTGGCTCTTCCATTAAATAAATCAGTCTTAAACATAAAGACATATCTACTACTGGCACTGACCATCACACTCTTGTAAACCCCTCACTCAACTCACTCTCACTTCTGATTGCCATGTTTAGAGTAAGCCTGCACTATCAAAACGTAACATTGAAACATTGACTCACAATTGTAAGTTTAATATTCACATTTCTCATAAGTAATTTGCATTTAATCCTGACACTCTGTATGTTCAAGTCATTCTAATACAGTAACTATTCATGGTGGTTCTAAAATCCGTACTAATCACTACTCTCTCTTCTGTTTCTTTCTCCGGTTTCTTTGTGCTCCGCCACCACCATCTACTCAAACCATCATGATGCTCCAACATTGATGGACTAAAAGCCAGAAGTCTGCATGACCATCATTATCAAGTCCTTCCGTGAGAACCCTAAATACAAAGAGGACTGTTTCATTTATGTGAGGTAGATTGCCCAGAAGGGGACTGGGCGGTCTCATGGTCTGGAACCCCTGCAGATTTTATTTTTTTCTCCAGCCATCTGGAGTTTTTTTTGTTTTTTCTGTCCTCCCTGGCCATCAGACTTTACTCTTATTCTATGTTAATTAATGTTGACTTATTTTAATTTCTTACTATGTCTTTTATTTTTCTATTCTTCGTTATGTAAAGCACTTTGAGCTACATTTTTTGTATGAAAATGTGCTATATAAATAAATGTCATTTTCTTTGTAAACATCTATTTGTCTTGAAAAAACTCAAGCATGGGGAGCAATGAATGAGTGACTTTGCAGATCTTATTTTTCGCATCCATGTCTGTTTGTCTGAATTGAACACACTGATTGTAAAAATATTCAACAAGGAGAAGCACAATAAAGTGAAAGTGAAAGGTCATTGTGACTGTACAAGGACTGATTTAATAAAAAAAAGAGAATTTGGTTACCCAACACTCAGCATGTAGAATATAAAACCAAATTAAAGAACAAAAATGAAATATAAAGTTAAATAAAATCATAAACATTAAATGCATCTTAGGCTTAGTTAATTACTATACATTACAATAAAAATAGTTTAATTCCTTTTAGTCCCTCATTATTTTAAATATTGCCTTAGAATACTTAGAATCCATATTTTAAAAACAGTGTATCAAGGCATAATGTGTTTAGTCGTACTGCTATTTTGTCTCTCCAGGCCTATAGTTGGTTCTTTTGATTCATCTGCATTTCGTGCACCTTCACTGTTTGGCTCTTATAGATGTACTGTACACAGTAATTCACTTACCAGTATGCACTGATTTCTGGGAGCTTTATATGGGACTACATGGTGTGATATTCATGTGTGTTCAGGAGACTGTGTTAACTCATATGAAAGTTGCCACATTTTACATTTTTGGTTACTTAATCACATTTCTGTTCATTAACTATTTTTGTAATAATAAATTATATTCAAAAATAACAGTAATAATACAAAGAAATTATATGCATTAGTAGAATATGTTAAATACTTGCTTTTCAACAGAAATCGAAGTACAAAATAGGATTATGGTAGCTCTATAGCTTTCAAACACAGAAGATTCCAATTCAAGTAATGTGAAAGTGGCCTTGATTGTAGTTTATGTATTTATTTATCTTTAAATACCTCTTTTTTTTTTAAAGTATATTCAATAGTACTTACCTTGGCAGTGACATTCATGTCTCTGAGGACTCTTCCTGTGAAGTCAGTAGACAGATTGGGGTATCATGACGTCGCTGGAAAGAGGTGTGTGGCGCTCCTGATATCTATGCAAAAGGACGAAGGTCCAAGTGTTTAGTGTCCTGGTGCTTGTTGTCTTGCTATTTGGTTGTGAGATATGGACGCTATCCAGTGACCTGAGATGAAGACTGGACTCCTTTGGTACTGTGTCTCTCCGGAGAATCCTTGGGTACCATTGGTCTGACTTTGTGTCGGATGAGCGGTTGCTCATGGAGTCCTGAATGAGGCACATTACCTGCATTGTGAGTGAGCGTCAGTTACGGCACTACGGCCATGTGGCATGTTTCCCCAAGGGTGATCCAGCTGGTAAAATCCTTATTGTTGGGGACACGAGTGGCTGGACCAGGCCAAGGGGTCACCCATGTAACACCTGGCTGAGGCAGATAGAGTGTCATTTCCGGAGGGTGGGACTGGACCACATGTCTGCCTGGGGGGTTGCCAACCGGGATCCAGAGTTGTTTTGTCGTGTAGTGGGTGCGGGAATGTATTGTACCAGTGCATGCTCCCCAACTTGACTTGACTTGACTTATTTATTTTTAAGATAAACCCCAATAACTACCCACCAAGTATTTAGTGCAGTAAACACTTTTTCCCCTTTTTCTAAACGTTACTAATAATACCTCAATGGTCACTTGCCCACTTAATTTCAATGTAATGCAAAAAAAATGAAGTTACTAAAAGAAAAATATCTCTAAAAGAAGATGAAAATAATAAAAGGATTAGGGTCTATGTATCTGCTATGTCCCTGTCTTTGCAACACATGGAAGATTGCAAACATTTGTAGTAATAAAATGCATTGTATTTGTCATTTCAACAAATTGTGCATCGGAAAAACGTGTAGTAATGCATCTTCTTACTACACATGTTTGTAATGTGCCATCTGTTGGAATGAAAAATGCAATGCATTTTATTACTACATGCATTCCAATAGATGATGTAATGCAAATGTTAACTCTGAGGTGTACGTTGATTACTTAGATTTCAGCCTGTCTTACATGGGTAGCACAGCTAGTTTTAGCATAAAATCACAATCAATATTACTCCACATCTCACTATTGACGTTCATTAAAACACAGTAATTTATCAAAACTATCTAAATAACGAAGAACTGGGAAAGCAAGTGATTTTTGTATAATAGGAATACCAAAGATGACAATTATCTTAAAGGATTTAATTTCAGTGACAGAAAACACAGAGGGAAACAGATTATTTCAACCAGGAGAAGGAAAAATGTGATTGCTGAAGCCATTGCTACAGGAAAATGATGTTTGTGGACGCTTCGATCCGTGGCTGCTGAAAGTGTGTGCAAAGTTAAACCATGGGCAGGTGAACAGAGTGCAAGAGTCATGTGCAGAACACAAAATCCTTAAGTTTAACCCAGCTAAAAGTTTACATGGTTACTCAAGGAGAAATCTACGTGTGTTAACCAAGTTTCTCAGAGACCAATAACCTGATTTCTGTAACCAGAATAAGGTATTATATAGAATTTTAGGGAACACGTTTCTGTGAATAACTGGGTTATTAAAGCACATGTAAACATAATGACTGGTTAATCTAATAAGCAAATTGTTGGATTACCAAAAAACACCAAAGTAGAAGGATAAAATCCCTTAGGAGAACATGCAAACTCCACACACAAACAATAAATTTTAACATGAGGCTGGACAGTGGCAATGTATTGAATACCAGTTGGACACGAAACTAGGAATTCCACTATGATTATACTACTACTACCACTACCAGGTCAGGAACTGTGAATCAGCAGTGCTAACAACCGCACCACCAGGCCACCAAAACTAAACAGAGTGGGCCAAAGTATGAAATGATAGAGCAGCCATTGAATCTTTAAGAACTGTATTTTTTTTTAATACAGATTACTATATCAGATGTTCTATTGCAAATTACACAATAAAAGGAGTGTTTAGTAAATTAGTATTTATCTCATCCATGCTCATCGCTATCACAAAATGATAGCCACAATACCAAAAGATGAAGTTTTGTATACAAGACAAAGATTTTAATCAGAAGTCTGCTGATTTCTTTACATTGTATTGGATTTGTATGGAATGCTCCCTAGTAATACCTCTAGAGAGAGCCTGGGGTTAGAAACGGACATAATGTGTACGGCATGTAGAACTCTGTATTGTTTGCAGTTGATGAGCAGTATACAAAACAATGAAGAGCATTAGAATTAATATGAATTGTAAGAAACTTGTGTGTTTTAACTAGTTTGTTTATATATAAAGCTAACCTCTCCCTCTTTACAAACTTGCTTTAATGATCATATCACTGTGCATTCCTGAATCATTACATTTTAGGGAATGTTTTGAGAAATGAAGACAATCAATAGCATATTGTTGTTTGTATAATATAATCCTCAGTTTCAAAGGATCATTGATCAAACTGTTAATATTATCACCCAAAGTAAATGTAATCCACTATTCTAAGTACTTTACAAGTAAAAAACAGTGAGAAGTCAGCTGGGCAGGATACTACAAAAGAAATGAATTATAACAAAAGAAGTGTCCTGGTGTAAAGAAAGCACATTCTTAGAAACGTTTACAGAAGACATCAGTCTTGAGATTTCATTTTAAGATGGAGTCTGAAGGACAGACACAGGGAGAGAAGTGAAGAGAGGGGTCATTACAAGGCTGACTGAACACTCGACCAGTGGACTGAGGCGAGGCTAGGCGAGCATTGAAGGCTAATAGTGGATGCACACACTTAATTGAGCCAAGGCTGGCAAATATGAACTCAGGCTATTGTTCCTCTCCTGTTTTCTATGCCCACTGGTCAAAATGACAGGAAGCAAGCTCCTACAACAGCAGTTATGGTTGAAAGAACGTCACTGAATTGGACGCTTGAACCATTTCAAGAGAAACTCTTGCATTGCCCTCACTCCAATTGGGCCACTTTTGTATTTGTCAGGCAACTAAACTGCATGTTTTTGGACTGTGGAAGGAAATCTAAGCTCTGTGGAAATCAAGCAGACCTCTACACAGAAGACATTTGAACCTGGGAATGTTTACAATTTGCCAAACATGTGCAGCAGTAGAATGTACCACTTTAGTAATTGAATTCTGCCTTAATGGAATTGGGTTGACCGGTGCAACCTGAAGAATTCAAATTTGGAAGCCAATGCTGTCATAGTAGCAATTTCTCTGTTAGAAAAGTTGACCATGTAACTTAAAATCTTATAATTAAAAATAACAAAATTGCAGAAGTTATTAAATGTACCCAAATTTAATTTGAAACATGCTGAAGGAATAGGAAATCGTAAGCTTACCCTGTATTGAAAGCTGAGGAGCTGAATGCTAACTGGCATTTTTGTAATAATAATCATTATATTAACAGTATGCCAGAGCTTTAGCAGCATAAATAAGAGACTTTTTTTTTCTAAAATGTGCATTATCAATTAGTACTTGTGGTATGGTAATAAGTGCATTATCAGAGGTTCGAATAAACTGCTATTAGAAATAAACCCATGAGGTCTTTGTGTCACAATGTGTGGGGTCACATTTTCAAGACTGGCTTCTTCCTCTGCGGATTACTTTGCATCAACTTGCTTGAAGTGGACATTGATGTTTTTAGCATTCTCAATGACCCCATAACCAGTTAAGACATTCAAAAGGAAACTGGCAGCAGCATTAGAAGGGTGCATGCTGAGGGGAGGTGAAGGTTGGGGTCTAATAAAATGACATAGGCTTTTGAACTGCCCCCATAAGAAGGACTGGCTCTTTACCGCAGGAGCTATTAGGCATTCGCTTCGGAGCGTGTGAGGTCCTGTGCTCAAGCTGACCTTTAACACCCTGGGCAGCCTCATCCTGTGCAATTGCATAATTGCATTGCCTATTGATGAATCCTTACCATTAAGTGCAGCTCTGGAATAACAGTCACCGGCAGATTGACTTTCAATCTCTTATTATAAAACCTAGTTAGTTTAATGGTATTTTACACATACTGTAGAGTGTAGGTGTTCATTAAGTGGTGTCATACATTCTGTAGATTAGGACAGACAGACTGACATGAAAACAGACAACAGTGCACTTGTGTCACTTCTTAGTGACAGTCTGATTCATTTTTAGATTCTTAGACTTCAGTTTGTAGTGTAGATTGGAGTAATAAAAAGAAAAATCTTAATATATCTGCACTTGTCTAAAGAATTCAGTAAAAATTCCTTCTGGTATTTGGGTTTATATCACATAACTCATTTTAAGTGGAAGACATTCAAGTAAAGAGAAAAATAAATGATAAAATTCAGACCAAAAAATTAATACAGCATATAACATTCCTAAACCTACTTGATCTAACACTATCTGTTGTATACCAGCAGACCTGAATGCAAAGCAGGAACCAGCCCTTGACTGGACCCCGTTTCATGGCAGTGCCCATTCTGACACACACAGATCCCCACAGTCACGAACAACCAACCTAAAACCTAACCAGGGCATCTTTGGGGACTGGGGAGAAAAATCACACGCAGACAATGACCAGGCACAGCATTCAAGTCCAGGACGGATAGATAGATAAACAGTACTTAATTTGTCCCAAGGGGAAATGTAGCTTTCACAGAAGGTCGAGAATATAGAAATATTATAACAAGTTGCAGTGCTTTTGTGAAAAGCTGTTGCCTGCACAACATTTGGAAGATGAATACATGAAGTAGAAGTGTTAACCAGGATGGCACTATACTTACAAAAAAGTAGTGTTAAAAAGTGATAAATCTGAGTCATCATGTCAGAATGTCAGTCATTATCCAACCCGCAACATCCCAACACAGGGTCACGGGGGGTCTGCTGGAGCCAATCCCAGCCAGCACAGGGCACAAGGCAGGAACAAATCACCAGGCCAGCCCACCGTAGGACACACACACTAGGGACAATTTAGGATCACCAATGCACCTAACCTGCACGTCTTTGGACTGTGGGAGGAAACCAGAGCACCCGGAGGAGACCCACAGGGAGAACATGCAAACTCTACTCAGGGAGGACCCGGAAAGCGAACCCAGCTCTCCTTACTGTGAGGCAGCAGCGCTACCACTGCGCCACCATGCCAAACATTTCAGAATCTTCCCTGTTTAAATGTCAACTTAATGTTCTTTCCTCCATCCATTTCGCTTCCTTTTAGTGAAAACTGTAGCAATTCATCCCAATACTGAATTACTGTAATTACACAAAATGCAATCAATCCTACCTCATATTTATTTATTTTCAATCTTCTCATTATTTGCTTAATTTTTAATAACTTGAAATAAAACATGAATTCATTTGCAGAATCTTGTTTCAGGGTTATAGGACCTCCATCCTATTTACACCATTCTGGACTCCCAGCAGGAATCAACTAAGGGCTGTACTCTTAAAAATAATAAAGTAACAGTTCTAAAATGGCACTTTACTGGGTTGTGTGATTCTTCATGGAACAACTGCTTCAAAAGAACCTCATCATTCTGGGATTTCTTGTTAGCATATGAAATTGCTCTTTTGGGCTTTGAAAATGTACCTGATATGTGGAGAAAACAGAAACCTTGAATGTATAGTGGGCTGCATATCAGGTCACTAACAGATTAGGAAAACCTGAACTTAGTCTGTGTTAAGATATGCAGCAAGAGTCCTTTTAAAATCATGAAGCCATCGATATTTTTACAAATCTAGTATCATCTGTTCATGGCTACGTATTACACCTGTTACTGATCTAAATAAACAAAGCATCTTTCCAGAATCTTCATGTAGATGGTTCTTTTAGAAACCAAAAATGCTTTCCTTATGGAACCACTCTGGCACCTTTATTTTTAAGGGAGTGGATCCCAATTCAATGCACTCCCTTTTAATTTTTACATCCAGAAGTTTTTTTTTTCCCAGCTTTCATGAACTGGGAGCACAAATGAACATTAAGTATAATGTTTATCATGGCAGTGAGGAGTTCTGACATGTTGTTGGATGCAAGAATGAATTTCACTGTACACGTACCAACTAAGGATCTGCGCTGGCATCTCAAAGGTTGCCGGTTCGAATCCCCATCACTGCCAAAAGAGATGCTACTCTGCTAGGCCCTTGAGCAAGGCCCTTAACCTTCAATTGCTCCAGGGGCGCTGTACAATGGCTGACCCTGCGCTCTGACCCCAAGGGGTATGCGAAAAGATGCATTTCACTGCGTGTTGTCCTGTATAACTATGTATGTGACAAATAAATAAAGAATTATTATTATTATTAAATTATTCTACCACTACGGCTATGACTACTACTGACACAGAGCCAGTTTAGAGTCTCCCATTAACTAAATCTTAGAGATGTGCTGTAAAAACCGGCGATCATGCAGAGATTATTAAAGCCCATGGAAACACTGAGCAGAACTGGGATTCAAACCGATTGATCATTCAAACTAACATCAGAATTGATCATTCAAACTAACTACTCGGCCACCATACGATGGAACAAAGTAGTATTTGCTGAAATTTTACACACAAAGTGAATTTATAATTGTTTGTGGCTGATAAGAAGACCAAGTTTATTTATTCAAATAATAAAGAATCCTTTCTATTCAATACAGTAATGCATTCTTCCCTCCTCCCTCATTTCACAAAATTGGTCTACAGTGGTTAAACTTGCAATTAATGATGCCCCAGCTCCACAGTTCTCTCCTGCAGTTACATGACAGCAGAGTTCTCGCCTCCAAATGCCCTTTGACCCCAAAGCACAGCGTAAGTTTGCCAAGAGAATGAGCTGAAACATTCCGGTCTGTGTCCCGGCAGGTGCAAAAAGCGCATTCCTCGATGAAAAGCTGACTTATCAAAGACATTCCTGTGCTCCCAAGGGCAGGCTGGGACAATCCCAATCACCCTCTGCACCCAGCACCACCTCCACCCCCCCATCACCACCAACAAAAAAGACAATGCAGGCCGAGGGGGAGGGAGGGGGATGCAGCTGCTAAGCAGAGAGGCAGATAAGCCTGGTGATTAAGAAACAGGACTTTGAAACAAAACAAAACAAAACAAAAAAAAATCTTCGATACCAGGCCAGCATGTGTCTGTGCGTCACTGTGTGTGCATGCGTGGTTGTGTCCTTGTGTCTGTGTGTGCTGAAGGTACGCTCACAGATGGGGCATCCCCACTTTGCAAAGCAGTGGAACAAATGAAAACTGTCAAAGTTGGGTTTGTGGCCAACTTAGGCCTTTTTTTGTATTTTAACTTAAAAATCATAAATAAAATGAACAATAAAATGTCAATAAAAATGTCTCTACACAAATAATAGCATAAAGAGATTGGGAGCTATTGTCCCTTAACCATCTAATTGTCACATTGCAACTTAAACTATGTAAATTATAATAAACAGCTCTATACACAGCAGGCAATCAATGTGAAATGCATGAGGCTTAGAGGCAATCCTACACAGACGCAGGCGGAGCTTTCAAACGATATACAGACAAGTGCATTGGAAAAGATGTGAACGCTCATGTGTGGCACCGTAAGGTGACAGCACTAACTGCTGTGCCACTTATAAGTTATTAAATGCTAATGAAAAGGCAAGTACAGCTCCCTTTGTTTTATGTTATTTCCTGTCCAGGTTCGCATTCTGTTGTGGAATTTAAAAAAAAAAAAATAATATATATATATTACTGCTCAAATTATTATGAAATATCAAAACTCAATACAATCTACAAATGCAGTTTACAGCATATATTTTGTGGCCTGCAGGAGGCACACAAACCACCCAAACCCGACACAGACACAGACACATACTTTATTCTTCATGGGAAACGCCTTCCCTTCAGGGTTTCCCACACACCAAACGTAACACAAAAAAGTCCCCAAAATAAAACTCGAATAATAATCAAACAGCACTTTTTGCTTTCTCTTCTTCTGCCTTCAGTCTTCTTTGGGCAATCTTTATCATCCTCCTCCACCCAACTCTACAGGGTGGTCCAGATCTAATTATGCAGATCCAGATTGTCTGGATGACTTTGATTTATGCAGGGACGATTCTAGTTCGGTGCGAAGACGATTCTTCATGTTGTCAGTTTGCACACTTCTCGATGGTCTGGGATTTTTCAGGTGATTTTCTATGTAATAAACTTAATAAGTTATAGCGTAATGAAAATTGCATAATTAGATCTGGACCACCCTATAGATCGCGGTGGCTCATTAGCAAGATCAGGAAATACTCCCAGGTGTTGTGGAAGCCCGACAGAATAGGGCCCTGCAGCTCCCCCTGGCAGCACCCACAGAACCCAAGAGGGCTGTCCCAAACTCTAAGCCCCAGGTTGCTCTGTGGGAATCCTGGGTGCCGCTTTAACCCAGGGTGATTGCCATCTAGCGGCCGGAGGGAGGTACTATCCTGTGTTTGTTCTCTACCCCGGTCCTTCCAGTTCACAGGCATCCCAGGTGGGTAAGGGTCCCAGCAATCCACCACAATTTGTAGTAAAAATGAAACAAAAAGAACAAAAAGTCAAGTACAGTCGGGGAAAACAGCACAAGCCACTTTCTAAATGAGCTTTCTTGTTTTTGTCATTTTACACTGTAAATACTAAAAAAGTGTGAAATGGACTTTAAGTTAATGATCTATACTGCTTTACATCATGGCTGATTATCCTTGTGACAGATAACGGTGTAATTCAAGCCAAATAGGTTAATTTGTAAAATAATGTACATTTAATCTGATATACTCTAGGAAGAAAAACGTGCTACCAAGAAAGTGTTAGTATGGAAGCTGACAAACCAGATATGGGGCTCACCTACAGCCATTGTTCAGTCACTGATTATGGCTACAGTCACATTACTATGTTTTAACTTCAGGACAGCCTTTTCACATCATTTATGAAGGTATATCTCTCCACATTATAATGATCTAAAACGCATATGACATAGACCAGTGGTTCTCAAACTGTGGGTCGGGCCCCCCTAGGGGGGTGCAAAGTAACAAAAAGGGGGCGCAAAGATGTGAAAAAAAGAAAACAAGAATCAAAAATATGAAAAATACATCTATTGAAACCAAAACAAATTAACTTAAACTACATTCTGATACTAGAAAAATAAATATAGAGTTAGATAAATGTCTTTTAAAAGTTAAGTAGGTATAATAAAATATGCATCAATGATATATCATTAATTAAAAAAGAACAAATTGGTATTAGTGGGCTCCTTTCAAAATAACTTTAGGGGGGCGCAATTAAAACTGTTATGAAAACTCGGGTCGCAAATACTTAAAGGCTGAGAAACGCTGACATAGACGTTAAATTACACTGGGCCTTAAGCATCAGCGGATAAATCCACCAAGGAATGGCAACAGTTCCAAGCAGGATTTATTGAAGAACAGTAGCGACTGATAAATTATTTGCCTTTTGTGCAAGTATGCAGTATTCAAAGTGTACAAAACACAATGTAGATGCATAAGGAAAGCAACACAACAAGTGCCTTGGAAATCTACTCTTCTCCTTCGGTTATATGAGAATATGGTTTTTTTTTTTTCTGTATAGAGTGACCAGTCAGGGAATAAGACAATGCAACGAGCAGGGTCCAATCAAGGTAATGAAACATAATAAGAAGAAACAAATCAGAGAATGACTACAGGCTGCATTTTTGAAAATTTGCATTTTTGCTTGTCTACTCCACTACACTGAGGCAGTGTTTTCCAAAGTATACAGCTCTGGAGAACATTTTCAAAAGTCTCAATTTTCAATGGTTGAAAATAATGGGTTAGTGAGGATTAAATGCGAAAATGGAGATTAATGTCTTTGTTTTTATACAGAAACATACTAGTGTGGATGGGGACTAAGACTTGTAGTCACTGTGGCTTTCATGTTACACATCTTGGAATTAGTGTGTTACAAGGACCTTCTTTATTTATTAACTTTTATTCATTCATTTTCTGAACCAGCTTTCAATACAAAGCAGGAGCATATCTTAGAAGCATTAACTGTAAAGCTGAAACCAACTTTGAAACAAGCATAAACTTACGTTTACCAGGCCAGTTTGAAGTCCCTAACCAGCCTAACCAGCATGTCTTTGAGATACAAGAGGAAATCAACATCCTCATGGATACAGTGAAAACATGCAAATTGCACACAGATCATGTTTAGGTCATGTTCTGTGCTTTGTGCCACAAAGATGCCACCAAGCCACCCTGTCCCATATTATATAAGTGGATTGATTTTGATAGCTTGACTAAAATGGAAGAGGTTCACATAATGTCACAATGATTGCAGCCTTTGTATTTGGGTTCAAAATTTAACAATGAACAGCGATTTTGCCCAGAATCTGTTTTCAGAATTGCAGCATAATATGGCTGCATATACATACATATACAACATACATTATATTCTTTAATACAAAGATAGTGTTAGTAATTAGTAGTATTACAAATGTGAAGTATTAGTCTAATTTGAATGAAAACCTGCATTCAGAATAAATTATTCCATGGCAGAAGTGATTGAAAAGAAGAGCAGAGTGCCACTTCATTTTCCTCCTGGGGACGCATAGCACCAACTTTCTCCATCTTCACCCCAGATTTAGGGGTCAAAAAGACAACAGTCTTTTTCTTCTTTCAGCTGCTCCCATTAGGGGTTGCCACAGCGGATCATCTTTTTCCATATCTTCCTGTCCTCTGCATCTTGTTCTGTTACACCCATCACCTGCATGTCCTCTCTCACCACATCCATAAACCTTCTCTTAGGCCTTCCTCTTTTCCTCTTGCCTGGCAGCTCTATACTTAACATCCTTTTCCCAATATACCCAGCGTCTCTCCTCTGCACTCTCTGACTTTGTCTCCCAATCTTCCAAACTGAGCTGACCCTCTAATGTCCTCATTTCTAACCCTGTTCATCCTTGTCACACCCAATGCAAATCTTAGCATCTTTAACTCTGCCACCTCCAGCTCTGTCTCCTGCTTTCTGGTCAGTGCCATCGTCTACAACCCATAAGACATAGCTAGTCTCACTACCGTCCTGTAGACCTTCTTTTTCACTCTTGCTGATATCCGTCTGTCACAAATCATTCCTGACACTCTTCTCCACCTATTCCACCCTGCCTGCACTCTCTTTTTCACCTCTCTTTCACAATCCCTGTTACTCTGTTGTGTTGATCCCAAGTATTTAAACTCATCCACCTTCTCCAACTCTATTCCCTGCATCCTCACCATTCCACTGACCTCCCTCTCATTTACACACATGTATTCTGTCTTGTTCCTACTGACCTTCATTCCTCTCCTCTCTAGAGCATATCTCCACCTCTCCAGGTTCTCTTTAACCTGCTGCCTACTCTCGTTACAGATCACAATGCCATCAGCAAACATCATAGTCCACGGGGACTCCTGTCTAATCTCATCTGTCAACCTGTCCATGACCATTGCAAATAAGAAAGGGCTCAAAGCCGATCCCTGATGTAATCCCACCTCCACGTAGAATGCATCCATCACTCCTACCACAGACTTCACCACTGTCACATTTCCCTTGTACATATCCTGTACAAGTCTTACATACTTCTCTGCCACTCCCGAATTCCTCATACAATACCACAACTCCACTCTAGGCACCCTGTCATATGCTTTCTCCAGGTCCACAAAGACACAATCCAAGTCCTTCTGTCCTTCTCTAAACTTCTCCATCAACATCCACAGAACAAACATTGCATGTGTAGTGCTCTTTCTTGGCATGAAACCATACTGCTGCTCACTAATCATCACCTCCCTTCTTCACCTAGCTTCCACTACTCTTTCCCATAACTTCATGCTGTGGCTCATCAGTTGTATCCCCCTGTTGTTACTACAGCTCTGCACATCCCCCTTATTCTTAAACATCAGTACCAGTTCACTTCTTCTCCACTCCTCAGGCATCTTCTCACTTTCCAAGATTCCATTAAAGAATCTGGTTAAAAACTCCACTGCCATCTCTCCTAAACACTTCCATGCTTCCACAGGTATGTCATCTGGACCAACAGCCTTTCCATTTTTCATCCTCTTCATAGCTGCCCTTACTTCCTCCTTGCTAATCCATTGCACTTCTTGATTCACTATCTCCACATCATCCAATCTTCTCTCTCATTCTCTTCATTCATCAGCCTCTCAAAGTACTCTTTCCATCTGCTCAACACACCCTCCTCGCTTGTGAGTATGTTTCCATCTTTATCCTTAATCACTCTAACCTGCTGCACATCTTTCCCTGCGCGGTCCCTCTGTCGAGCCAATCAGTACAGGGCCTTTTCTCCCTCCTTACTGCCCAGCCTCTCATACAACTCGTCAAATGCCTTTTCTTTAGCCTTTGCCACCTCTCTCTTCACCTTGCTCCTTATCTCCTTGTACTCTGGTCAAAAAGACAACAGTAATAAACCTATAGTTTAAAGGATAGCAAAGACAAATACTATAGCTCCTACTATCTCAAGCCTTATTTTACAGTATGTAACCTTGTAAAGCACTGTGGTTATTGAAAGTGGTGTAACCTCACAGGTGTAATACTATGCCAGTGAGCTAAGATTAACATAAACATCTGATGGATACTTTACAATTAATTTATTTTCATGGTCAGAAAGCCAATATCAATTAAAAAAAAGTTCCCCCAGTCAAAGAGATATCAACTGCTAAACAGAACAGCTGATACACTCTATGGGGCATTAAAAAATTAATTGCACAAAAATGCCAGTTTCCAAAATCTATGTACAGTTATATAAACGTCTGTTGTGACACATTTAACATTAAACAGCAATACAGTTATAATAACCTATAGGCAGCAATGATGCATTAAATTCCAGGTTGAATACATTTGAGTATTGGCTCCACTCCTATTGTATTGGCAAAGATGATACTATGTGTTTAAGAGAGGTAAAAGCAAAATATTCGTCAGTGCTATGAAAAAAGTGAAAAAATAAGTCCTACCAACTAATCCACAGACAGTAGCAGAATTTGGCAAAAGGTTTTAGAAAATGGATCAACAGCACTTTTACCTATCCAAAGCATATTACTGACCAGAGTTCACTTTTCTGATAAAAACTGAAGAAGGAAAGAAATTGTAGCCACTCATTGAAGTCTCTGTTAAGATCTCTCTTCTCCTTAATCCACCAGTTTCTTATACAGTATCTCCATTCCATTAAACTTCAATACACGTCTGTAGAGCATACTTTAAATGTTTATTTTTGTATTTCAAAAAAGGAAAAAATGCATTGCTACTACCTCAGATTCTGTTCACATATAACTTTTTTATTATTTTTGTATGTACTTTTTGATGTATCAGTGTCAAATGTGATAAAATTAAAAAAATGAAACAATGAATAAATAATTCTTGTTGTTCAGTACTTTATTTTCTGTTGGTTTAAAATTTGTTATTACCTGATGCTTACCGGCTACTGATAATGTCTGACCCAGCTAAATTTATTGGTTTGAAAATCTGGCCCAACTGAATTTGTAATTGAATAACCCTGCTCTATGGGGTTCATGCCCATTAAAATACTAAATGGAAGAAAACCCCAAGGTTTATTAATCATCCTAAAAGAAGGGTGGAAGAATGAGCCA
Organism: Polypterus bichir lapradei; assembly: GCA_026402145.1. Classification (NCBI taxonomy): domain Eukaryota; kingdom Metazoa; phylum Chordata; class Cladistia; order Polypteriformes; family Polypteridae; genus Polypterus; species Polypterus bichir. Next base: position 37,371,993 of record JANRMT010062796.1, on the reverse strand, counting down.
TAATTGTTCTTGAGTATTCCACACACTTACACAATAGATTTGACAAGATTCAACCCCTTGGTAAAGAAAATATCGAGCCTGTGCAAGCAGCATAAGCAAGCCTACATAACCAAGGCATGACACCCAGTGAGTTCAATCCTGATAATTACATCATGGTCCTTATCTCCATCTTGCATTCCAAATTGCTACCTCATTGGCAGGCCCCTTTGACATCAAAGTGAGAAAAAGATTGGTAGACTACATGGTGAAACAACCAGATCATCGGCCAACAAAGGGTGTTTACCATATGATTTTGCTGACACTAATAAGCAGTCTTTCCTTGCCAATAGAGAGCTTCTAACTTTTGGTACTAATCTGATGCTCCAATATCGACGGCAGATGGAATAAGCCATTATGTCTGTTCTTCAAGTGGTAAATGAAAACCCTGCATGGACTCTTCTGATGGCTCATAACACCATTGCAGAATCTGGAGTGATTATCAGAGAATGGTTGTATAGACTCCCAGAGAAAAAAACAAGAAGTGGAGCTTCAGATCAAGTCAATGCTATACCTTGGTGTTATTAAGAAAAGTTTTAATCCATGGACTAGCCCTATTGTTCTGGTCCCAAAGACTGATGGTAGTTGGTGCTTTTAGCAATTACTTCTGTCATTTTAGTCAAATCAATTCAATGCCTATGCAAAGCTGTGAGTGGACAAAATCCTCAAGCACCTTGGAGAATCACATTATATGACCACTCTTGGCATGATGAAAGGTTAATGGCAAATTTCTGTAACAGAATTTGCTAGTGAAAAAAAATACATTTAGCACCTCCAGTAGATATTGACAGTACCTTGTCCTGGATTGCACTGAGCACCAGCCACCTTCCAATGTCTGGTACAAAAAATGCTATGAATCCACAATTCCTGTAGTGCTGCCTATCTGGATGATGTTATGTACAGCATGTTCAAACTGTACTTCTGGCACTATATGAGGCTGGCCTTCAGAGAGAGGTTTACTCCTAAATATTGATATATTAAACTGTCCTTTCTTATTTGATACCTAGTGCCCTTGATGTACCATTCTGCCACATTTTGGCTTTTTATCTAAATAGGAAATACTGTTTTTGTTGATGAGTGAGTGGGTGTGAAAGCCTTTTAAAAGAATGGTGATAGTGTGACTGCTGTGCAAAGGGAATTTTGGCATCATTACTGGTTAGGATGTCATGATCATGTCCTGTCTGCTCATGAGATTACAACATGGGTGAGTAATTTCGAAGAAACGGGTTCTGCCTTAAAAAAGAAGTCCCAAGGTGGAGGTAACGACAATTGATGGCAGCTATTCCACAATTGTTTGGAAGGGGCGTCATTTCATGCAATGGTGACATTCCATGGCCTTAAAGATTCTCAGATTGCACTGTTTGTGATTTTATTCTGTGAGGACATCTAAAAGCCAAGTGTACTACACATGTCCTGCTACCATTGCTGAACTAAAAAGGAGGATTGAAGAGAAAATCGCTGGCATTCCTCTTGACATGTTATGCCAAGTAATGCAGAATTTCCATAAGAGATTGTCAGAATGTGTACGAAGAAATGGACAACACCTTCATGATCTTTTCTTCAAAACATAAAATGAACATTGAATGAATATTGATTACCATCATTAATTGCATATCCTGTACAATACATTTTATCATTAAATGTATTTTGTAATGTGTTTATTCGTGCATTGAATGTCAATTGGAAATTTTCCATTTCCCTCCACCCTTATATATGAGGTCTGTCTATTTAATAATGAAACACTATACACAACCACTCACCTCTATTTATATAGCACAAACTTTTCCACTTTTTTATACTATATGTACAGATTATGACAGTGGCATCAAAACAATTTCATTTTCTGTTTTGTTTTTGTGACCATTTGGTATGTTTACGGCCAAGTTGTTTACAGTCACTATATTCATTGCCAACATGATGCAGAGGTCACATAATGGCGTGTGTCAACTTGCTATAAAAGATGGTATCATGCAGCTTACATGCTAGTATTGGATCTTTCTTGTTGTGTTGGGAGAAAGAAACCTAAGATGGTGTTAGGATTGCTGCCCTTGAATCCTCTTTGTTTTTGTGTTGGCTCCATTTTTTTTGTGTGTGTGTTTTTGTTTGTGTGTGTGTATACACTAGGGGGTTCCCCCCTGCTCGCTTCGCTCGCCAGTCACTTTGCGTCTCTGCCGCTCACGTTGTGAAGAGGGGTGCTGAACGCACCCCAAGGAGACGCGTTCGCTCCTCCGGTGATACAATTGGAAACAAATACAAATTTTTTTACCTCCTCTTTGCTTGATCAGTTGCTGGCTTGCTTCTGCTGTTGTGCCGTGTGATCTGCATCTTGTGCAGCGCTTTGAACATTTAAAAGCCTGTACAGCAGCTGTCCTACTCTTTGTGTTTTATTTCCAGCCCTGGGCATGGTTAAATCTTTTGGCAAGAAGTCCTGTCTCTGAGTTCTTGATATTTTTAGTTTATAATTTATCACATCACATTAAAGTTGAATACATTCTGAAAAGAATTATACCAAACATATATAATATGTAGGTTTTAAAATAAGCCCGATTTAAAGCATGATAAAAACATGACATAAAAATGTCACTGTTGCACTTTAACGCTTAGGATTTTATATATAGAGAGTAGAATGTTAATATATGAAGGAATGTTTTTAATTTTTTTTTGGAGGAAACGAAGAGGATTTTTTTTTTTAATTTATGAGACTGGTAAAGCTGTTTTTATATTTATAGTTCATTTTGTTTAAAAAGCAATTACCAGTTTTTGATATAATTGAAATTAATAGTTTACATCTTTAAACACTATGCTGTACTGTATACCATTATATTTTATAAGCAGGCAAATGCTTCTACATTCTTGATTGAGGCTGTATCATACGTAATAGAGTAACCTTTTTTTATTTTGTAATTTAAGCCCTCTTCCTACCTTAATATTCAACAAAAGAATAGACTTTTTATTTGCATAAGTTTTGGACTCAGTAACATTTACTTTATTTATGTGAGGTTTTAAAACATCTCTATCAATAATGTAACAAATGCAATCTACCTGAGTGAAAACCAATTTCACTCAATCCCATTGATTTAATCCCGTTGATTTAAATTAATAGAATATATTGTCCAAATAATAAACATAACAAAACATAACCTAATAACAACTATACTGTATATAATGTCACTCTATACACTTGCATATATTTTGGATCCCCTTAATGCTTGATCCAAGAGCTGCTGAAATCTTATAATAGCCCTATAAAATTCAAATAGCATAACATTAAAATTAAACAGATATCATGTTGCTCTAAAAGTGCCTGAGGTTTTGTCTAACTCTGCCAGGTCTACCAGAGCTGAGCTATTGCTGCTTATTCAACTCACCTAGCTTTGGCATCAGGCTAGGGTCGAAAGTTGAAATATAACCCAGTTCAGAGGAATCTACACCGAATCTCAATTAGCTGTTGTTTTCAAGGATGGTGCTACAGAACTACATCACTCCTTGTTCAACAATTTGTAACACATACTTTGCAGCTCCTATTAAAGACTAGCTGAAGTTGAGAAGGCATTCTCAGCAGGTTTTCATGAGCGAACCAGGGGAGGTTACCTCTTTATTATGATGAGTCAATGTTGCATGACCAGCCTATGCACCAAACAGTTGTTCAGGTATTATGTTCTTCAACACCTTTTGTTGTACTGCAGACAGGTGGTGCATTGAGGGGAGCTACTGATACGCAGAACTATAAGGGAAATACTGCTCCAGCACTTCCATCTCATTCATAATCTTTTGTTTCATTCATGGTCTTGTCAACTGGAAGCTGAATGTTATTTAGTTAATTAATATGTTATTTTTCCTTTTAACTAGGTAAATGTATTTCATTACTACCAATCCCCTCTTGAGAAATGACCTATTATGACCCTGATTATGTCATACAAAGATCATCATCTGAAGAAGATAAAATAAACTGTAGCTTCTCTCTTAGCTTTATAGGATAGTCTTGGCATGACTTCTGTTTGGCATATATTTGTGATAAACACATCAGCACCTGCTGAGCAATACCCATAAATCTGGTATAAAAGGAAAATACTCATTGATACTTGTTTTGTTTTTATGCAAACAAATCAATATTATGTCTTGTTATATCTATACAGCAAACATGGAGTGCATTTCTTTGGTCTGCCCACCTGTGTTCACAGAGATCAATGATCTGATCCCAGTCAAGCCCACTAGGTTATTTGTAAGACTGACAAACATGTTATTAAGGTAAATGTTAAGGTAAAGGAACTTTGGTAGGGCTAATTTTGAGCAGATACGACAAAGTCTAAGTAGGATAGACTGGGATAAGCTTTTAAATGTGGAGACAGTCGAGGAGCAGTGGAACAGATTTAAAAATGTTTTACATGTAATGCAGGACAGCGTGTATGAGAACATGAGGGCAACCATTAAGAAGGATATCAGGGAGGCTAAAAGACAGTTGGAGAGGAATATAGCAGATAAGGCGAAAGAAGCCCCCAAGAGAGTCTTTCAGTATTTTAGTAGTAAAAGAACAGTTAAGAAGGAGGTCACGTTCATCAGGAATAGTAAAAGGGAATTAAAAGATACAGACAATGAAATAGCAGATGCCCTAAACTTACATTTTTCTGAGGTGTTTACAAGTGAGCAAGTAGATAACCTCCCAGAGGTAAACGCAACTACTAAGGAGGTAGTGAGGGATTTGGAAATTGTAGAGGGAGAAGTGCTACTCAGATTAAATAAGATGAAATCAAACAAATCACCAGGCCCAGATAATATTTATCCTCGTGTTCTTATGGAGGCTAGTGAGTACATATATAAACCCTTGACACATATTTTTAGGAAGTCACTGAGCCCTGGAGAGATTCCGAAGGACTGGAAAATGGCAAATATCATCCCATTATATATAAAGGGTGACAGGGCAGATCCAAGCAACTAAAGGCCAGTAAGCTTAACATGCATCACAGGAAAATTAATGGAAGGAATTATTAAGGATAAGATTGAGCAAGGACAGGAGACACATGGCAAGGACAGGAGTTATTCTGACCAGTCAGCATGGGTTCAACAACAACAACAACAACATTTATTTATATAGCACATATTCATACAAACAGTAGCTCAAAGTGCTTTACATAATAAAGAATAGAAAAATAAAAAACACAATATGAAAACAAAATAAATCAGCATTAATTAACATCGAATAAGAGTAAGGTCCAATGGCCAGGGGAGACAGAAAAAACAAAATAAAAACTCCAGACGGCTGGAGAAAAAAAAATAAAATCTGTAGGGATTCCAGACCATGAGACCGCCCAGTCCCCTCTGGGCATGCTACCTAACATAAATGAAACAGTCCTCTTTGGATTTAGGGTTCTCATGGAAAGGCTTGATGATGATGGTCACGTAGAATTCTGCCTTTTAGTCCATCCATCATTGTTGGAGCATCATGAAGCTTTGAGTAGGTGGAGGTGGCGCAGGCCACCACCACAAAGAAACCGGAAAAAGAAACAGAAAAGAGAGTAGGGGTCAGTACGGATTGTAGAGCTACCCTGAATAGTTATTATGAGGAAATTGAACATATAGAGTATCAGGATTAAGTTAAATTAAGTTAAATTGAAGTTATAGAAAGGCCATGTTAAAGTAATATGTTTTCAGCAGTGTTTTAAAGTGCTCTACTGTATTAGCCTGGCGAATTCCTATTGGCAGGCTATTCCAGATTTTAGGTCCATAGCAGCAGAAGGCCGCCTCACCACTTCTTTTAAGTTTTGTTCTTGGAATTCTAAGGAGACACTCATTTGAGGATCTGAGGTTACGATTTGGAATATAAGGTGTCAGACACTCCGATATATAAGAAGGGGCGAGATTATTTAAGGCTTTATAAACCATAAGCAGAATTTTAAAGTCAATCCTGAATGACACAGGTAACCAGTGTAGTGACATCAGAACTGGAGAAATGTGTTCGGATTTTCTTTTCCTAGTTAGGATTCTAGCAGCTGCATTCTGCACTAGTTGCAAACGATTTATGTCTTTCTTGGGTAGTTCTGAGAGGAGTGCGTTACAGTAATCTAGTCGACTGAAAACAAACACGTGAACTAATTTCTCAGCATCTTTCAGTGATATAAGAGGTCTAACTTTACTTATGTTTCTTAAGTGAAAAAATGCTGTCCTAGTGATCTGATTAATATGCGATTTAAAATTCAGATTACAGTCAACAATTACCCCTAAGCTTTTTACCTCCGTCTTGACTTTTAATCCTAATGTACCCAGTTTATTTCTAATAGCCTCATTGTATCCATTATTGCCAATCACTAAGATTTCAGTTTTCTCTTTATTTAACTTGAGAAAGTTACTATTCATCCATTCTGAGATACAAGTCAGACATTGTGTTAGTGAGTCAATAGAATCGGGGTCATCAGGTGCTACTGATAAATACAGCTGTGTGTCATCAGCATAGCTGTGGTAGCTCACGTTGTGCCCTGAGATAATCTGACCTAACGGAAGCATGTAGATTGAGAATAACAGCGGACCCAGGATAGAGCCTTGTGGAACACCAAATCGGATATCATGTGTCTTTGAGTTGTAATTACCACAACTAACAAAAAATTTTCTCCCTGTCAGGTAGGATTCAAACCAATTTAAGACACTGCCAGAGAGGCCCACCCATTGACTAAGGCGATTTCTAAGAATATTATGATCAATGGTGTCAAATGCAGCACTCAGATCTAAGAGGATGAGAACAGATATATGGCCTCTGTCTGCGTTCACTCGCAAATCATTTACTACTTTAACGAGTGCAGTTTCTGTGCTGTGATTTATTCTAAAACCCGACTGAAATTTATCAAGAATAGCATGTTTATTTAGGTGGTCATTTAACTGTATAATGACTGCTTTCTCCAGAACTTTGCTTAAAAAAGGCAGGTTAGAGATGGGTCTAAAATTTTCAAGAGCCGAGGGGTCAAGATTATGTTTCTTAAGAAGGGGTTTAACTACAGCAGTCTTAAGACAGTCTGGGAAGACCCCCGTATCTAAGTTCAGAAAAGGGAGGTTGTGTTTTACTAACATGCTGGAATTCTGTGAGGTTGCAACAAAAGGATACGATCAAAGTGGAGCTTATGATATTATTTATCTGGACTTTCAGAAAGCATTTGATAAGGTGCCACATGAGAGGTTGGGCATCAAGTTAAAAGAAGTGGGAGTTCAGGGTGATGTTTTTAGATGGGTGCAGAATTGGCTCAGACACAGGAAGCAGAGGGTGATGGTGCGAGGAACCTCATCAGAACTGGCCGATGTTAAGAGTGGTGTTCCACAGGGGTCAGTGCTAGGGCCACTGCTATTTTTAATATATATAAATGATTTAGATAGGAATACAAGTAACAAGCTGGTTAAGTTTGCAGATGATACCAAGATAGGTAGATTAGCAGATAATTTGGAATCTGTTATATCATTACAGAAGGACTTGGATAGCATACAGGCTTGGGCAGATTTGTGGCAGATGAAATTTATTGTCAGTAAATGTAAAGTATTACACATAAGAAGTAAAAATATTAAGTTTGAATACACAATGGGAGGTTGGAAAATCGAGAGTACACCTTATGAGAAGGATTTAGGAGTCATAGTGGACTCTAAGCTATCAACTTCCCGACAATGTTCAGAAGCCATTAATAAGGCTAACAGAATGTTAGGTTATATAGCACGATGTGTGGAGTACAAGTCCAAGGAGGTTATGCTCAACCTTTATAATGCACTGGTGAGGCCTCATCTTGAGTACTGTATGCAGTTTTGGTCTCCGGGCTACGAAAAGGACATAGCAGCGCTAGAAAAGGTCAAGAGAAGAGCGACTAGACTGATTCCAGGGCTACAGGGGTTGAATTATGAGGAAAGATTAAAAGAGCTGAGCCTTTACAGTTTAAGCAAAAGAAGATTAAGAGGTGACATGATTGAAGTGTTTAAAATTATGAAGGGAATTAGTACAGTGGATCGAGACTTGTATTTTAAAATGAGTTTATCAAGAACATGGGGACACAGTTGGAAACATGTTAACATTAGGAAGTTTTTCTTTACACAAAGAACGATAGACACTTGGAATAAGCTACCAAGTAGTGTGGTAGACAGTAAGACGTTAGGGACTTTCAAAACTCGACTTGATGTTTTCTTGTTTGAAACAAGTGGATAGGACTGGCGAGCTTCGTTAGGCTGAATGGCCTGTTCTCGTCTAGAGTGTTCTAATGTACTATAGAAGCAAATGTTGTTGTTGTTGCCAGGAAGGCAGAAAGTAATATAACTGAGAAGAAGAACAGGTCCTTTAAACACCAGTGAGGATAATCAGGTAATGGTGACTCAGAGAATTGTAATTAGGGGTCCAGAATTAAATGAGGGGGCAAAACTAGGGAAGTGAAAGAAAGCCTTATGCACTGACATTCCCTTTATATACGAGGCAAAAAAAATCCCAGAATTGTTCAAAAAACTTTATTATAAACACCAATTCTATTTTTATATCCTTTCAAAAACTATCTTTGAGATTCAATACACCTGTCCCAGTACCTCTCCCATTCTTGTAAACATTTCTATGTTTCATCTTTCGTTACCACTTCTACATTTATTGCTTGATTTCTTCCATGGTAGCAAATTTTCTTCCCTTCAGTCTCAGTTTTAATTTCAGAAACAAATGGTAACAAATCATGGAATCATGTCTGGTGAATTTAGGAGATATAAAGCAACAACCACATTGCTTTGGTCAAAAACTTGACTGACAAAGTGTTGTGTGCAGGTGTGTTCTCATGGTGCAGAATCCAGTTTGGGAGCATCACTTGTCTGGACATTTTTTCCAAGATGATTTCCAATAGACACTGAGCAGTTAAATGTTGTTTCACTGATTAATAGTCTGTCTATGGAGAACAAACTCTTCAAAAATAAGTCTGTCAAAGTCACAAAATGGTGTCATTGTCTCTAGAGAATCTGACATGGTGGCTTGGAGAAAACAAAATCTCCCATGTCACGTGCTAGACTGTAGAATAAATGACAGAAATAACATATTTGATCAATTCAACATGATGCCACTGGGTAGACTGTAGGCTTACAGAACCTGGTGACATATTCAAGATTTACACTTCTTGATCTTGCAAATACGATGCTATTGTTATTTCTGACCATGCACCTATGATCTTGGAGCTAAAATTACTAAGCCCCATGCACTTACCCCGCAGATGGCGCCTCAACCCGCTTCTATTAGTTGATGAGAATTGTACTGAATTTATATCCAAACAAATCAAATTCTTTCTAGAGACAAATACATCCCCCGAGATCTCTGCAGGGATACTCTGGGAAACTCTTAAGGCCTTCTTAAGAGGACAGATTATCTCATATCTTTCCCACAGAAATAAATCCGAGGCCAAGAAAATAGCAGAGATAAAAAGCGAAATTACTAAAATAGATGAAGAACATGCCAGACTACCAAGCGAGACTCTACATAGGAGAAGGCAGGCTCTACATTCGGAATTAAACCTCTTGACAACTAAAGAAACTGAACAACTAATTTACAAATCCAGACATCATTACTATGAACATGGGGAGAAAGCTAATAAGCTTTTAGCTCAACAAATTCACAAGCAAGAAGTGCGCAACGCAATCTCAGTAATCACTAGTACGAACGGAGATAAAATCGTCGAACACCAAAATATAATGCACACTTTCAGAGACTACTATAAATCCCTATATACTACTGAGTTTAAGGAAGACAATACACAATCTAATGCATTTCTGGAAACATTACAGATACCACAAATAGACGCTTTTAGTGCGGAGGAACTTGATAAACCTCTGACGTTATCAGAATTACTAGATGCTATAAAATCACTCCAAGGCGGGAAAGCAGCAGGCCCTGATGGTTACCCTGCAGAATTTTACAAGAAATTCTCCGCTCAGCTAGCTCCCCTCTTATTAGCAACATTTACAGAAGCCAGAGATAACCAATCTCTTCCACAAACCTTTCACCAAGCACTAATCACTGTATTTCCAAAACAAAATAAGGACTTATTACAATGTGCATCATACAGACCAATTTCACTTCTGAATAACGACGTTAAAATACTCTCTAAAATCTTAGCCAGAAGGATGGAGAAAGTGCTCCCGTCGGTAATATCACAAGACCAAACTGGATTTATTAGGGGCCGGCACTTATCTTCCAATCTTCGACGCCTGTTTAATGTAATATACTCACCAACTAAATCAAACACCCCAGAAATATTATTATCATTGGATGCAGAAAAAGCATTCAACATGATTGAATGGAAATACCTTTTTACTATATTGGAGAAGTTTGGGTTTGGCCCAAACATCTGTGCATGGATTAAATTACTGTATACTAACCCAGAAGCTTCAGTTTGCATCAACAACATTTGCTCAGACTACTTTAAACTAGAACGTGGCACTAGACAAGGATGCCCCTTGTCACCGCTGCTGTTTGCGATTGCCATTGAACCACTGGCAATACATTGTCAAAATACTGATCAGATAAAGGGGATTAGCAGAGAAGGACTGGAACAGAAAATCTCATTATATGCAGATGACATGGTACTGTATATATCAGACCCAGAAAATTCTGTGCCTGCAGTCTTAGCAGCACTCACAGAATTTCAAAAGATCTCTGGTCTCAGAATTAATCTGAATAAAAGTGTACTCTTTCCAGTGAACTCTCAAGCATATAATATTAGATTAGATACCCTACCTTTTATCATTGCAGAACAGTTTAAATACCTAGGGGTAAACATCACAAGTAAACATAAAGCTCTATATCAACAAAATTTCGCCGGTTGCATGGAAAAAATTAAACAAGACTTGCATAGATGGTCAACCCTTCATCTCACACTAGCTGGAAGAATTAACACTGTTAAGATGAATATTCTTCCTAAACTCCTTTTTTATTTCAAAACATCCCAATATACATTAATAAATCATTTTTTAGGCAATTAGATTCGACAATAACCTCATTTATTTGGAATTCAAAACATCCACGCATCAAAAGAGCGACCTTACAAAGACAAAAGGCAGAAGGCGGCATGGCTCTACCTAACTTCCAGTTTTATTAGTGGGCAGCAAATATACAGGCGATAAGAACCTGGACACAAATAGAAGAACATACACAGGCTTGGTCCGCAATAGAAGTAAAATCCTGCAGTACTTCTTTGTATTCCTTGCTCTGTGCTCCAATAAACACACGTTATCGGCAATACACTAATAACCCAATTGTGCTCCACTCACTTAGAATCTGGAACCAATGTAGAAAGCATTTTAAGACGGAGAAGCTTCTATCTGTGGCACCCCTGCAAGAGAACCTACCTCTTTCAACATTCACAAACATATGCAGTTTTTAATATTTGGAAAAAATTTGGAATTAACTTGCTTAGAGATCTTTATATAGACAACGTCTTTGCATCCTATGAACAATTACATTCCAAATTTAACATTCCAGCTACACATTTCTTTCACTATCTTCAAATCAGAAACTTTGTTAAACAAAACCTTCCAGATTTTCCTCATCTTGCACCCTCATCCATGCTGGAAAAAATATTGCTCAATCTCAAGGACTTAGACTCCATCTCTACAATATATAAAATCATTTTACAATCCCTCCCTTTCAAAGATCCAAGAAGACACTGGGAAAAAGATCTTTCAATTAATATATCAGAAAAGGAGTGGAAAGTAGCAATGCAGAGAATTCACTCGAGCTCCATATGCGCAAAGCATACAATCATACAACTCAAAATTATATATCGAGCACATCTGTCTCGACTAAAACTCTCCAAAATGTTCCCAGGGCAGGATCCAACCTGCGCACGTTGCAACCAAGTCCCAGCCTCACTAGGTCACATGTTCTGGTCCTGCACCAAATTAACATTATTCTGGAGAAACATTTTTAATTACCTTTCAGATAGCCTTGGACTCACAATCCCTCCAAACCCATTAACAGCTGTGTTTGGTGTTCTTCCAGATGGGTTTAAAGCGGAGGAAGACAAACAAATTGTGATTGCATTCACTACACTTTTGGCACGTAGACTTATTCTCATAAACTGGAAGAACCCAAACTCTCCTCTTTTAAGTCAGTGGGAAACCGATGTGTTATATTATTTGAAGTTGGAAAAAATCAAATACTCAGTTAGAGGATCCGTACAGACTTTTTTCAAAACATGGCAGGATCTAATCAGTAATATTTTAAAATAAGTTCATAAGGCACAGAGAATTTATTAATTTAGGTATGTCTCCAAGCCTTAAATTTAACGCCGTTTGGCTTGCTCTCTCTCTCAGGGGTGGGGATCGATCTGTTCTTAATTTTTCTCTTTGTAAAAACTTGATTGCTTTGTATGGATTGTAATAAAATTAATAAAAAATAAATAATAATAAAAAAAAAAAAAAGATTTACACTTCCATGGTATTGACCGATTTCAGGAATTTTTGGGTCCCTAACCCCCACTTATATGTTTATTCTTCTTTGGGCACACATTTTTAAACTCATGTAAAAGTTGCATACATTTATAAATTGTGCCTTTAACATGGAAAGATTAAAAATGAAAGAAAATATATGCATGGCTTACATTTAGGTGTACATTGAGACTTAGGTAACTGTTTTTTAAAGTGAGTTCATCAGTTATTTATCACATTTTGTCTATTAAAAATGTTGTAATAGTGAGTCATATTAAAAAATAACAATAATAGAATGTAATTATATGTGTTAGTAATGTACACTAAATACCGTATATACTCGCGGATAAGTCAGGACTTGATTATACTGTATAATTTCTGGCCTGTTAATAATGTTGCTCACATAAGTCGAATGCGGAAAACTCAAGCTATTGGTCCAAGAGATTATGATATGTTAACGCCCATCTGAGAGAGTAACCATGCAACAACCTGACTTTTTTTCTATGTATTGTGCCTACGTGACCACACGGTAATACCCAAACTATTCTGAAGCAATATTTGCACTGATTTCTATTTTTTGTATCTCACACCCTCATACACCTTTATCGTAAGAGCATCCCTTATCTACGATGGAGTGTTCAATCAGAAGAAAATATGAAGCTGGTTTTAAATTAAATGTCATTGAAGTAGCAAAAGAAATTAGTAACTATGCTGCTGCAACAAAATTCCATGTGTCTGAGAAACTGATGCGGGGTTGGAGGAGGCAAGAAGGTGTAAAAAAAAAAAACTGAGTGTCACATTTTTGAACAGGCCTATAAGTCAGGGTCTGATTTTATGATCAATTTTTCGGGTTTCAAGACCCGACTTATACGTGAGTATATACGGTATGTGTTTTTTCAATAGCACCTTAAAATATAATGTTGTTGAAAATGGAGCCCAAATTGGTTTATTGGGGTTGAAATAGACGTATCAGTTGATGTTTTACTTAGAGTTTGGTTGTTGACAGTATTTTTCTAATTTTAGTTCAATTTTCAAAGAAATGTCCTTTGGAGATTTTAAATCTCTGGAGGTGTATCAGGCTACAATTGGTGGCTGCATGTATGGAAGGAAGGTCACCCAACAACTTGCCTCCCACAGTCAGTTATATCTTTGACTTTGGAGTCTTTGGAGATTACTCTCTATCCCTAATGTTCTTTTGAAGATTGTGTTGTTAATATACAGGACGGAACCCCAAACCTTTTTTTCATGTCTCTTGTGCTTTTTCGACAAGTGTCAATCAATGCACACTTTACTCTGGTTGGTTCCTTGGTTTACACCCAAATGACCTATATACTGTGAAATAATAGTCTGTTTTACTGTATTATATTCTTATTGTTCTTATACCCTTTGGGTGGAGCCACTGCCCTTGAACTTTCTATGTACAGTATGTAACAACTGTCCATTCTGGTTGTTTCACAGGGCATCTGCTGAATCCTTAGTCATTACTTAGTCATCTTTTAGTACATTTTGTGTATTACATCTTTGTCTATGTTGTTCATTCAGTCTTCATCTGGTTTCCTGATATGCCTGAGCAGGTTTCTGGCATTTAGTAACCCTTTTATGCTGTTTATTTAAGATGAATGCTATGTTACCCTAAAATTATTCTCTCACACAAACAAGAAGTAGGCAAGCAAGTTGATATGTGTTTTAGCATACAGTAATGTGCAAGCTACAGTACATACAAATAAAATATTTTAGAAACATACAATTGCTATTTGTGCTATTTCTGATTTATTTGATTTCTCTTGCTTGTTTCTTGGATTTCCCACAGAATTAGTGCTTTGGAACTATGGACTACCTTTTAGGCACATTCTTTTTGCTTATTTCTTTTTTGAGTATTGGTGGAACTTATCTATACAAGCCATAGTTTGATAGTATATCTCCCTAGTGAGGCATTTTTAAGATACATTATGAAACTTTCTTTACTTTTTTTAACTGTAAAACCAGCTCATGTTTTTTTAGGCCTGCTTAGGGTGAAACCTACAGTTGGTAGTTGGAGCTTGCTGGCTTGCGTTATCCTCTTCTGTGTGGGCCAGTGAGGTTCCTGGCCTGCTTTAAGGGTTCTTTGGAAGCCTCACTCCCCTTTTAGTCATGCCTCTGACTATGTATTTTGACATGTTTAAATATCAGCAGCAAATTTATCCTGTTTGTGAGTAACTTTTAACCTTTAATTTTAATAATGAGCCTCTTGTGTGGCACTTTATCAAAGCCTTTGCGAATATCAAGATAAATAGTATCATACGTTCCTGTCCGGGTGAATGCTTTTCTTGTTTCCTATTAGATTTTGGCCATATTAGTGAGCACAATCTGAGGTATTTAAAATCATTTTGACTATGGAGTAATACAGCAGTATTTGACATAGGAACTTCAATTTTTTCTTTAATAATTGCTTTCATTAATTTAGCCATGATGCATATTAAGCTTACTGGCTTATAGTTACTAGAAATGGTCCAATTACTTTTTATATAATGAGAGAATATTTATTAGCCTTCAGTCTTTAGGAGTTCAATGGTTTCAGTTATTCTATGTTCAGTGATCTCTGAAAATTTTGTGTTAATGTTATACTGTATATATTTAATTACTTTCTTAAGCACTCTAGGATAAATGTTACCTGGACCCTGTGATTTATTTCAGTTTAGTGTTTTTAATCGTAGTAACACTTCTCATTGTTTTCTTTCCAAATTTGCCAACCTTCATCTGAAATCCAGCAAAGAAAATTATGTTTTAACGTTATCTCATGCATGTTTTGCTTTTAAACTTTCTTTCTAACAACTACTGTACTTCTACTGTATGCTCTTCACTGACCAGCTTTCTGTATGTCTCCCATTTACAACAGTTATCACTTTCAGCTGCTCTGCCTTTAAAGGTTTTTCCAAGTAAAATAATCAGGCTGTTAGACAAACCTGTGGCTTGAGTCATGTTACGAACCAAAAGGAATTGTCACAATCTATGATCACGCCAATGCACATGTTGGGAAGGTGTCAAAAACTCTTACAGTTATGAACAAATCCGTTAATACACATCAAGTGTACCTGACTATGCTGCTAAACTTATCCCAATTTCTCATTAGCTTTTTCAGATTTGAGGTTGCAGGAAGTTCTACTACAAAGTCCATATTTACTGTGTGACTGACTTTAGCTATCGATATTCAGTGCACTGTTTACGCATTACTGTCATGTCACCCATGGCTAATGAGAAACTGATGAGAAACTGATTTGGGCTGCTGCCAGATTAAGCAGCTACTTAACAAATGCTTAGTCTATTTTCTATGCAATTATTGTGTAATGTAGTCTTTTATGAAAGGTACTATTATAAATTAATCAATAATTTATAGGGAACGTTTAATTTTTCGAAAATAAGTGTTAAACATTGAGAACATTTTTTAACCTGTTGTAGCGGAAGGTTGCAACACTGACAGTTGGAATGTGTTGAAGTGGTCATGATGTTTTTTTCTCTTTTATTTATTATTAAAGCACCTACTTAATGTCAGCAAAAGTAAAGAGTTGGTCATAGACTTCAGGAGCGGGAAATAGACCACATTTCCATGAGCATCTCCTGAGATGCTGTAGAGGGAGTTGGCAGTTTTAGATTTCTTGGAAGCATCATCAGTGATGATGTAAAGGGGGCACAACATATCTTAGCTATTGCTATAGGAAAGCGCACCATGCGTTTACTTCTTCACATATCTAAAGAACCACCAACGTCTAACGCACTGGCTTCAATACATCCCAGTACATCACCTTCTCACTTCAGGACCACCACATCACTACACAGGATGGTGAAGTTGGCTCAGAATATTACTGGCATGCAACTTTCTTTTATTTATCACATATGTAATACGCAGTATCTGAAAACCTCGGTAGTACTGCATAGTCCCTTTTCTCTCTTCTTTGTTCAGGCAGACTGAGATGAACCATTAGAACTTAAACCACTTCATTCAACTACAGTTCTTATTGTCAGATCAAAAGACTATGTAATAACTGCTCATGCTAACAACTACATGTGTACACACCCTCTGTGTGTTTCTTAGATATAGATGTCCCATCTAATGTAAAATGTTGTTTTAATTATCTCTGTAGCATTCATTGCAGGCAAGTAAGAATCTCATTTTGCATATAAACATGACATTCAACCTCAATCTGCTGTTCAACAATATGGAGGAAGCAAAACATTGTGATAGTATAGTCTACTAAAAACAATGTGTCTATACCTAAAGAAAAATTCAGCTTGATTGAACTATACACTTTGTTTCCGTATTTCTCTGATCTATACTAAAATTAATAATGTTAAGCAAGAATAAACTGAACTTATGTCATCAAACTTTCTATATTTAGCGAGTCTGCAATTTTGAAAGCATCTCCAGTAGAGGGCACCTGGAGGCCCCAGGATTATGTACCTTCATCACAACATTTGCAAGAAGCATGTAATACAGTACTAAATATTGATTGATATCATAGACACGGTATCAATATTTGGGAGAATAATAATGTTGGCTTTTTCAAAAATGCAAGCCTTTGATTTGGTTAAAAATGTAATGAGTTCATTTCAGATTTAATGTCACATGTACACAGTTCCATGAAATTCCTATTCCTACACTTGACCAACATGCACCGCATAACAGCTGTTCTTGTCTGGTGGCCCAAATCTTGCTCAAATAGGTTATGTAAAACATAGCATTACAAAATATAATAGGTCATGGTGATTGAAACAGCTGAGTCTCAGATCGCATACACTTTTGCAAAAACTAAAACTAAAATTAATTTTGCATGGAAATTTTAAATGATTTTTGTGTGGCTGAAAAAAGTGAATATTGCTTCCTATGTGTTTGGCAATATTGTACACCTCTTATGGTTCCTTAAATTTCTCTTAAAAGGATCCAGATGAAAATAAACAGGGGAAAAGTGTCTTTTGGAAATACAACATGGCTAAATACAAAGAACATTGCAACAAAAAGACAGGGACGTAATGAAGGGGTTATCCAAAGTGGTTAAGAAAGAATGTTGCAGTCTGAGATCATATTAAATCTTTTTGCACACTAATAAAGTAATCCTCCCATCAGCCACAGCCCCTTGTCAGCACTGTTGCAAGTTTGAAGGTGACATGAAAATATAGGAAAAAGTGTTTTTATACATATTAAACACCATTCTATCTAGGAGAAAATTTCACTGGCCGTGATATAGTTTCTGCTTCTTTTTGTGCAGCACAAAGTTCAATGTGAATTCAATTTCAATTTCCGTAGAATCACTAGCTCATCACTAAAAGGATGATAAAAACAGCCCAGGGATCAAACTGGTTTCACATTCTACATATTTTACAATATGTGTTTTTTTTTTTTTTTCTCTTCAAAAATACACTTGCACATCCTGACCATGTGCAGAATTTCCAACTGTTATGTTACCAACCATAAGTTTTCCATGAGCTTGGATCTACACACGAGGTTACTAACCAACCGCTGGCTAATAATTTACTTTTTATTCCTTCCTGATAGCATTTAGGTGAACACTTCTCTCTACTGTTTACACTACTCCACAAGAGAAGCCACTGGAAAGAACAGAATGTAATTATTTTAAACATAGATCATACTGCACAGTACCAATGACAGAAATAAATAAAAAAACAATTCTCCATTTCAATTCTGTTCTAAAATCCTCAAAAGAAATATTACATGTAAAGTCTATAATTTCAGTATGTCTTCACTGGAATGTGTACGATGTTTAAGAGAATTAACCTTGACTGTCCTAGCTGATCTAATTAGTTTATAGAAAATTTCCAATATATTTCAGTATGTGTTAACCTTAGAAAGGGTAAGGTCAGAAAAAAAAATACAAATCTGTGTAATGGCACCAAAAGCCAAAGGGAACAGAGAGTCACAGTAAGACTGATGGTTTTTCTGATTCAATAAGAGTACAGGAAGCCATCTATCTGATGTTTTTCACCTTTTAGTAATTCTAGCAGTTGATCGCAGTGTGTTTTGTAACACGTTTGTTCATCTTTTTGAATGTGAGTTATTTATGACTTGCTTTATATGATTTCTTCAGTGTTATGACTTTGAGTTCAGTGGAAGCTAGTTTGTGTAGGCAAACACTGAATTCTGACATGTAGGGCTCATTGACTGAAACAAACCTTTGCAGGATATAATATATGGCACAGGTGTCAAACTCCAGGCCTGGAGGGCCGCTGTGGGTGCAGGTTTTCTTTCTAACAATTTTCCTAATCAGTGTCCAGTTTTCACTGCTAATTAACTTCGACGCCCCTGATATATGGCACCACAATTTCCATGTTATAATAAAAACAAATTGATATGAAAACATTAATACAGTATTGCAAAAAGTGTATACCAAACAAATTAGGGGGTTCTCAAATATGTTCAAAAAAGATTAACAAACATTTGGGCTAAGTGGCCTTTAATCATGAGCATCTTGCTATGTTTTTAGTGAGTCTAGAAAAGAATGTGAGCATGTAGCCTAATGCCATAGCTGTTAAGTTGTCATTCCTTGATGCACATTGTAAACCTGGTTTAGGTTTAATGTTGCTATCTGCTTAGGCTTGTCCTCCGTACTAGGACTGACATCTGTCCCTCCTGCTAACAGGCTCTACCCAGACTGAACACATTAGTGACCCAGCTGGTTGAGCCAAAAATGTTTTCTGTTGCCCAAATTGCTAGCATTGATTTCTGTAGAGCTGGTGAGGTAAGTTAAACATTTACGGCCACCATTTCTTTCTATCAGAGCTTCTGTAGGGAAATTTTTAAGTACATTATTTATGTATTTACCTGTATTTGATTCTGAGAGTGTGATATTAAAGAAATATTAATGGCCTAAAACAATATTTTTAAAACTTCAGCTGACATAAAAAACATACAAGTATTTTACCTAAATTGGTCATTGGCTTGACCAAACTGAAATTACAAATATTGTCAGTTGTCACACATGTGTGATTAGCAGGCAGTCAAAGAGCCTAAAGGTGAGTGAAACATCGTGAGATAAGGGGTTGTCACGTGGTGCTTACCTGAACTCTCCTTTTTGCCAACAGACATCAAGAAGGAAAATAATACGTCCACTTCTGGGATCCAAGATGGCCGCGATGACGTCACTTATGGCCATTCCTGACGACGTCACTTCCGGCCACCAGCAATCACATCACTTCATGCTCATCTCCAATGACGCAATTTTTCAGTTCCGCTTCCACATCAACATTGCCAACCACTTCCTGTCACATGTCTTTGGGATCCTGTATATAAACGCCATCTTGTACAGTAAATTGCATTCTCTGTGAAAAAAGACTTTGAATCCGTTTTTTTCTTTAATTGTCTGGAAGACAATATACGGGGACGGTCCCCAAAACTTTGTTGTGTCAAGTGTGACAAAGTTATTCTTATTACAATTGGCGTAATCGGGAAGGATCCTGTTCAAGAATGAGTGAAGAACAGAACCTCAACACCGTATTGGCAACAATAATGGGGGATCTGCAAACTCTAAAACTCCAAATGGGTGAGACAAGGACCCAACTAGCTGAAGCGGAAGCTCGTGCTGCAGCTGGAGTTCGGATGGAGGTCGCTCGGTCACCACCCATTGCACTGACCCCCCTTACTGAGTCAGATGACATTGAAACTTATTTTTTGATCTTTGATCGTACCGCTAAGTGGAACGCATGGCCGAGATCAGAATGGGCATACCAACTGGCTCCCTACCTGAAGGGATTGGCTCAGAGAGCCTACTATGATTTAACCGAGGAGCAGGCTGCTGATTATGACGCTCTAAAACAGGAGGTGTTCAAACGCTATGGCGTATCACCAGAACAGCAGGCAAGAGAGTGGGGGGAGTGGCAATTCGACCCAGAAAGACCATCACGAACCCAGGGCTTTGAAGCCTGGGGAAAGGTATGTCGCTGGCTAAGGCCAGACATAAATAGCTTACACAAAATGGCTGAATTGCTGGCATGTGAAACCTTCGTGCATACCCTCCCTGATCATATTGCCCAGCAGATCCGGAAACATAGCTTCGAGGATATGGACACCCTGATCCAGATCGCGGAGCATCATTGGGCAGCTTACAAATCGGGGCGATCAGAACGGTTCTCTCGCCGAACCCAACAGGCACGTGAGGCAGCTCCCGAGCCCCCCCAACAAGCTCCCGAACCTGCCGTCCGAAAGCGGGATAGACCTGCTAACCTACCCCGCTGTTACAAGTGTGGAGAGGTTGGACATCTGTCACCAAACTGCTCCTACGAGCCTATGGATTGTTCACTGGGGAGGGGAGAAAGGTATAGTGCCACCGTGAATAACCCTTTGTCTCTTCCGTATACAGGTGCAGTTATTATTAATGGCAGAAAGGTAAGGGCAATGTTTGATTCCGGGAGCAACATTTCTATTGTCGCTACCCGTTTTGTTTTACCGCAACAATGGACTAAATTAAAAACTAGTCTCAAATGTATTCATGGGGATATCCAGTATTATAAAACAGCCAGATGTGTGGTAACCGTGAATAGTAACATGATAAATATGAACATGGCTGTCTTACCGGATCCCCCATTTCCAGTCATACTTGGAAGGGATTGGAATAAAATTAATAGCGGTAAAAACATAACTGTACCGAAAAAAAACTTAGGCTAAGTCATGGAGAATAATGCTCCGACTGCCTCCACACCATGTTCCACAGTAGCACGGATTGATATAAGCACCCAGTGCGAAGATTTCGATGTCCCATCGTCCTCTGCGAGAGCTGATACAGTTAACGTGGAGGACGTGGAAGCAGTTGCCCCTCCCCTTGAGGTCGCGCCAGACCCCATTCAAACTTTATCCTCCCAATTTATGTTAACTCCTTCATCATTTAAAAGAGAACAATGGAACGATGATTCCCTGAAATTTGCTAGGAATGCTATAGTATCCAACGAGGGTTATACAACTCTAGATCCCATGCCACCGATGCCGTTCTTTGTGCTCCAAAATGACTTGTTATATAGAGTGGCAGAACACGGGGGTGAAGTGCGGGCATCGTTGTTAGTTCCACGCACTTATCGGCGACAAGTGTGTGAATTAGCACATGCCCACCTTCTAGGAGCCCATTTAGGCTCCGAGAAAACTTTAGAGAGGATAAAACTCCGATTTTACTGGCCGGGAATAAATGAGGAGGTCCGGCGATTTTGCGCTTCCTGTCCGGAGTGTCAACTTCGCCAGATACCAAGACGGTCGAAAGCTCCACTTGTTCCCCTTCCCCTTATTGATATCCCATTTGAAAGGGTCGGAATTGACCTTGTAGGACCCTTAGAACGCTCGTTAAAAGGTTTTAAATATATTTTGGTATTAGTTGATTATGCCACTCGTTTTCCAGAAGCTGTCCCATTGCGCTCAGCTAATACAAAAACCATCGCACGGGAGTTAGTAGGGATATTCGCTCGTGTTGGGATCCCCAAAGAGGTTTTGACAGACCAAGGGACTCCTTTCACTTCGGAGACGTTCAGGGAAATAGCCAGATTACTCTGTATTAAACATCTGAAAACGTCGGTCTATCATCCCCAAACTGACGGGCTGGTAGAACGTTTTAATCAAACGTTGAAACAGATGTTACATAAGGTAGTTAACGAGGATGGGAGAAACTGGGATCAGTTACTCCCTCTCGTTTTGTTTGCTTATCGGGAACTCCCGCAGACCTCTACAGGTTTCTCTCCTTTTGAGTTATTATATGGGAGACAACCCCGAGGGCTTTTGGATATGTTAAAAGAAGGATGGGAAGAGGAGGTCCTCCCTTCTTCAAATATTCTCGAATATATTGCGCAATTACGCGATAGACTTGAGAAAATTAGACCCATTTTAAAAGATAATTTAATCAAAGCACAAGCAGCGCAGTCTCGTTATTATAATAGAAACACCACCATTCGGGAGTTCGTCCCGGGTGATCATGTAATGGTGCTCGTTCCAACCTCCCACTCAAAATTATTGGCACATTGGCAAGGCCCCTACGAAATAAAGGAAAGAAAAGGACTCGTCGACTATTTGGTAAAACAACCTAATCGTCGACCGAGTGAATGGGTTTACCACATTAATTTATTGAAACCGTGGAAGGACAGGGATGTTGATCCCTCCTCTGGACAACCTCGTTCTCTTTTTACGTCATGTGCCCATCTTAATTTTGGTCCTGAATTAACATTTGAACAGTGACAAGATCTCGAGAGTGCTATCTTGTCTATCCCTAAAGTTGTGGATGAGACACCTGGGCGTACTGCGCTGATTGTTCATGACATTATTACAGACCCTGGGGTAATTGTCAGAGAGAGACCTTACAGGCTTCCGGAGGCAAAGAAAGCGGAAGTAGAGTTGGAAATTAGGCAAATGCTAGACTTAGGGGTTATCGAAGAAAGCTATAGCCCTTGGTCTAGTCCAATTGTCTTAGTTTCTAAGCCTGATGGTTCGTGGAGGTTTTGTAACGACTTCCGACGTCTTAATCAGGTCTCTAAATTCGATGCGTATCCCATGCCGAGAATAGATGATTTACTTGATCGGTTAGGGAACGCTCGATTCCTAACTACTCTTGACATGACTAAAGGGTATTGGCAAGTTCCCTTAGCGGACTCCGCTAAAGAAAAAAAACGCATTTAGTACACCTAGTGGACATTGGCAATACAGGGTCCTTCCTTTTGGTTTGCACGGGGCACCAGCAACTTTTCAGCGTCTGGTAGACACACTGCTAAGGCCCCACAATTCCTATAGTGCCGCCTACTTGGATGACGTTGTCATTTATTCTGGCACATGGAAGGACCATGTATGGCAGGTTAAAGCAGTGCTCTCCACACTAGCGTCTGCAGGGCTTCGTATTAATCCTAAGAAATGTTTCTTTGGATTGAAAGAAGCCAAATATTTAGGCTACGTGGTGGGGGGGGGGGGGGGGGTTGTTAAACCACAATGTAATAAAATTGATGCCATCATGAATTGGCCCCGTCCGGTGAATAAGCGGCAGGTTCAAGCATTTTTAGGGTTAGCGGGTTACTATCGCTGTTTTGTACTGCATTTCTCTGAAATTGCTTCGCCCTTATCTAATTTGACAAAGAAACAGGCACCTTTAAAAGTGGTATGGGATAAGGCGGTGGATAAAGCATTCTGTAACTTAAAGTTGGCCCTGACGTCAGCACCTGTGCTGAAATCCCCTGACTTTTCTATTCCTTTTATTCTCCAGACCGACGCATCGGCCACAGGATTGGGTGCCGTGTTGAGCCAATGCGTCGATGGTGCTGAACACCCCGTTATGTACCTGAGCCGGAAATTGCTGGAGCGAGAGACCTGGTATGCTGCGGTGGAATGTGAAGCCTTGGCGATCAACTGGGCTATTACGGCTCTGAGGTACTATCTATTGGGATGAGAGTTTACTCTGGTGACTGATCACGCCGCTTTACAGTGGATGTCCCTTCATCGTGAGTCAAACCCACGCATCACTAGGTGGTTCTTAGAGTTACAACCTTATCGTTTTAGTGTCATTTATCGTAAAGGTTCGTTACAAGCCAACGCAGATGCTCTCTCTCGTGTCCACGACCTCGCGGTGCAGGTCGCCCGACCTGAGGGGTCTGGGCTGAGGGGGGGGGTCATGTCACACATGTGCGATTAGGAGGCAGTCAAAGAGCCTAAAGGTGAGTGAACCATCGCGAGATAAGCGGTTGTCACGTGGTGCTTACCTGAACTCTCCTTTTTGCCAACAGACATCAAGAAGGAAAATAATACGGCCACTTCTGGGTTCCAAGATGGCCATGATGACGTCACTTCCGGCCATTCCTGATGACGTCACTTCTGGCCACCAGCAATCACGTCACTTCCGGCTCATCTCCAATGACGCAATTTCCAGTTCCGCTTCCACATCAACATTGCCAACCACTTCTTGTCACATGTCTTTGGGTTCCTGTATATAAACGCCATCTTGTACAGTAAATTGCATTCTCTGTGAAAAAAGACTTTGAATCCGTTTTTTTCTTTAATTGTCTGGAAGACAATATACAGGGACGGTCCCTAAAACTTTGTTGTTTCAAGTGTGACAAAGTTATTCTTATTACACAGTGTTTATACAACTCTTCATTCAGACAAACAATGTGTATATCACCGGTTGAAGAAGGAATACAAATCTCTTTCACACTCTACATGTAAACAGCAACATAACATTTTCCGCCCCATTAAGTATAATCTGGTTAATAGCAAACATTTCATATTGTTCTTGCAGCATAAACTTTTCATAGGCTTACGCTTTGTTCATGCAATAACAGACAGATGAGTTGGAAATTTCACATGAAACAAAGTTGGAGCTCTGAGTCAAATAAGTCAGAGAAAACAATGCTGCCTGAATTCACCAAGTTGTGATGTCACACTGACCTTTCACATCAATCAATTATATAAAATAAGAAATACAACCTGGTCAGCCAAAAATAGCATTTTTATGGTCGACATTTTTAGTTGGCTGTTTATTTTCATAATAAAGAGTTTGCTTTAATGGCTTTTCATTTGCAGAGCAAGCAGCAAATCAGTAGGAACCTTGAGATTCTCCTAAACGTCAGGCTGTAAACTTAACGTATGTGAAAGTTGGAAGGTGAAAAGTCACAATCTGGAGTTCTGAAAACTCTAACAGAACATTAATGTAACGTTGAAATGGTCAATTCTACTCCTGATTGTTTCAAGAAAAGTCAGCATAGTCTCTATTTTCACATCATGGAACTTTGTGTTGACACCTCGTGAGTTGACGTCGGAGGTTTATGACTTATTTTCTTCTTGTCTTCTGAGATGTCACCTTTCAAAACTCTCAATTGTCCCGACTGAGACCGCGTGGCACCCCTCATTGCCCAGGAGCTATTCTAGTCTGTCTCTAATGCTTCTTGTTCTGTCTTTCTCTCCCACACACTCTCTTTCTGAGGCTCAGGTTATTTCTCTATGACAATTATACCACTCCTAGCATAGGACTTCTAAACAGACAGGTAAATATACATCCCTACACCCTATGGGGTCTTCCAGTTTTCTCTTTAGGTCAAACCTGGCCCTAATGGTGTCCTTTCTCACGTTTTCTTCCATAGCAATTCCTTGCGAAGCAGACAACATATTGCATCATATATAAACTTTTTTTTTTGCACAAACCTGCCATTACATAGATGTGCACACTGTTCATTTAAATTAAAAAAACAAACAAAAATGAACATGCATGTAGTCCTCGTAGAAGCTTTCTAATGCTAAGTTTCAGGACGTCCATTACATAGATAGATAGATAGATAGATAGATAGATAGATAGATAGATAGATA
>JANRMT010062796.1:37333712-37346239 GCA_026402145.1 Polypterus bichir lapradei | reverse complement strand
ATAGATAGATAGATAGATAGATAGATAGATAGATAGATAGATAGATAGATAGATAGATAGATAGATAGATAGATACTTTATTAATCCCAAAGGGAAATTCACATAATCCAGCAGCAGTATACTGATATAAAAAACAATATTAAATTAAATAGTAATAAAAATGCATGTAAAAGCAGACAGTAACTTTGAGTAATGTTAGCATTTACTCCCCCTGGGTGGAATTGAAGAGTTGCATAGTGTGGGGGAGGAACGATCTCCTCAGTCTGTCAGTGGAGCAGGACAGTGTCAGCAGTGTGTCACTGAAGCTGCTCCTCTGCCTGGAGATGACACTGTTCAGTGAATGCAGTGAATTCTCCATGATTGACAGGAGTTTGCTTAGTGCCCGTTGCTCTGCTACAGATGTTAAACTGTCCAACTTTACTCCTACAATAGAGCCTGCCTTCTTAACAAGTTTGTCCAGGCGTGAGGCGTCTTTCTTCTTTATGCTGCCTCCCCAGCACACCACCACATAGAAGAGGGCACTTGCAACAACTGTCTGGTAGAACATCTGCAGCATCTTATTGCAGATGTTGAAGGACGCCAACCTTCTAAGAAAGTATAGTCGGCTCTGACCTTTCTTACATAGAGCATCAGTATTGGCAATCCAGTCCAATTTATCATCTAGCTGCACTCCCAGATATTTATAGGTCTGCACCCTCTGCACACAATCACCTCTGATCATCACAGATGATTATACCATCTAGATGACACACCGGCCTCTACACTTCATTAAAATCATAGCATTACCTTTTTGTGTTTACAGACTCATCTCTCAGAGAAGGTGGCAGACGTCCACCCTTGGACAGGCCTTATGGCGATAATGAATAGTGCCATTGTATCTGGCACCTGTTTGCCAGCTTGTATGTCAAGTCCTTTCCTAAAAGAATAGTTATTTCAATCATCAGAACTGCACTCACTTCTAGTGGGCTTTTCTAGCTTGACATTTGCACTCACCCAGTAACCTGCCAAAGTATTTGCCCATTTTAAATGTCACCAGTCATCATCCTTGCCAGAGATGATAAGTGAAAGGCTTTGCTAAACAAGCGATTCATTTTGTTAATGCAGGAGGGAGCTAGAAAGTGAAATGCGGCAGGTGGACAAATTGTTCTTTGAATCCTGTGCTCCTAAAGGTTTTTGAATAAGACCTGATATTTGCTTTCACAATTTTTGTTGCTGATATATGTGCCAGACCTTGAGGCTCCATGCTAAAACTGCCTGGGCAGGTGCCTTCTGCTTATAACGGTCTGTGTGTCAATAGGCACTTTGTCAAAGATCTCCCTTGTAAACAGAAAAATCTTTCAAACGCTTTATTTAAAGTACAACAACTTAGGCAGCTTCAACAAACAGTAATGCAAACATTAATGAGGGATAGGCAGGGTCCAGCTCGCTTACCCTCCAGTTAATGTTTTTTTTTTTTTTTGTCTCGGCAAACAGCTGTTCTCTGAAACACCGTCTCCTTTGAACAAGCTTGCATAAGTAAACACAGGCACGCTCTCCAACGTTAGCAAGCTGTTTACTCAGCCCCAGGTGATTTAACTTGTACAGAATGGCTCATGCTGAAATGTGTATCAGGGCAGAGCAAATATGTCCTCATTACTCAAGCACACAGACCCAGGTACTCATGTCTGCCCACCTGCACAACTGGTTTTACTGTTCGGTTGGAAAAAGATCATAAAGTAACAGTCATTCACGGCTGTAAACTTGGGACCCAGGGAGTACAGCTTGATTTCTTTCTTTATATTCTTTTCTAAAATTGTGTTGAAAAACACAAAATTATTAAATATGTAACTTCGGAACTGATCTTCAAACAAAGCAAACCAAGCAAAGACTTTAGACAACTAATCTTCATTAAGAAGCAAGCCAGTCATGGAGTGTTTTTACCGTTTAACAACATACTGCATATATGTACTTTTTGTAACAGATATTCTAAGCATCTGGCCAAACGTCCAACTCAACAAGTCCGCAATCATTTGCCAATAGCACAGAATGTAAGCCAGATCTGAAGAGTTATGATTCATCTTGGATGTTACAGACAAGACATACGTATTTCACCTAAAACATGCACATTCAGAAAGCTTGGATCATAATTTGCTGTGCTTAAGCTAACCAAAACTGTCATGTGGATGACAGGTGCACATTTTCTTTTGCCATCTGCCGCCATAAATGGCAGGAATTAAGTGCATTTTTTCATTTTGCTTGGTTTAACTGTAAGTGTGTTGGTTGTTCTTTCTGACAGACAGCAATAAATGCATTTTATGTTCAATGAAATAATAATAACAAACATAAAAATATTGCAAGTCATTGGCTAATACTGCTGACTCACAACTCCAGAGACACATCCTGGCCTGTATAAGGTCTACATGTTCTTTCTTAGTCTGCAAGCGTTTTTTCTCCAGGAACTCCTTGTTTCTTCCCACACTTCAAACATGTCTAAGTAAGGCTGATGGGTGGCTCTCCATTGACCTAAGGTGGGTGCTGTGATTAGGCTTTCTGGTATGCTGATATCCCAAGCACTGATGCTTTCAATATTTCTGTCACGATGAGCACCCAATTCCCCTCCATGTTGACCTTGATAAAATCATTACAAAATGGATTAATACATTGATGACAGTGAATCTTGGTTTTAATTGTCTAATTGATAAATTGTTTAGGCAAAGACGTAACAAAACTAAAATCAATAACAAGATGGTGTTGTTGTACAATGGTTAGTTGATATTGTCTCAGGCAGGTTAAATTCCTAGCCTGGCAAGAGTTGGTTCTCTCAAAATACTTCACTTTTCCAGCATAACTCAAAGACTTGTATATGACGTCCATTGGTGACTACACTCTTCTTCTTTTTCTGTGTTAACTAATGTTGTCTTATTTTAATTTTCTTATTTTGTCTTTTATTTTTCTTCATTATGTAAAGCACTTTGAGCTACTTTTTTGTATGAACATGTGCTATATAAATAAATGTTGTTGTTGTTCAAGTTTAGAGTACCAGAGTGGTTCTTCAGAGCAATGCCATGGGCAATCGTTTTAGGTTCCCAAAAGACCCATCTACATGAAGGTTCCAGAAAGAACCTTTATTTATTTGGATCTTTAACAGCCCTCATACAGTAAATAGCCATGAACAGATGGTAAGAGATTTGTGAAATACCAATGGCTCATGATTTTAAAAGGACTTTGCTGCAAACGTGCAGTAACTCAGGCTAAGTTCAGGTTTTTGTAAACTGTTAGTGTCCTGCTGGGTAGCTTACAATACATTAACGCTTTCAAGATTTTTTTTTACAACTTCATATGCAAAGAACCCTTCCTAGAATGTCAAGCAATGGCACAAGGAACCACACAATCCAAAAAGAATTATAAAGTGCCAATAAAGAACCAGAGTGTACATTGTGTGCATGAGTGGGTCCTGCAAATGGACTGGTGCTCCACCCAGGGTTGGTTCCTGCTTACTCCAAAACTTTTAGTCCACAGACTTTTATTAAGTGTATCTGGAAGGATGACATTTAAAATTGTGCTTTTAATTTTGCTTCCAAAAGAATTGTGATTATCTCTTTCAGATTTACCATGGCAAACACTTTCTTTACATTTTACATCTTCATTCATACCTCTATCTTGTATCGGTAGATGACCTGTCCAGGTATATCATATATCAACTATCAGTTCAGTTCAGACTTGGCTCAAGTTAATTGTTTTTCTTTTCAAACAAAGCATGTTTATTTAAACATTGCAATAACTGGGCTCATCTTACTAAACACTGGCACTTTTCTCCCCTCCAAGATGGACTTTTTTTCTATTATTTCATGAAGACATATACTTAACATATACAACAGTGGCATGCATGGACAACATTTTATTACTAATTTGTAGATGTGTTTCTGGCATATAATGGGTGAAGATGTTAGTTAAATATTCATTTAAATTGCCTTATATTTCCAGCATTTCTGACATGATTTTTAAAGGGTTATTATGCTTAAAAACTAACGTAACTCTTTAAATTTGAGATGTTGTTGTATATATATCTATACTGCATTTTAGAAAAACACATTTCTTAAAATGTAAAGGGCAAAATGTTTTCATTTTTTATATAATTGTTTTTTATGTCACAGTTACAATTAATCATTTGACATGCCAGGGTAATTTACTAATTTAAGAGGTATTAACCAATGCCAACACGTTTTGCTTTTCATAACTTATCTTTACATCATGTCTAATGAAAGTCTTCAGAATAGAATATCTTAGCAGGGTAATACATTACAGCTAAAGACAATGAGGTACACTTGTACTTTATTTACTTTGTTCCCTATTTAAGTAATATACTGTAACTGATGCTGACAATTTGATTTTGTTTTTCCTTTTCCCAACCCTCCAATCAGGTAAATTGTCCCATCAGGATTGAGTAATATTTATGAAAAATATCAATTTCCTTTCCAGATAGCCTGGCTCATTGCAAAAATCCAGGGCTAATTGCAATGATATGAACGTTCCAATGATACTGTATATATACTGTATTATAACAGAAAAGCCCTCAGATGTTTAAGTGGAAGGAATCTTTGAAGTATTTAGGTCTAATAAAACAATGGAAAGACTGGCATGACAGGAATGTTTGATGACTGTAATATCAGTAAATCAGAAAACAAAGAGTAAAGCCCAATTATAGATTGTACTTGAACTATCATCCATTTATTGCGTACTTATTACTAAATAAGAATGGATGAGTGAAAGTAAGCAAGGATGAAGGCGGTAAATATTTATTGTTAATAACTTTGTTGTTTGACCTTTCTGGAGAGCAAAATATTTCTTTCATTCATTAGGTATTGTATACCAAACGAAGCAGTTGTCAATAAGCAATTACCTCATTTCGTTTAGCAACACAGGCAAACAACATGTAGGTTTTATTCACTTTCGTGATTTTTATTATTGCTGTTTTAAATATGCAAGCTCATTTTATGACATACAAAAGTACAAAATATCTGTATTTGGTGCATTATAATATAGATAAGAAAAACCTTGTCAGTTACAAGCACTTCATACTTTAAAGACGTCAAGTTAGACAAAATAACATCAATATAACCCTACCATTTTTTATAAATACAAAAAAGCAGCAAATAGTTTCATACAAAAGCAATATATAAATAATATAATTTATACCGTTCCCATCTGAGAGAACTGTTCATATCACCATCACGCCCACTCGCACTTAAGTACATAAAATGGATACAAATGTTCTGCGTTTAAATAATGTGGTTTATAAGGCAAATCCGTTATCATTTGCTTCTTTAGAAACAACTTCAGTTCGATGATAAAACAAAATACAGTCCAAATATAAATTAAGGGTTCCTTTGAATGAACTGCCGTTAAAAGAGGCACTCCAGCTTACGTCTTTTTGGTTATCTAACGTGTTTGTTATAACACGGCCTGAGACAGCAGGATCGCGTGCCTGCTTTCTGGTGAGTGGTACCTGTTGATGTGTCGTGTCAGTCCAGGAGAGGAGAAGAACTTCTCCGAACAGTAACGGCAATGGAAGATCTCCTCTCCATGCCTTACTGTCAGCTCTTCAGGGGCCACACGCGTGGGCGCAGGAGGGAGCGTCGCATCTGCTCCCCGGTAAATGGGTGCCAAAGATGCGATGACGTGAATGGGACGGGATGCCTGCGGTTGCGGAGCCTTCTTCTCTGGACTGCTCTCTGCTGTTGTAGCCTGTTGCGCTTTCTGTGCCGTTGCGCTCGGTCTGCTGTGCAGCGCCAGGTGTTTTCTGAGGTAGGCCTGCCTCCGGAATTTTTTGCAGCACAAGGGACAGTCAAAATAAGATTCCTCGTCCGACCCTGCGTCTGAGGAATGAGGCGATGGAGAGTTCGTTTCACGCACCTTGTTGACCAAAGCTGGTGTGATGTTTTCGAGTGTCTGTCGGTCCGCATCTGTCTGGGCTCCCCTCGGTTTGTGCCAACGGCGATGAGAAGCGAGATTAGCGGGACAGCTGAAGACCTTGTCGCACTCTGTGCAGCGATATTCCACTCTCACAATACGGGAACACTTGTGCTGGGCAAGAGACAAGGGATCCGAGTACCTTTCTTTGCATAGCTGGCAAATGAATTCACCCAGCGGGCTGCCGGCACTGGCCCTGGGTTTGCAGTCTTCCTCCGGATCTTCCTTAATGCGCAGCCCGAGCACTGGAGACGTGGTGACCTCATCTTTAAAGCTCATCTTCTTCTCAGCACTGTTCGGGGCGCAGGTCATTTTGGGCTTTTTGGGGAGAGGCTGCTTCGCTTTGGATGGGACAGCCGCCGGTCTCTTCAGGTTTTGAGCACCTGAAGGAGACATGGCTCGGCTGCATATTGAGCCCATTTTGTTTGCTATGTCAGCCAAAGATGGCATTAAGGCCATTTGTGCATTACCCAGAGATGTAAAGGAACTCGAGGTGCTCTCCGGAAAAGACTCCGCTTGTATAGGCGACCTGGAATTGCGTTTTCTGTCTAAGTAGCCCAAGGCTGCCTCGGATGACTCGTTGTAGCCCGTGCTGACCGGCCGGTTTGGACTCAGAGACGGGGCGCAGAGCGCTTCCGGCATCCCCGCATGGTAGGGCCGGCTTTTGACACTTTTAACTTGGCTACTGCTGCTGGTAATGACGAAATGGCTTCTGATGTGGGATTGTGGCACGGAGGCTGGAACAGGGCCTGTTGAGCGCCCATCCAAAGTATCTGGGCAGCTTGCCCATGTGGAAGCGATAAATGTCTGCGGGGCGACTTCGTCCTCTTGTTCCGCCGGGCGTACTCTGTAAGAGATGGGACCGGTCTTCTTGGTGCGTTTAACCAAAAAACCTCTGGGCATTTTGGCTTTGCTTCTTTTTAATCCAAAGGCAAAATGAAATTAAATAAATAAATAAATAACAGTGAAAGTCTCTTTGGCAGCGTCGTTGCAGCAGCTGCCAAGTAAAGTTTTCGAAACAAAATGCAGCAAGGTAGTATGGTCTCCAGTCTTAAGTAATTTGGGTCTTGTTGCTTTCGAGCTTACGAAGATACTAAAGATCTCCACCTTACATCGGTATTTAAAGGCAGCTATAACCCATTGTCTGCCTGCGGGCCGCAGATGGCTGCAAAGTAAGCGCCAATAGGAGCGCCCCGCAACCTGATCCCGCCGATGTCTCCGGGGAGAGAGCAGCAGATGCGAGTTTCCCCGCGACGCGTGGTCTTTCATCATTATGCAGATTGGCGCATACATGCCACACGCCAAGCTCTGTGGCTTTTTGTTCCTCTTGTGTTTTTTTGTCCTGGGTCCATTCAGCACACACGTGCCGTGGCTTTGTCCTGGTTCAAGAGGACAGAAGAAAAGAATGAAAGCTAGAAAGAGAGAGAGAGAGGGAGAGAGAAGAGAGAGGGAGATGAGAGGAATCCTCTAGAGAGGGGGAAGGGATGGTCCCCAACGAAACCTAGAAAAAAAGTTGAAAACTCGAGCTTCATCAGTCTGGGTGCCCCTAGGGCGTCTGATCCAAACAATAGATGCAGTCAGCCGGACCATTGTGAGCGAAATTAACCCTTTTCATAGCATCTCCTCAATATAAAAAAGACCCCCTTCCCCCTACGCATCTCGGAAGAAAAGAAGAAACTGGAGAGGAATACATTTACATTGGAAGCCGCAAGAATCAAATAAGCTTCGCGCAAATGTTTCCAGGTTTCAAATAAAAGAGACAAAAAACCGAGCATAGCCGTATTAAGAGCAGAGCAGAACCATTCAAAGGCTGTAACTGTAAATGCTAAATACGCACGGTCTTCAAACCGTGCTTTTAAATCAGTGAATGCATAATGGAAAACGCCGGACGCGTTCTGTCTAACGCTCCAGCACTCAAAGCCGCTACTCGGTTAGAATTGAAAAGACCGTTTAACAGTTAGAAAGGAGGAAACGTGGAAAAACGTATCCCCCAAAAACTACTTATTTTTAAAGTAATCAACAAATGAAATTAATTCTAAGGCATTTACAACTCCCTACAAAAAGATATTTCCTTTTTTCTCTTGTGATTTAGTGTGAATAAAGTAGCATTTTGCAAATAAAATTCAAACGGATTAAACTAACACAAGTTTTTCTTACATTTTTTTTGTCTGATAACCCAAACTTCCCCAAAAACTGCTCTACTTTTTCTTTCTTTCTTTCTTTCTTTCTTTCTTTCTTTCTTTCTTTCTTTCTTTCTTTCTTTCAAGTATGCATATGAGGAACCGTAGCGTGTGTCATTATAGACTGAAATGACATATTTTATGTTATAATACGTTACACTTTACATAGGAACAGTTTGCACCAAGTCTTTATTTTTGCAGCACATTCGGAATAAGCTCACTTCTGACGTCTCCTAGTTTACTTAATTTCTATAATATATTGCCCCACCACCACTTCACCCCCACCCCAACTGCTATGTAGCGGACTGTGGACAGTGCATGGTGTCTCCTGGGACAGTGCCGATTGTTATTGGAATTTTTCTGTCAGGGAGTAGAGGTTGCGGCTGCGAAGGGGGCTGTACAGTGTTTGTTAGGACAGCGGGGGAAGGGACTTCTTTTTATTGTTGGAATTGGAAGTTTGAAAGTGTGCCTCAGAGGCACAGCCACGCGCCCACCTGACCTCCCCAACCCGCATTAACATAAAGCTGGAAAATCTAATTCCACCCTAAAGACAGACGTGCCACCGTAACCCTTTCCTCATCTCCAGCCCAGCCTAGCCGCGTCATTGACAGCCCGGCTTCTGCCGATGAAACAGCTCGCGCTGCCGTTGAACCGACCCTGAAAGCGAACTCAGTCTCCTTACAGAAGAGTTCATTTTAGTAATAGCAGTGTTTATTTACGCAGTGGTCATCTCATATTTAACTACCCCAAAAGCGTTATTAAAAGTTTTGTTAATTTCCCCTAAAAATTAAGCTTGTGAGTAAATGCATGCTTTCAATGAGCTTAACATTTTCAACAAAGCAACGCTGAGCGTAATAATAGTAATTGAGAGTGGCAAACACAATCAGTTGGATTTTGCTTAAAATTAGTAAATAAATAGTTAACACTTGAACCTTAGTTCCTGAATCGCCGTTCGACACTTCCTGCAATCATTAAATGGTGAAATAGCTTGAAAAAATATAGATGGGTTAAGGTTTAAGGTTTCTTTATTTAGTCATGTTTACACAAGAAAACATGAAATTTAGAAAACGTTGCCACGTTTAGAAATGTATACTGATCGCATAAAAGATGCGCTATTTACGTTTGTTCTACAAATCAAAACGCAAAACTTTAAAGCTGGCTAATCGACCATATACTTTAAAATGTCCGTTGTAATAAGACGTTATGTGTTTAATAATTCATCGCAGCAAAGCGTCACTTAGATGTTCGTATTCCCCTGTGGTAAAACGTCCATCTTATTTTTAGTCAGCTGTAGAGTTTGCTCCATCATTTTTAGATCTACAAAGAAAAGGATATTTCTTCTTTGAATGATGCGGCGTCGGATCTGTAATGATTATTGCGTTGTTATCTTTTAAACTCTTGTAGGATAAAACAAATTAACACCAACACTTAACCGATTTTCGTAAGAAAATAATCGCACCCTGGAATAAACGTCGCTTATAACGCAGAATACTAATGTGCGGTTTAAACACGTTGTTTAATGCACTGTATGCTCTTTAATGCCAGGTACAGTTAATTTAATTAACAAAAGACAGTCAAGCTATGCAACATGTCCATGAGTACACTCCGTACGAAAAGGTGTAACGAGTTTATCCCGTCCGGCCTAACATCTTTACAGAAAACTGAGAGTAGAGCACACGGCGGAGCGGAGCTAAGGTGTCCAAAAATCTGCTGACCAGAGGTACTACGTTACACTGCCACATGCAATGAAATACACAGTAGAAAATTATATTTTAAACTGTAGAGAAGAGCCAAGCAAAATGACACCTTTTATTGGCTAACTAAAAAGATTACAATATGCAAGCTTTCGAGGCAACTCAGGCCCCTTCTTTGATGCATAATAGCATACTACACAGAGTAAACTGTAAAACAAAGATAAAAAAGACGAAAACGAAATGGCGTCACAATATTAACACTGATTCGAATATAACAGGGCACGTTGGGCTTTCCGACAGCGGAGAACATTCGCAACGTTTGTATGTTTTAGATGACGATAAATGCATTGGGCATTGCAGTTTGATCGTCATGGCAGATTTTTTTTTTTGGTTACATTTAATGTCCACAGATAAATACGAGAAGTCATCAGGTAACGTTTTGCTTATATTAACATGTTCACTTTAATTCAATAAAAAACGTGAGTGATAACTAATATTTACGATACACACACAAAAAAAGAATCGTATACCCCACAGGATACGTGGCTAAAAATACCGGAATTTATACATACATACATACATACATACATACATACATACATACATACATACATACATACATACATATATATATATAAACTAAGAAATGTTGAAGTTTGAAATAACAAGCTGTTAATGATGCCTTTTTTGTTGTGTGATTGTGATACATACTGCTGGTCATTTAAGACGGACGCGTAAGACAGACTGGAAGAGGATGCTTGATAACTGTTGCTATTTTTCTGTTCCCTTTGGGGAAATTCTATGAGGGAATATTAACTATATATTAATATTGTATTGACCGGCTTCCAAGGTTTAAAATGCAAATTAACTAAATGAGTCTAATATACTAACAAAAAGTGGTGGATTTCTGGCATAATGGTATATTTAAAATATCTCTGAAGCCCTTAAAGAGACTCATTAATATTTTATGCCAGACGTAACTGAATCAAAACTGATGTTCCATATCTTCATCTTGAATTTTGAGATTCAAATCTACCTTTTATATTCTCAATAGATTTCACTGTTGTAATATGAAGACTGGGCAATGTTTTGATTGTAATTTTTATTCTTTAGGCACTTATAGTTCATGTTAACGACCTCCCATCAACGAGCCTTGAATATGGTGCTGTTCCACTGAAAAAGGTACATCGTTGTGAGCCTTGATTTATTTCAGACAGTTAACTTGGAGAAGGATTATTGCTGAAGCTCTTCTGCTTGGGGTACAATGCAAAGGTCCCTTGAGGGTGAATGGGTACAGGACAATTTGTTTTAATAATGTGGAGGATAATCATTGTAGAAGCAAACTGACTGGAACAAATAGACTTGGATCTAAAGGATGCTATTTCTGCTCACTAATTCTATGAAAAATGTAAAATATAGGAACAAATACTCTTCAAAAATCCAACAAACATTTTTAACATTTTATGTACGGTTTTCTATAACTAAATTAATATGGATGGATTGATTCATGATTAATAAATTTAGTTTCTGAATATTGACATATTTTCTATAATTATAAATCTGTGCTTTATTGGAAAGTGGTATTCAGTAATTGTATATAAGTATTCTAGCCTAATAGGTCTGCTTTACCATTATTAATAACGTTTAATGCTGCCTTCATAAAATGTACAGACACAGAAACGAGCATGTGAGTTAAAACATTGTATAAAAATTCAAAGATGCTGCGTGGTAATGTGTGGACCTGTCTAACATGAAGGGCACTTTACTGAAAAAGGCAACACTGTGCTTGTTGATTCAACTAAAATTATCGTCCAACTACAGATCAAAACTGGCTGCATAAGCATTCAATCATTTACAGAATCAGGTTAATTGTTTTCGTTATTTTATTGATTATTATGATTATTATTATTATTATCATCAGGTGGCGCAGTGGTAGTGCTACTGCCTCGCAGTGAGTAAATCAGGAGTTCCCTTTTTGATTAGTGAGAAAAGCGCTCTATAAATATAAATAATTATTAGTATTATTAGAAAGAAAAGAAATAATAAAAAAAAAGATCAATTGCTGATCAGTGGCGTTAAGCTTTTCCCCAGAGCACACTTTGTAGTGCTATTCTATAAGATAACGTAGAAGTAGCGCCCATGTAATGTATGTCTAGCCGAGGCAGGTATCATGTACCCCTTCAAGACCTTAGCACTGCTTCAGATCCATGTTGGGACTCATTATTAGGTATTCTAGTGTTCTACTGTTTGGTTTGTGGAAAGTTGAAACCATAAATCGAGGCATTTGATCTGTTACACATTTATTAAAGCCATTAAGGTGGTGACTTTTATACCATTAGATAACGGATTCAGCTTTTCTCTTGACACCGACGTTCAATAAAGAAGTAATTTAAACTGCCAATATGTGGAAATGTGTAAGTAATGTATATATTATACACATTAGTTATGGCTCTTTATAATACCAGTTTTTATTTGGCAGTTTCATAGCTAATCATTTTAACTGTTTTAAGTATAATACTAAAATGTGTCTGTGGTCAAATAATGATAAACCCAGGAAATTCTAGGAAAACGCAAGCGCAGCAGGGAATACTGGCTGTATGGAGTTTTCATATTTTCTCTGACTCTGCATGTGTTTCTGTCCACTAATTCCAAAGATGTACAAGTTAGATGGTCCTATAACTGGAGATGTGTTATTGTGCTCTGT
>JANRMT010062796.1:37237033-37324035 GCA_026402145.1 Polypterus bichir lapradei | reverse complement strand
CTATCTATCTATCTATCTATCTATCTATCTATCTATCTATCTATCTAATGCTGCTTAGAAATGGAACATCTCCTCCGAATTTCGCTTTAACTGTCTTAGTGTAAAGAACCTGAGCTGAAAAATTGAAGACCTTGGATTAAGGCTAGCAATGGGCTAGTAGCGCCACCTGCTGTAACTGTGAAGAACACTTTTTGATAGGAAAGACTTTTTCTTACTACATTTTAAAAATCAGAGAATCTAACTGTAAAGATGAGAAAAAATAATCATGCAACTTAGAAAAAGCAACATATCTAAAATAAGATAAAAAGTAAATTAATATCAAAATAAAATAATAAGTATATGTGGTATATTTGGTCGTAGGTGTAACAGTTTTATGGGACATGGGCACCGAAGTAAAAAAATTTGCTCAGCAGTTTATTTTTGCTATCAACTTGTTAACATTAGATAATTATAATTCCCACTTTCAGTTTTTATTACTCCTGCTTCTTCATCCAGTCACGCATTTTAATTCTATGATGAAAACTTAAAAATGAGGTAAATCTTGCTGCTGCTTGATGACTGACCACCAATTATAGACAGCTTTTAAAGAATGTGAAATTGCTTTATAAATATCTTTAAAGGTGTAAGTAAATAAATATTGACTGTATATACTATGTTATTTGTAGTAAAAGATTAGAATACAAAGGTAATAATGAATTACTTTTTCAAGAAATGCATATATACAGTATATACATATATATATACATATACAGTTGTGCTTGAAAGTTTGTGAACCCTTTAGCATTTTCTATATTTCTGCATAACTATGACCTAAAACATTGTCAGATTTTCACTCAAGTCCTAAAAGCAGATAAAAAGAAACCAGTTAAACAAATGCGACACGAATATTATACTTGGTCATTTATTTATTTAGGAAAATGATCGAATATTACATATTTGTGAGTGGCAAAAGTATGTGAACCTCTAGGATTAGCAGTTAGTTTGAAGGTGAAAATCGAGTCAGGTGTTTTCAATCAATGGGATGACAATCAGGTGTGAGTGGGCACCCTGTGTTATTTAAAGAACAGGGATCTATCAAAGTCTGCTCTTCACAACACATGTTAGTGGAAGTGTATCATGGAATGAACAAAGGAGATTTCTGAGGACCTCAGAAAAAGAGTTGTTGATGCTCATCAGGCTGGAAAAGGTTACAAAACTATCTCTAAAGAGTTTGGACTCCACCAATCCACAGTCAGACAGATTATGTACAAATTGAGGAAATTCAAGACCATTGTTACCCTCTCCAGGAGTGGTCGACCAACAAAGATCACTCCAAGAGCAAGGCGTGTAATAGTCGGCGAGGTCACAAAGGACCCCAGGGTAACTTCTAAGCAACTGAAGGTCTCTCTCACGTTGTCTAATGTTCATGTTCATGAGTCCACCATCAGGAGAACACTGAACAACAATGGTGTGCATGGCAGGGTTGCAAGGAGAAAGCCACTGCTCTCCAAAAAAAAAATTGCTGCTCGTCTGCAGTTTGCTAAAGATCACGTGGACAAACCAGAAGGCTATTGGAAGAATGTTTTGTGGACAGATGTGACCAAAATAGACTTTTTGGTTTAAATAAAAAGCGTTATGTTTGGAGAAAGGAAAACACTGCATTCCAGCATAAGAACCTTATCCCATCTGTGAAACATGGTAGTGGTAGTATCATGGTTTGGGCCTGTTTTGCTGCATCTGGGCCAGGATGGATTGCCTTCATTGATGGAACAATGAATTCTGAATTATATCAGAAAATTCTAAAGGAAAATGTCAGGACATCTGTCCATGAACTGAATCTCAAGAGAAGGTGGGTCATGCAGCAAGACAACGACCCTAAGCACACAAGTCGTTCTACCAAACAATGGTTAAAGAAGAATAAAGTTAATGTTTTGGAATGGCAATGTCAAAGTCCTGACCTTTCAAAATGTTGTGGAAGGACCTGAAGCGAGCAGTTAATGTGAGGAAACCCACCAACATCCCAGAGTTGAACCTGATCTGTACGGAGGAATGGGCTAAAATTCCTCCAAGCCGTTCTTCAGGAATGATCAAAAGTTACCGGAAACGTTTAGTTGCAGTTATTGCTGCAAAGGGGGGTCACACCAGATACTGAAAGCAAAGGTTCACATACTTTTGCCACTCACAAATATGTAATATTTAATCATTTTCCTTAATAAATAAATGACAAAGTATAATATTTTTGTCTCATTTGTTTAACTGGTTTCTCTTTATGTACTTTTAGTACTTGAATGAAAATCTGATGATGTTTTAGGTCATATTTATGCAGAAATATAGAAGATTCTAAAGGGTTTGCAAACTTTCAAGCACCACTGTATGTATATATGTTACCAGACAAACCCAATTTTAGGTTATAGTTTAGGCTAAGCCAAACTAGTTTGTCCAAAGTGCATTAGGATGAATCGGTTTGGCATAGTCTGAACCAGATTATCCAAAAATCAGTGTAGAGCTCCCTGGACAAAGTGACTTGTCCTAGTCTAAACTATTTTAGCCTGCTATCACATTTTTCTTAATAGGATAAGCCAGTTTGGCACAGTCAAAACTGATTTGTGTGATTTCTAACATTAAAGATTACAGCTTCCCCTTCCCCACATCTTCTGCAAAATTCAATAGTGTGCTGAAAATTTGCAGAGTGTTTGAACATTTTATTTGTTTCATTCTTGCATGTTTGTTTTGTTCTTTTTATTCTTTTTCATTTTTGTGTTTCTCACCATTATGAGAATAATGAGGCTTTAACTAGGATTGGAGAGAGAAATTCTTGACGAAGACTTTGAAAAACAAAAGCCAAAAATCGATTTATTTTAATGTGCTTACAAAAGACTAATATTTAGAACTCATACAAGAGGTGGTGAAGACTGAAAAAGCAGAAAATAAAACACCCCTACAATAAAGAATGTTAAAATGATTTAATGTGCTGGAAATTAGAGGCATAAAAAACTTGCTA
Organism: Polypterus bichir lapradei; assembly: GCA_026402145.1. Classification (NCBI taxonomy): domain Eukaryota; kingdom Metazoa; phylum Chordata; class Cladistia; order Polypteriformes; family Polypteridae; genus Polypterus; species Polypterus bichir. Next base: position 37,321,055 of record JANRMT010062796.1, on the reverse strand, counting down.
CATTAAATGAAGGTAATGAAAATATAAAATACTATCTCTCAGCTGATGAACAATATGATGTCCTCCATGCTACCCTTGTGGCAGTGGTTATGGTGGTTGTGATAGAATGTTGGTAAAAACTCCCAAAAAATTTTCAAATGTCACAAAGGAAATGATATACCTGTTTTTGTCTATATGCAAAAGAAAAAGAAGAAAAAGGGGTTGGTTTCCATGTCAATTTTGCACTCAGAAAAGAACAGTAAGTCCCAAGTCAATCTTATCGACTTCTCAGCACAACCAGATGGTAAATTCAAGTTTGTGATGGGCTATCAAAATCATTTGGCAAAATTTGTTTTGCTTTGTCTATTGGAATCCAAGAGAGCTGAGGAGGTAGCCTACAGTTGAAATGACCTATTCCTAACTATAGGAGCACCGTGTATCTTGCAGTCAGACAATAGATGAGAATTTGTGAATCATGTTATTTTTGAACTCACACGTCTGTGGCCCGAGGTTAAAATTGTGCATAGGAAACCACAGCAAAGCCGAAGCCCAGGCTCAGTTGAAAGAGCCAATCAAGACACTGAGAATATGCTCTTTACTTGGTTGAAGGACAACCACACAACTAACTGTTCAGGATGGCTGAGGTACGTACAGTTTATGAAGAACTGAGCATTCCATTCAGGCATTAAGCAGGCCATGTTTGGCACTGAACCCAGAGTAGGCATCTCTACTAATTCATTGCCTTCAGAATTACTTGAAGAAATTTGGGATGAGGAGAACCTTCAAAAGCTTTTCGAAGATGAAAACAAGAATGAAAATGAACCAGAATTAGAAAATATTTTAGAAACTGATGGTCATTCAAACTGCGAGAACAATAGCTATAGAAAACCTCAAAAAGTAAGTGTAGAAGACAAAAACCACTTCTGATAAGTCACATCCACCAGCCAAAATTGGAGCCAATGTTATCATATCCATCCCTGATGTAGATAAAGCCAAAGGAGATCTTAGAAATGTTATTGGAGTCATTCTTTTACAAGATTGGTACCAAATATGGCATTCTGCAGAAACTATACTGCAGGTAATTATGCTAATTTATGTATGTATGTATGTATGTAGGTATGTATGTATGTACTGTATGTATGTATGTATGTATTTATATATTTATTTATTTATTTATTTTTAAGGAATAATTTCATCTTCTTCATCAGAAAAATTTTTAACATTTTAAAATTCTCAATAGGATGGAGATGGACCTGGTTGACTTGTAGAAATTCTTCTACAGTTCTAAGTTCACCAGCTAAACTGTCATCTTTGGGATTACTGAGCTAATTACTTGACATCATGGATTCTTTCAAATGTATATAGGCAATTATGACCTCCAACAGTGTCTGGTTGTCTCCTGATGTTCCTGTGAGGAATGTTGAGGGCAAGAAGAAGAAGAAAACTGAGGCAAGTGTGTCAGATGGTGTTGCCACAGAGCCCAGATAAGTGGTGTGAAGTAGAGCTGACGACGTGAAAGTGCATGCAGTGGATGAGACTACTGAGAATTAAAGATCAAGACAGCAGCAGTGGCTAAGGAAGGAGGTGGCTATGGAAGAATCAATGATCCTTCCAAAGACCATTTACACCAAAATTGCCTTGAACAATAATTCAGTTTCTCCATCTCACATATTCTCATATCAGCCAGGATTCTGCTACAAGAAGGGTTTTTCTAAACAGTGGCAAAAATACTTCAGTATGAAGTATTTGTGGAGAAGTGAACAAAAAGTTCTTAATTTGATTGACATGCAGTATAGAAACTTGACTTTAATATCTTTATTTAATCAGAAGTTTAACATGCCAGGTTATTTTGATGCAATGCTTTTATACTTGTGTTTCTGAATTGATGAGTAGTAATTTTCTCAAACTAAATAAAGAGAAAACAGAAATTTCAGTGATTGGAAATAATGGATGTAATGAGGTTATTAGAAATAAACTTGATGCATTAGGATTAAAAGTCAAGACGGAGGTAAAGATTTGGGGGTAACTATTGACTCTGACCTGAATTTTAAATCACATATTAATCAGATTACTAGGAGAGCATTTTTTCACTTAAGAAATATAGCAAAAGTTAGACCTCTTATAACATTGCAAGATGCTGAGAAATGAGTTCACGCTTTTGTTTTCAGTCGACTAGATTACTGTAACGCATGACTCTCAGGACTACCCAAAAAAGACATCCATCGATTGCAACTAGTGCAGAACGCAGCTGCTAGAATCCTAATCAGGAAAAGAAAATCTGAGCACATCTCTCCAGTTTTGATGTCACTACACTGGTTACCTGTGTTATTCAGGATTGACTTTAAAATTCTGCTTATGGTTTATAAAGCCTTAAATAATCTCGCTCCATGTTATATGTTGGAATGTCTTACACCTTACACTACAAATCGTAACTTTAGATCTTCAAATGAGTGTCTACTTAGAATTGCAAGAGCTAAACTTAAAAGAAGTGGTGAGGTGGCTTTCTGCTGCTATGCATCTAAAATCTGGAATAGCCTGCCAATAGGAATTTGCCAGGCTAATACAGTGGAGCACTTTAAAACACTGCTGAAAAGACATTACTTTAACATGGCTTTCTCATAGTTTCATCTTAGTTTAATCCTGATGCCCTGTATATTCAATTAATTATCATTACTATTCATGGTGGCTCTGAAATCCGTACTAACCCCTACTTTCTCTTCCGTTCTTTTCCCGGTTTTCTGTGCTGTGATGTCTCTACATTGATGGATGTAGTCCACATGACCACCATCATCAAGTTCTTCCATGAGAATCAGAACTGAATGAGGTCATTTATGTTAGGTAGAATGCCTAGAGGGGGCTGGGTGGTCTCGTGGCCTGGAACCCCTGCACATTTTATTTTTTTCTCTAGCCGTCTGGAGTTTTTTTTTTGTTTGTTTTTTTTTGTCCTCCTTAGCCATCAGACTTTACTTTTATTCTTTGTTAATTAGTGTTCCCCAATTGTAATTCTTATTTATTTTGTCTTTTTTCTCTTTCTTCATCGTGTAAGGCAGTTAGAGCTACATTGTTTGTATGAAAATGTTGTTGTTGTATAATCTTACATTTTTTCACTCTTCAATTACTTTTCTTGTTTCTAAAATGAATTTATTTTAACAAATCACAGTCATCATTGTAACAACTGTCCAGAGACTAACACAATCCAACCAGAAAAAATAAAAAAACAAAACTTGTTAAACTCTATGAATAAGTATTTCATTGAACTAGCCACCCCAATGCCAGTGAACATAAAAAAATTGATACTGATATTCAAATGCCATATTCACATTGAGGACGATAAGAACTGCAAATGGTCACAGCATTAAGTTTCTGGTAGTCAAGACAGAAACACCACACAGTATCGCCAGAATAGACTATAATCCTATACTAATAAAGTATCTTGAACTTTATTTACAAAGCAAAACTGTAGAGTAGCTAGCATACTTGCTGCCTTGCATCTCCAAAGTCCCAAATGAAAACCCCAGATTTTTTCAGGTGGTTGTTGAATTCTGGTTTGTTAAATTTGACTTGATTGTATGTAATGTTATTTTCTTTGTTGTATAAGTTAGAATTGATCATACGGAATGTTTTTTTCTTCCAATGAAATATTAAAAAAAATACAAACACCAGCTTTTTTCCCATACTGCATGACATTCCATTTTGATTAACTGGAGGAATACAATTAGCCAGGCATTAAAAAGATGACCCACATCAAACTGGGGCTCCATCCATGATGGTTTCTTCCTTACACCCATTAGATAGGCACCAGCTCTTTGTAACCCTGAACTGAACAAAGCCTTGACAATGAATGGATGAATTCAAAACTGGAATCAGTTCCAGCCCCATCATGACCTTGCACTGGTTTCAGTGTGCTTGTATATGTATATGTTGTGTTGTGTTCTTTTTTACATTAGCGCATGTTGGGCTTGAAACAAACTGTTTAAGAAAGCAGTCATTTATCTAGTGCACCCTTTCAGTTTCTTCTTCATTTTTTCCATGAGGGACTTTCCAAAATGTGTTTTGAAAGCTAAAATCAACTATAATCACCACATCTTCTTTATTATCCAAATGCCTACATTGATTACATTTTTGAACCAAACCAAATAGACAGCATAATCTACTTTGACTTTAAAACCATTCTTTGACACAATTCCACATCAAAGATGAGTTTTGAAAGTAGAACCCATTGCCATAAAAGGTGACTTATAAAACCAAATTTCATGTTGGTTGCTTGTTCGAAGACAAAGAGTATAGATAAGAGGAGAGTGATCTGCATAGGGTGAAGTCACTGGCAGAGTCCCTCAGTGGTCTGTGCTTAAGGAGTTGCTTTTTCCATTTTACTGTATATTTTTACATTGTTTCTGATATAGTTAGTTAACCTTTGAAATTCCCAGAAGACACAAGTGTTAGAAGGATAGCAGATAACTGAGGAGGCACCAAAAATGACCCAGAAAGTCCCAGACATTCTCCAAAACTGGGTGAACACTTGGGACATACAGTTTAATGTAGAAAAGTGCAAAGTGTTAAATGTAGGCAACACGGACATTAATAATTTAATTTTAAATACAAGATGAGTTACATTGACCTACTGGGAACAACTTCTTCTAAAGCAGCCAGTCTGTCTCCAAGTTTTTCTCCGAGTTTTTTGCATTCGGAACTAACATTTATTGCTCTTTCTTCGGCACTGGCAGCTGAATGTTCGACCATTTCAATCCGATTCGTGAATGTCTCCTTGAGATGCTCCAATTGATCAGTAAGCGTGCTCAATTTAACCGAGTTTTCCTGAATGCGCTCTTCAATTTTTCCCAGCACCTGTCGAAGCTCAAGTTGCACCTCTTGACGCAGCCTTTCATTTGCCTGTTGGATTTCCTGTCGCAGCTTTTCATTTGCCTGTTGGAATTCCTGTCGCAGCTTTTCAGTTGCCTGTTGGATTTCCTGTTTCAGGCTCTCATGTGCCTTTGCCCTTGCTATCTCATTAGCCTTCTCGCTTTTCTTTATGTCTTGCGCGAGCTCAACGAGCAACACCTTCAGTTCAGATAGTTCAATTGTGCTTTCTTGTACCGTAGATGAAGCAGCAGACTTTGCTGTAGCCGGTGTCCCCGCTGCTACAGGCTCGCGTAATTGCGCAATTGAAGCCGCGGACTTCGAGGCCCTTTCCAGTTTCATGTGATCTCCTCCAATCGGCGAGCTATCCAGATCTGCACTCACGATCGCACCTTCGCTCCCCTTTTCGCTCTCAGCCGGCGACGATGTAGCGGACCGTGGTCCCGAGGAGTCTGTGCTTTCGCCCATCTGATCCAGGTCTGTCTCTGAAAGGCCGTATCTGGAACCGGGGCTTGCTGATCGCAGCTTGGGTGTAGCTTTAGTTTTCGATTCTTTCGAACCCCCCTTCTTGTTGGCCATGTTTATATGTGCTTACATATACTGTAGCAGTCCCTCTTGGGTTGAATAAATACAGGATATCTCAAGATAATAAGCAAATAATATGAAAAATAACACCACTGCTAGCGGAGCTCCACTTCAGACGTCCATCTCTCGCATCGGACGAGACCAACGAGATTTTAAATACAAGATGAGTTACATTGACCTACTGGGAACAACTTCTGAAAAGCATCTAGGGATTCACTTTGCGGATGTACATCTTTGACAGGATAAGAGAATCAAGCCTCTTTCATATTGAAAAGGTTGCATGGGAAAATAATTCTGGTTTTCAAACCGGACAAAGGTATTGATAATGTGGACAGGATGGATTTAGATTTTCAACGAAAAGGTGAATCGTGTACTCAGGGACACCAGAAGAAATTAAGGGGAAGTGCATTAAATTTGCATACAGTTTCAGTTTTTGGAGGTTTTAAAGTTTTTTTGGATTTGAAAATAAGAAATATTGCTTCCTAAAGCCTTGTTCACAGTTTTGTATTTTTTCTGAAGCTGTGTAAGTCATGTAATCTGTCACACAACCCACACAAAGCAATTCTATTTATGCTCCCCTTTCACATCACATTTTCCACACGAAGATAGATTTAAATACACCATTGCTAACATACCTGCATTTTTTTCCATAGGAAAGTCTTACATGGGGTATGTAGAAAATGCATTGCAAAGGGGCCACCAACCACTAGAGGGGCTCAAAGAGCATCAGTATGCATAGGCTCCATCTATAGCAGACCTAGGCATTTTACGGCCCGCAGGCCACAACCGGCTCACTGACTACCTTTGACTGGCCTGTGTGAGTTCGTAGTAAAAGTGTAGCGATATCTATTACTTTGTGATAGGTGCACGAAACACAATTACACGGCTTTTGTTTTGAAGGCCACTATTGTTTTTCTTAATTATCAGTGCGCTTATGCACGTCAGAGAATGTGTTGGACAGCTTCCAAGAAATTAGCTCTTAGCCCTTAATTATGTCAGCTAACGTTAAAAAAGAAACAATTGACGCAGAATGTAGAGTTTTTAACAAGGCGTGGACTTCTAAATATTTATTTGCTGAAATCAAAGATAAAGCTGTGTACTTAATGTTTGGAGAACATATAGCGGTGTTTAAGGCATACACTTTGAATCGCCATTACAAGAGTAAACACGGAGAAAAATACAAGAATTTCACTGATGCAGGGCGGACACGAACATCGGAAGATTTGCTAGCTAAACTGCAAAAGCAACAAGGATTTTTAACAAAGCTCCACTCATCCAGGGATTCAGCAGTCATGACCAGCTTTGCAATATCCCACAAAATTGCAAGATACAGTAAGCTATTCTCTGATGGGGAGTTTATCAAAGACTATTTGGTGGAGTCTTCAGCGCTAATATGCCCTGAGAAAAAAGTCGCGTTTGCAAATGTGTCTCTCTCGAGGTGCTCTCGTAACGAGGCGGGTCGAGAACATCGCAGGGAATTTGGTGTTTCAACTGCAAAAGAAAACGGACAATTTTGTGTTGTTTTCCTTGGCTCTGTTCGACAGCTCTGACGTCTGTGATGCAGCCCAGTTACTTATCTTTGCACGTGGATTAACGAAAGACTGAGATGACGGAGGAGCTGGCAGCTATGTATGAGGGGCCAAACAGGCCATACATCATACATTTCTGTGTGTAATCTATTGGTTTACGTGTGAACACTATTGGTTTATGAATATTTACTATCGGTTTACGTGCATACTTAATTGGTTTGCATGCGCACAATACTGGTTTCATTCATATGAACTATATTGGTTCGTGTCCGTATATTATCGGTTTGTGCGTGAACTATATCCGTTTGTACATGCATACCACTGGTTTGCATATGAACTATATTGATTTGCGTGTGTATATCACTGGTTCCAGTACGATTTGTTATTGGTTTGTGAGTGAACTGCACTGGTTTACGCTTGCATGTTATCGGTTTGCGTATGAACTATATTGGCTTGTGTTCTGTGTCGGTCTAACAATGGATTTGCATATGCACTATAATGGTTTCATGCACGTCTTATACTGGTTTCATGTGGGTAACCAGTCGATTTTGCGCTTGAACTCTGTTGGTTGTTAACAGAAACTAATGTCACAGCAGTTCTGGCATGTAAAGTAATAATACTAGACCGAATATATATATAATTCTGGAGGAATGAAACACACAGGAAGCGTTCAGTCTCAGGCATACAAAAATCTCTAAGAAAAAAACTTTATTAACAATCTTAGCTCACGACTGCCACCCTTTGGTCACCACCAAAAAGTCATTTACATATATTTACACAAAGTCCACAAATGAGAGCATATTTACATTCATGTCAACACCCCCACTTGCTCTCATACCGTTACCATCATCAAAAAGAAAAATTAACTTCTGTTCACATCAAGTACAATCTTCTGTGTATCTTTAATCTCCAAACATAAATGAGGTAAATTTAATCAACTTAAATGTTGTCGCAGGCTTTGTCATTACATCTGCCACCATTTGTTCTGTTGGGCAATAGACCAAACATATTTTTCCATCATTCAATGAAGACCTAACAAAATTATATTTTATGTCCACATGTTTGCATATCTGTCTGCTCACAGGATTCTTTGTCAGTGCAATCGCACCCTGGTTGTCCTCATATATTATAGGTGGTTCATTCTGGTGCTCATCAATGCCTTCTAATAGCTGCATTAGGTACAGGCATTCCTGTGTGGTTGCAGCTAAAGCCATATATTCTGCCTCACAAGTAGACAGTGCAACAGTTGGTTGCTTTTTGGTTCTCCACGAAATCAAAGGACCATTCTCATTAAGACTCACGCAAAAACCAGTTGTACTGCGCCTGTCGACTACATCAGCCGCCCAGTCCGCATCACTGTATGCATATAGTCTCAGTTTATCATCGTCACATCTCCTGTAACACAGTTCTTTCTCAGATGTGCCTTTTAAATATCTCAGTAACATGTTTAACTGTACACCACTGTTCCTCTGTTGGCTTAGTAAAGTACTGAGACAGTTTACTAACAATAAAACTGAGATCAGGTCTTGTACATGTAGTGAGGTAGATAAGGCTGCCTACAGCCTCTCTGTATTTCCTGACATCCTGCATCATTTCTGCATCACCAGTGTAGCTCAACTTTTGCTCACAGGGTGTCATTCTTGGCTTACAGTGTTCATATCAAATCTTTCCAGGATTTTTTCCACATACCTCTTTTGTGACATTTTCACACATCCATTGCCTTGCTCAAAATCAATACCAAGAAAATGTTTCAGCTTACCCATGTCTTTCATTTTAAATTTTTCAGTGAGCATTTCCTTTACTACATTCAGTGCGTTTTCATCACTGGCAGCAATAATCAAGTCATCCACCCACACAATCATGATCACTTTCTCAATTCCTGTTTCCTTTGTATAAACACAATGATCAGCCGGGTTCTGCACAAACCCGTTCTCAGTCAGACACTCATGCAACATTTTGTTCCAATTTCTGCCCGATTGTTTTAGTCCATACAATGACTTTTTCAATTTATACACCAGTTTCTTATTTGTGCCACATTTGACCTCATAACCCTCTGGCTGTTCAATGTAGATCTCACAATCTATTGGTGCATGTAAATAAGCAGTTTTTACATCCATCTGATGTAAGATTAGGTTTTCTTGTATACTGCTTTCTGCATTAGCACTCTGATGCTGGTTATATTGACAGTAGGAGAGAACATCTCCTCGTAGTCAATTCCCATTTTTTGACTATATCCCTTGGCCACAAATCGTGCTTTGAATTTGTCAGACCCATCAACGTCTTTCTTAACTGTATACACCCATCTACCCCCCACTGCTTTCTTACCCTCAGGTAAGCTGGTTAGGGTAAATGCATCATTATCTTTCAGGGATTGCATTTCTTCATCCATTGCATTACACCACTCCTTTGAGTTTGGTGAATGAACAGCTTCCCTGAATGAGAGGGGTACATTACACATCACTCTGTAGCAGAAATCAATGTTAGACAGAATTTGGTCATCACTCTCTTCTCCCAATACATAATCATTTAAATAAGCAGGTCTCTTTCTTACTCGGGAGGGGTATTGCTTGGACTCACTAACAGTATCATCTGCCTGTGTTTGGTCTGTTGCCTCAGGACTATCTACTGGAACCTGATCCTGGACGTGCCCAGAACTCACACCAGTGTTTTGCCTGGTCTTGCTAACCCTGTTCGACATTTCCAAATCATCAATGTCAGTCTGAGTTTCCCGCTCTATAATAGTCTTAGTCACGAATTTTACTAACCTGTGCTTCTGCACCTTCCCATTTTCAGGATAGTAAACCATGTAAGCCGGACTATTTTTGTCGTACCCAACAAAGATTCCCTTTTCACATTTTGAATCAAGCTTTCTCTTGTCCTGTTTATAGGCATAACACAAAGACCCAAACTTTTGCATCCTAGAGAGGTCAGGGCGCCTTCCTGTCAGCATAAAGTAAAGTGTTTGTTCTGTACGCCTGTTGAAACATCTGTTTCTTATTACAGCTGCTGTCTGTACTGCATATGTCCACAAATCTTTTCGTAATTCACTCTCTATCAGCATACACCTTGCCATGTCAAACAATGTCCGCCAATTTCTCTCAGCAGTACCATTCTGATGGGGCGAGTATGGAGCTGAGGTCTCATGTCTAATCCTATTTTTGCTGAGTAGTGCCTGGTAATTGTTCCCTGTGAATTCTGTGCCGTTGTCTGATCTATGGCATTTAATGTGCCCATATGGGGCAGTATCAGCAAGAAATTTTTCTGTTGCAGATGTTGTGTCACTCTTATTTCTCAAAAAGTACACAAAAATCGTACTGGAAAAATCGTCAGTAAACGACAATGCAAATCTGTACCCATCTCTAGACTCTGGGTCTATTGGTCCAGCAAGATCGGTGTGCACCAACTCAAGAGCTGTTTTGGCTCTTACATCTGGCTCTTTGTTACGTGTCTGGACAAATTTTCCCTGGATACTCACCTCACAGTGCAGTACTGATTTGTCTGGTTTACCTTTGATTGTCATACCACTAACAACTCCCTGTAATTTCTGAATGTCATCATAATTACAATGCCCCAAAATATCATGCCATGTCTGCATGTCATGAGAGCTCTTACATTGATCATCACATTCATCATTTACTGTTTGTAAATAGTATAGTCTGTTATGCTCATGAATGTGGAATTTTGTACCGTCTCTGTGTTGGAGGATGTCTTTTCCTTGCTTAAAGATAATAGTTGCTCCGTTGGAAGTAGCTGCTTTCACAGAAAAGATATCCTGCGGGTAGGAGGGGATGTAAAATGCCTGTCTCAACGTCGTGGTGTGGCGCTGTCCTCTGTTGTCCATCAAACAGAGCTCTGCATCACCTCTGCGCTCCGCGACTCCATGGCACCTCGTGCCATCGGCCAGCTCTACACAGTGCGTCTCGGCTTGGAAACTATCGTCGAACGTCTTAAACTTTGTTATATCCGTGACGAAATGTGAGGTTTCCCCGGTATCAACCATCAGACCAGTCATATTCATGTCGTGTCTTGTTTGGACCCCCGCCATTCTGTCGCTCATTCGGAATGCATATTCCTTGCCGCTCATCTCCTCTGAAACTTGTCTCGCATTGTCGCATCGCTGTTTCCGTCTGCAGTTTGCGTCTCGGTGTGTGGAGTTTTTACACCAGCTGCACCATTGTTTGCGTTGACATGCTTTTGCCTTGTGTCCTTTTAGACCACATCTGAAACACACTATATCCGTACTCTCGGTTCCCCAGTCACTCGTACTCACCGAAGCAGGTTTCGCACTTGGTTGCATTCGCGCTTTCATCACGTTGTCGTCGGACGTTGTGGCGCGCATCTTTTCAGTGTCTTCGTGATGGCCGTCTCCGCACGTATGACATACTCAGTCACACTTTTGCTACTTAACTTTCGGAGTGAGGTCAGTTCTGTGTACAGGCTAATTACACATGGCTTTCCTTTACCTGCATAATAGAATCTTTAACGCTTTTCCTCCATCGTCTGCTGCTTCTTGCATCACCAGCGATAAACTCTTATCATCGAGGAACTGGATTAATTCAGCATATGCCTCCGCATTTTTCTCCTCTGCCTCGTCTTCGTCGTCTGTGGGCTCTTTTAAAATTGTATCTTTTAGACCTTGCAACTGAAGATGGCCCAAAAATTTTGTCTCCCACAGCTCATAGTTCTTTTCATCTCCATCAAAAATTAGCCGAGACCATCGACTACTTGACTCGGCGACCCGTCTACTCATGGTTCTAGTATATCACACAAACTCTCACCGGACACGCGGTACGTTGCGATGTTTCTTTCGGCGAGTAAAAGAAACACTCTGGGCCCATAACCTGTTAGCAGAAACTAATGCCACAGCAGTTCTGGCGTGTAAAGTAATAATACTAGACCGAATATATACAGTATATAATTCTGGAGGAATGAAACACACGGGAAGCGTTCAGTCTCAGGCATACAAAAATCTCTAAGAAAAAAACTTTATTAACAATCTTAGCTCACGACTGCCACCCTTTGGTTACCACCAAAAAGTCATTTACGTATATTTACACAAAGTCCACAAATGACAGCATATTTACATTCATGTCAACAGTTATATGTGTGTACTATGTCAGTTTCGCGTATGAAACATATTGGTTATGCATGCGCAACCCATCGCAACTCTGTGTATGAACTACAGTATATTGGTTGTTCACGTGATCTTCAGAGAAAATGGGCGGGGCAAGAAACAAGAACTCAAGGGCCGGTAGAGTCATGGAGTGTAAAGACAAGTGTCTAGGAGACGCATCTGCGTTTAAACGGCACTATATATTTTTTCCGCACCATACGTTTGCGAAAGGACTTGGTGGTAATTATTACTATTTAACAGAATCTACCCTTGAGTCTGTAATGAACACAAGGCTGAAGTTAGGTATGTATTCGGCCGTCTTCTTATTCGGACCCATCTACATGTTTGCTTGCAACCCGCAGCTGTACTTGTTCACACAGTATTTGCAAAACTGTTACTTATTCTAAAGGCAAAATATTCAACATTTACGATTGACATCTTTATGCAACATAACACGTAGTTACTACTAGTTAGATTTATTATGCCCGGCGACCCCGCACCGCACCGCACAGACAGGTGAAGTGACATGCTCAGGGTCACACAGTGTCAGTCCCAGGATTTGAACCCACGAACAAAGGGTTGAAAGTGCAAAGCCCTAACCGCAATGCTTGCACATCTATAACGTGTATATTAATTGACTAAACGTGTCAATTCTTTGAAAAGCTAAACATTTAACATTTAGGACCTGCATGGGTCAGTTACATCATATTGGGCCACCTTACCTTTCACAGTTTTGTGAAAAGACAGATACGTTTTTTTAAGATGCAGCGGAGTTTTGCTCTGCCCAGTGCGAGTATCAGGGTAAAACTGACAATGTATTCCCACTTCAATATCAGATAAATGGGATTTACTGTGATATTTAATGGGCACTGTAAAGTGTTAAATGACGTTGGGCCACCTTAATTTTCATATTTTTGTGACATTGGCATATATAAACTTGTCCAGGACAGATTCATTTGTTAAATTAGAGTTTAACAATTTTGATCCGTGCAGGACCAAAATGTGGAATATTTATTTTTTCAAATAATGGATCAGTCTGTAATGATGCAGACTGATCCATTAATGATTAACGTACACGCTGTAGAATATTTTGCCTTGCTGTTATAATAGAATAAGAAGCTGCTTTGCAAAAGCTGTGTGAATAAGTAGCTGACTGCAAGCTTATACAGGAAGTAGCTGGGAGTGAATAAAATGCCAGCCGAATGTGTACCTAACTTCAGCCCTGTGATCATTTCAGAATTAAAGGAAAATACTGGTAAAAAGAATTACCACCAAGCCATTTCACAAACATACAGTGACGTGCAAAAATATTCAGTCCCTTTAAAAGTCATCCTAATTTTCTGCATGACAAAAGATTTGTCCACATATTTATCCATTTGGTATTTTTAAAGTGAACTCTTGTGCTTTAACAAAACATTATCAAAATGCAAATAACTAAAGAAAAACTCCAAAGTGAATGTTTGCCTAAGCATTCAAGCCCAACATATTCATACTTTGTCAAGAACCTTTATGCTGCAGTAACTGCCTTCATTCTTTTGGGGTATGTAAATATGTCGCAGTTCTGCACATTGCTCAGGCGTGATTCTTCCCTATTCTTCTTGGCATGATTCCTAGGTACCCTCTATGTTGGTGGGATGGTATCTCTGAACAGCAGTTTTCAAACAGTGCCCCAGATTCTCAACAGGGTTAAGATCAGGGCTTTGACTTGGCCATTCTGAAACATTCACCTGTCTGTTTTTGAGCCATCCCAGTGTCACTTTGGTCTAATGCTTAGGGTCATTGTCATCTTGAAAGATGAATCTTCTCCCAAGCTTTAAATTCATAGCAGACTGGAACGAGTTCTCCTGCAATATTGTGTGGTATTGTTCCTTCAATTCTGACAAGATTCTCAGTCCCAGCACATGAAAAACATCCCCATAGCAAGATGTTGCCACCACCAGATTCCACTGTAGGTCTGGTGTTTCTTGTGGCATGGGCAGTGTTTGTTTTACACCACACATTCTGTACCTCTTTGAAGTCTGAGAAAAAAGTTCTATTTTGGTTTCATTTGACCATAAACCCTTCTCCCCACATTTAAGTGAAAAAACACCATTTGTGCTCTAATGTGGACCATCTTAAGGAATGGTTTCTTTCTTGCCACCCTCCTGTGGCCTGTTTAATGGAGAGCTCTTGAAATTGTGGACCCTTGCACCTTCACTCCAGTTTCAGCCAAAAAGCATTGCAAACATCTGAGAGTGACGGTTGGATTTCTGGGCTCCTCTCTCTCCAGTTGATGTCTAACTCTGATGTTCAGTCTTGAGGGACGGCCTGTTCTAGTAAGAGTCTGGGTGCTGTGATGAACCTTCCACTTTCTGATGATGGATCCAGCAGTGCACAATGGGACATTCAAACTCTTGATATTTTTATAGTCCTTTCCTGCTACCTTGTGCATTTCAATAACTTCACATCAGCAGAATGCTCCTCTGTCTTCATTTTTTCAGACTGTCCACCAAAGACTACGGCCCCTATGAAGGGGGCTTTTTATATCCAGAGAGAAAGGAGCACCTCATTATGTTTAATATGACTGTCAGATGTCTGCCACCTTTGTAATTAATTTGTCATTGGTGTAAACCTGGAGCTTCCAAAGCACAACTGCAGAGGTTTAAACACTTATGTAAACACCAACTTTGGAGATTTTCTTCTTCAATTAAATATCTACATAAAATAGTTTATTTTGACTTTGGAAATGTTTTGTTACAGCATAAGAAAAAATACGGAATGAATAAATATGTGTACAAATATTTTGTCTTGCATAAAATTATGACAACTTTCAAGGGGATTGAATACTTTTGCACGTCACAGTATGTTTGTGAAAGGGTTTGGTGGTAATTATTTTTAAGTTAGGTGCACATTCAGCTGTGTTTTTATTCACTTCTAGCTATATCCAGTATAAGCTTGCAGTCAGCTACTTATTCACAAACCAGCTTCTTCTTCTATATTAACAGCAAGGCAAAATATTCTACAGTGTGTACATTAATCCACAAACTGATCCATTATTTGAAAAAATAAATATTCCAGATTATCAACCAAAACTTGAACGGGTTGAAAATGTTAAACTCAGCTTTAACAATGGAATCTGTCCTGGTCAAGTTTATATTATGCCAATTAATATACACGTTGTAGATGTGCAAGCATTGTGGCGTAGTGTTTAAGACTGCACTTTTAAACTGAGTTCATAGGTTCAAGTCCTGATAATGACACCATGTGACCATAAACAAGTCACTTCACCTGTCTGTGCGGCGCGGGGGGCACTTGGCGAATGTAACCAGTAGTATCTAAATGTTGTATGTTGGATAAAGGCGTTAGTAAATGTAGAATATTTTGCCTTCAGAATGAATAACTGGTTTCAAAAGTTGTGTGAAAAAGTACTGTGGCTGGGTGCGAGCAAACATGATCCTGGAAGCGAATAAGAAGACGGCCCAATAAGTACCTAATTTCAGCCTTGTGTTCATTACAGACTGAAGGGTAGATTCTGTTAAATAGTAATAATTACCACCAAGTCCTTTCGCAAACGCATTGTGCGGAAAAAAATACATAGTGCCGTTTAAACACAGATGCGTCTCCTAGACACAACTCTTTACACTCCATGACTCTACCGGCCCTTGAGTTCCTGTTTCTTGCCCCGCCCATTTCCTCTGAAGATCACGTGAACAACCAATATAGTTCACACGCAGAACCGATATAGTTCATACACAGAGTTGCGATAGGGTGCGCACGCATAACCAATATGTTTCATACGCAAAACCGACATAGTGCATACATACAGCCAATAGAGTTCAAGCGCAAAATCGACAGGTTACCCACATGAAACCAGTATAAGACGTGCATGAAACCAATATAGTGCATACGCAAATCCATTGTTAGACCGACACAGAACACAAGCCAATATAGTTCATACGCAAACCGATAACCAATGCAGTTCACTCACAAACCAATAACAAATCATACTGGAACCAGTGATATACACACGCAAACCAATATAGTTCATATGCAAACCAGTGGTATGCACGTACAAACAGATATAGTTCACGTACAAACCGATAATATACGGTCACGAATCAATATAGTTCATATGAATGAAACCAGTATTGTGCGCACGCAAAGCAATTAAGTATGCACGCAAACCGATAGTAAATATTCAAAAACCAATAGTGTTCACACGTAAACCAATAGATTACACACAGAAATATATGATTTATGGCCTGTTTGTCCACTCATAGCTATGCGGCCAATGAAAGGGACTACAACGGGGAGTGATTTGTTCACAAAGGTAAATGCATCCATGGACATGCTGGGACTAAAATGGGATAAACTGGTAGATGTTACAACCGATGGCTGTCCAAATCTGACGGGGAAAAATGTTGGACTTTTGAGGCGGATGCAAGATAAAGTGACTGAACTTAACCCAGAACAGAAATTGATATTTCTGCATTGTATCATTCATTAGGAGATATTGTGCAAGTCAGTGCAAAAAATTAGCCATGTTGTCGATGTTGTAACTAAAATAGTTAATTTCATCAGGGCCAGAGCACTGAATCACAGACAGTTTGTTTCACTGTTAGAGGAGCATGAAAGTGAACATAGTGACATAGGCTACCAGACAGCTGTGAGATGGCTCAGCCTTGGCAAGGTGCTTAACCCATTTATGCTTAAGGAGTTTGTGCACGAAATTAGCATATGTTGTGTAGAAAAATATAAGGAACAAAAATTTGAAGAGAAAAAAAAATGTATTACATTCCATTGTTGTTATGTGGCGTGCCAAAATTGGAACACTAGGCAAATCCACTTCTTACATTATACATAACGTATAAAATTACCTGACTGTCGTTCCAATAATGGAACACGAGGCATTAATGGGTTAAAAGAGTATGGGACCAGAGAGCAGAGATTCGGGAGTTTTGTGAAAAGAGAGACAAGGACATTCCAGAGCTCTCAGATACACACTAGATTGCAGATCTGGCCTTTGCTGTTGATGTGATTGCACTAATGAATGAACTAAATACCAAGCTGCAAGGCAAAGGCCTCTTTGCACACAAAATGTATAGCTTGGTGACAGCTTTCATGAGAAAGTTGAAGTTTCTTTCAAGTCAATTAGAGGGCAAAATTCTCACTCGCATGCCAACACTGAAAGAAGTCGAACTATCAGCTGATCACCTCCACAAGTATTCATCCATGTTAGGGGCACTGCATGGTGAGTATTCAAGAAGATTTGAAGATTTCAAAACAGTTGAGAGTGAAATGCACATGATTTCTTCTCCCTTTACTTATAGTGTGGCTAATGCACCCAGTGATGTCCAGTTTGAACTCATTGATCTGCAGTCTGATAATCTACTGGCAGAGCACTTGAAGTCAGTATCACTGGTAGAGTTTTATTCCTCTCTCAAAGAGGAAATCTTCCCACACTTGAGGAGGCATGCTCAGAGGATGTTGGTTCTCTTTGGATCTACCTACATCTGTGAACTAACATTCTCAGTGATGAAGTTTAACAAATCCAGATATAGATTCTCTCTCACTGATGATCACTTGTGTGCTGTCCTTCGCATATCCACTTCAGATATTCAACCTGACTTCAGTGTACTTGTTCAAGCCCAAAACAGGCTAGACTTCTCTCACTGAACACCAAAAGAACTGAAGTAAATTAATGTGATGTTGGTCTTTGAAAACTAGTTAATAAAGTTATGATGCTATTTTTTAAATTCTGCAAAAATGCACATTTTCTAAATTGTTTTTATAAATGTTCCTTAAATAGTGTAATAATTCTGTTTGATTGACTGTTTGACATGTTTGGTTTACTGTGCTTTATCAATGTAAGTTGAGGCTGCTATTTTACATTAAGTTATGATGCTAGTTTTTTTAAACATTACAAAAGTTGAAATTTTCTAAACTGTTTTTTATGATTGTTCATTAAATAGAATTATATATATACCCATCCATCCATTATCCAACCTGCTATGTCCTAACTACAGTGTCACGGGGGTCTGCTGGAGCCAATCCCAGCCAACACAGGGTGCAAGGCAGGAAACCCAGGCAGGGTGCCAGTCCACCACAGATTTTATATATATATATATATATATATACAGTCGAGTCTCGCTTATCTGACATAAACGGACCGGCAGAACGTTGGATAAGTGAAAATGTCAGATAATGGGAGGTGTTAAGAAAAAGCCTATTAAACGTCAAACTATGTTATAATTTTGCACATTACGAACCTAATACAGTGGAACCTCGGTTCACAAACGTCTCTGGACACGTACAAATCGGGTTATGACCAAAAAGTTCGCCAAACTTTTGTATCTGTTCACGACCACACACTAGGTATACGAACGAGCCAGTTTCCCTTTCGGTTTGTGCGCACCGATGATTTCCGCACGTGTTCAGTCTCTCCCTGTGCATTCCCTGTGCAGCAAGAGAGAGAGAGAGCGCGAGAGAAACACAGACTGACTGAATTTGTGAAACGTGAATGATAACAAAATTGGCCTACAACAGCCACATATGCAAATATTAGCTTGAGTGGTGTTTTGCCTTGGAAGAGAACTATATTACTCGACTTTCCCTTTTTGTATCCTTTATTGTGTAGAATTCATTAGAATGCCTCAAATCACATAGACTTACCACTGTTTATATGGTATTGTACTTTATAAGTTCTTCCCATCTTCCCTACATTTATAATCTCAGGCAATTATATAGAGTAAAATGACAAGCAGGAGTTAAGTTACAACTTAATAATACCATTCATCAAATAATATAATACTCATAAGATAATAATAATAAGCAAAGTACATGTGAATACTGGCAAACATAAAACCTGATGAATGCTAGATGTGTAACTTCAGGCTGCACACAGTCTTGTAATACTCAAATGTCTCTGGTCAAGTTATCATTTCTAGTCAACTTTCTTTAGGACAGGCTGTATGCTTGTCTCAAAATGGCTGCCATGTTGTGCTCTTCATTGTGGTGTTCTCTTCATGGCCATGGTGTGAGAGAGAGGGAAGGGTAAAGTGACCAAATGTATACATTCTTTGTCCAAATCCTTAGGCTAATAGGGCATTGTGATAGTAGAAAACTGAGATGCGGCAGCAAAGCTTGGTAGCAAAGTGGCTACGCCATAGTGGCTGTATACTGAGATGCAAGTTATATTGTACATCGTGCATTCAAAAAGCCGTGCATTCAAAGTGTTATATAAATTGACTGTAATCTACATATAATATTTACCTTTAAATAACTGCCCATGAATCCTATTTACTGATCCATATCAAAGTATGCTAATCTATACTAATAAAAGGCAAAGCCCTCACTGACTCACTCACTCACTCACTCATCACTAATTCTCCAACTTCCCGTGTAGGTGGAAGGCTGAAATTTAGCAGGATCATTCCTTACAGCTTACTTACAAAAGTTAGGCAGGTTTCATTTCGAAATTCTACGCGTAACGATCATAACTGGAACCTACTTTCGTTCATATACTGTATACGGCCCTAGCCTGCAGCTCGGTCGCCGTGTGAGGCAGAGTTGCGTCTTGCATCATCACACCTCCCACGTAATTGAGTGCCTGCCCATATAAGGTAAATATTAAGGTAAGGTGAAGGACTGTGCTTAGCATATTCATAAGTGCAGCTACTGCGGAAACCCTCCCTCAGCGAAAGTGCGAGAGAAACTTTTAAGTGCCGGGTCTGAGCTAAAATTAAATAAAGCCTTGGACATCGCAAGATCGCACAAGATATTCGCGAGATACAAGTTTAATGAGAAGACGCAGGGTATAAAGCCTCGATGCTAAAGACCTGGCGAAGTCATGGAGAACATGGAAGGACGAGTTCATATTATACACAGAACCTGCAATGCCGGAGGCAGAGGAAAACAAAATATCTGAATCACAAACTGATGTTAATTATATTTTGTCCATGAATACTTATTAAATAATTCCAAATAGTCTGTCCGCTTCCTTTCATAGCTTTTCCGATGGTTATGCTGCTTCCAGACATGTATTTTCGTATTTAACCAATCACATTTCAGCCATCATTTGCTGCCAGGCAGAGAGGCCTTCACAATCCATTCTGCAGGCCCTCTAACACAGAATAAATGTCGATTAAACTGTTGCTTCAACCAATCAGATTTTGAGTTGGTGTCAGTAGGGCCCTCTAGCAGGCGTACGGCAACGTCACCGTATTCAGACCCATTGATTGGATAGAAGCCGATATGAGGAACTCTACACGACCACTGAATGCACCGCAGGCGCTCCGAGCGCAAGATCCTCGCGCGCATTACTGCCAACTCCATGGCAGGATTCTGGACAATATTTGCCAGACACAGACCAGATTTCAAGACCACGAAAAACTGATGTTTGTCACGCTCCTCGACCCCCAGAAGTTTCAGGAATACAAGAAAAATTTCCCGCATGCAGCCTTCTCCAGTTTAACACAAGAGTCACGGAGCAGTTTTGATCTGTCTCGGCTAAAAACAGAACTGACTGTAATGTATGCCATGGATGATTTTGCAGGGAAACTTCCCACTGATCTCCTTGACTTCCTTCATCACAAAAATCTGAATGAGAGCATGGGGCAGCTGTTCACATTGGTATATTTGGACGGTGACCATTCCCATGTACACTGCTTCTGTCGAGCGGACATTTTCAGCCCTAAAGCGAATTAAAACTTATGCCAGAAAATAGACAGGGCAGGTTTGACTTTCAGCATTAGCTTCGATGGCGATAGAAAGGGACTTTTTGATGGAACTGAAGTGCACGGATAATCTGTACGACAGAGTAATTGAACTGTTTTTGAGGAAAGAGAGGAGGATGGATTTTGTTTACAAATAATCCAAATTTTTGGTGAGTAAAATGTGATTTTCCTAAATAATATTGCAAGTTTATGAGTTATTATTGATGTTTTTTATGTGTGTTGCAGCTGTAGCTGCAGTAGAAAGGAACTTGTTCACTTCTGGTTTGTCTATTCAATAAAGGCATTTATTGTGGCTACAGGAGTTATCTATCTGCGATGCAGCGGCTCTTTATACTGTATTTCTTCATATTAAGATGGTTTTTATAACAATAAATGTAGTTTTTGAGGGGCGGGTTAATTCAGACAGAGCACTACTTAAGGCCTAGGTGTGAAATGCACAGTCTGCCACTGGACCAGATGAAACGTAAATTTGATGAACATTACAACCCGAAAGTAAACGAAACTGTAGAGAGGTTCAGATTATACTTCTCCCAGTGCGTCTCTCTAAATCCTCCGTGCGGGAACATTATCATAAGGCTTAACAATCTTATTGTTACACCTTCTACGTGCACCGAACTGTCCTTATTACGAAGTCTTCCTTGCTTTACCGCTGGCTGCTTCTTTCCATTCACCTTCCTAGCTCTATATTTAAACAGTTTTCCTTCTCACTTTTCCGCTCCCTTTTCGTTCAAAATATGCGCCTCCTTACCTTTTTACAGTCAGCTCCCCTTACATCACACCATGGTACGTTTAACACAAGTTAATACCGGGAATGCCTGTTAAACATCTTACATTCACGAGTAGCGATTTGCATAGTGAACACTTCGATGAATGAAACCTGTTATCTTTACAATGGTTGACAAACACGGAATGTAACTTCAAAACAACACGTCCTCCAAATACGAACCTGATTAAAAGAAATAATGATAATCAATTCCTTGATGACAGCAACACTCATAACAGTGACAAAACAATTACATTGACAATCAGGTTATGTTATTTTTAAAATGTTTCTTTTTCTTTTTCATAACTTCTTTAACACACTACTTCTCCGCTGCGAAGCGCGGGTATTTTACTAGTAACTTAATATTTCCACCCAATCAGTGCACTATAACAGAGATTTATTTTTTTTTTCTAGTGACTATGGAGATCTTCTTTTATTGTACCAGGAGTGTAATCATCAAGTCACAAATGGTGATGAATTATGGAAAATGATATTGTATGGAATTTTAATGTAAGTTTTACTGCAAGTGTATTTGAAAGAGGCGTATACTTTGAATTCAAATAATCTTTTAGCAATGCATTTAAAGTCTAAAGACGTGATAGTTTAAGTTTATTTTGCCATGCCCTTGTCTTCCATGATTCACCAGTTTTATAATAATTATTATCTTTGTTGTTCTTATTGTTGGGTTATTGTCCATGTTGTAGCCTATAATATTTTTTGTCCACACACACCTGTGATGATGCGGGTTCACTCCATGCTCCCATCTTGCTTTTGGGAGACCTTGAACCCAATACTGTTGGTAATGTCACCAATGAGCTAGGCAGTGAGGCACAACAAAGCAAGGGGATGGTGCAAAAAAGTGCAAAAGTGCTTTTATTAAAACAGCAAACAAAAACAAAGTGACCAAATTAAATAAAGTGCAGTGTATCAAATCTTCTCAGTTCCTTAAATAAATAATCCATTAAAACAGAGATGAAATCATGGAGGTTAAAATCCAATAGAAAAATCTTTTAAAACCCAAGGTTAAAACAATGGCATGAAGCAGTCTCTTTAAAAATTCCAAAGCATGGTGCGATTTCTCTTACCCTGGCAACTTTCCTATTTCTCCCTTCCGGGCCCCGCAACAGGGAGTCACCCTACCTGCAGGTGCAGCTGCCTTCCACACTGGTCCGGTACCCCTCCGATTCCAGGCTACGTCGGGCTCCATCCGGACAGAGACTTAGGTTCTTTCACCAGTGGCCAGGGTGCTCACGCTGAGGCTAAACCAGCCCAAAGCCTCCACAACTGCCGCTGCCTTTCGAAGGCCACTTTATAGGAAAGGACAGGCTTTCAAACAGAACTCAACCTTTTGACAACAAAAGAAATGGAATAACTCATTTTTAAATTGCAACATCATTACTATGAACATGGAGAAAAGGCTAATAAGATCTTAGCTCAACAAATCCACCAGCAGGAAGTTCACAGTGCAATACCAATAATTAGCAGCACAGACAAACACAAAATAATTGACCATAAAAATATAATGTACACATTTATAGACTACTATAATTCCTTATATTCTACTCAGTTTAAAGAAGACAAGACACAATTTAATACATTTTTCGATGCGTTGTAGATACCACAACTAGATACTCTCAGCGCAAAGGAATTGGATAAACCTTTCACACTCTCAGAATTACTAGATGCTATAAACTCACTTCAGAGTGGGAAAGCAACAGGCCCTGATGGCTACCCTGCCGAATTTTATTAAATATTTTCAATTAAGTACTAGGACTTAGCAAGTAGTAAATGGAAGTTGACAAGTAACTGTCTTGTTTTGAAGGGGTATGCAAGATTTGTTTTTGGACCTTGTTTTGTATTCATTTTAATTTTTAAAGCAATGACTCATTATAAACATAGGGAGTGTGTGGGAAAAAAAATGATTGGCTACAACATGGACAATAACCCAACAAAGATAATAATTATTATAAAACTGGTGAATCATGGAAGACAAGGGCATGGGAAAATAAACTTAAACGATATTTCCATTTTATATGGGGGTTGCTATCTCCAATAGAGATTTCAGCATGACCTTTCCTAATGCTAACCATTTCCATTTATATATATATATAGTTGTGAATTTTTTAATTCTATGATTGCTATATGGTGGAAATAAAATTTCTCTTTTTCTGTTCATTTTAAATAAAAGATGCGGGCAAATCCACACAGTCCACAGCCACACTTAGAACCATTCGAGAAGACTAAGAGTTAGACAAGAGTGAGATCAATAAACAAAATAAATGCCACAACCAAAGTTAAATATGAAGTAACAAAGAAACAATTCACAACAAAGTTAGACACTAAATTGCTTACACCAAAACTACTTATGGTGTCATGCTAATAATGTGGATTTGCTTTTAATAATTGGTTCTTACTAATGTTTCTTAGCTTGGTAATTAAATTTTTCTTGATTAATTATCCTCTTTCCTTTTCCTTTTGATTAAACCCGGCCCCTCAATTACTGGGTGTGCTGTCATTTAGGCAGTTAGCTGAAGCGGCCATGTTTAAAGGTTCTACTGACCCCATGCTGGTGGCTGGACATTGAGTTTTAAGTGGATTTATCATTCCTAACTAAGTTTTGGGTAATTGTTTCCGATAGGGGTTGCTAGCTCCCTAGTTGGAATAAGTTCTTTTGTAATTGCGGCGTTTTAAGTAACCGAAAACTATATAGATATGTTATTAAAAAGTGATATCCCTCCCATAGTGATACGGCAGTAAAAATCACATAAGAGAAGATAACTTAGCTTTCTTTACTGACGATTTACGCGGCATTACAGATGGGAAGCCATAGCAAGACAATTGCCAAGGTGGGATCTTGATCTATACAGTCTGCCATTTTTCGTCACTGCGCTGGAAGGCTTTTCAGGACAGATGACGATATCACCCATCCGTCCGTCGGCTTCAAAGTGTTTGGCTGCTGTCCAAGTCTTTTTATACTGTCTTCTCCACGTGTAGGCCCCCTCTTACTTAGGTAAATAGTCCATTTCCAAACAAGGAAAGAAGATTTTGTGCTGACTGTTAACAGAGGACAAAATAGTATACACCTGTCTTTGTGCTGACTATACATTCCTCCAGCTATCTTTGTCTATCTTGTTCTATGCTTGGCCCAGCACTTCTAAATGCCGAGAGCCCCTATGTACTAACTTTGGTCTGGCCTGTACATGTGAGTGGATTTATAAAATAATTTTTGTACAGAGCATAGTGACATTAAACTTATATTCTTATTACAGTAATGTCTTGTAATAATTATACATTCTCTTGCAAAGTAAAACTTAGTTTTGTTCCCAGGTTCAGTCGTGGTGTACTACTCCTGCTACAGGTTTTCATTCCAATTAGTGGTTCAGTCTTATTTCTGAATGATCTACTTGTTTAATTAGTATTTTCCTTCTCTTATTTTTAATTCAGAAATATTTGACAGTTTATTTACAAGCAAATAACATTAAGAAATTTGCATCTTTTGCCATAAATTTTTGAGTAGCACCCCAGGACTGGACTTGGGAGTCCCTGTTGCATATTAAGAAAAGTTAATTATGCGCCCATTTTCCAAATATGTCTTTTCTATTATAGGATCATTAAGAAAGAAGACAACCTTCTATTTCTAGTGCATGGAAACGGCAGGATGCTTTTAAAGGTACGTTTTAACATAACCCCTGCCACAGTCCCTTAAGTTTAAATCTTCTGCCTGGTCGTTATCTGTAAGGGGTTTGCATATTCATCCTGTGTTTTCATGGACTGCCCTCTTTAACTACTCCAGTTTCCCACTCACATCTCCAAAGACAAGAAGGATAGGTTGGTTGGAGCTCTAAAACAGACCTTGTGTGTGTGCGTGCGTGTGCGTGTAAGCCATGTGAAGATCTGACACACAACCAAGGGCTGATTCTCGTCTTGCATCCGGTGCTGCCAGGATAGTCTCCCATCCCCTGTGACTCTGCAACAAATGAAGTGGGATGTTGGAGTGTTATGTTCTGATATTAAAGATTATGTATCCATCCCTTTTTCCACTTTTAAGTATGCTTTTCCGGTATGTAAGCCACAGTCTTAGCAACATCAGGCACAATGGAGGAATGAAGCCTCAACAGAACAGTGGTTCAACACAGAGAAAAGATTGTTAATTTAACAAGAAATACACTTGTAATGCAATGCTATATTGTTCATGACCAATTAGCATTTTAACATCAGCAAAACCAAGGAACTGGTTATTGACTCTTGTCACACCAAACAGCCTCTATGTCCAGTCACTATTCAAGGAGTGGATGTAGAGGTGGTCCACTCCTACAAGTACTTGAGGGGTCCACATTAATGACAAGTTGGACTGGTGTTGTAAAACAAAGGAACTATATAACAAAGGGCAGAGGGGGCTCGTTTTACTTAGGACACTGCATTCCTTTAATGTGGGAAGTGACGTCTTAAACATCTTTATAATTCTGCATAAAGTCTCACTGTGACTGTAGCTGCCATGTCAGAAGTTGTCTTCCTTTTAAAATTTCTTGCTTTATAGTCATTCTGGTGTTTGTTAAGACCAATGTGTGTGTGTGTGTACATTTATTTGTTTGTTTTCTTGTTTATCTACCTATTTATGTATTTATTTATTTAAAAAGCTTCTGTAAAAAGCCAAATTTCTCCCTGTGGACAAATAAAGATCTATCTATCTATCTATCTATCTATCTATCTATCTATCTATCTATCTATCTATCTATCTATCTATCTATCTATCTATCATAGTAACATATTAATATATATTATGGTTAACATTCCTCAAAAATACAGGTGGTCCAGATCTAATTACGCAGATCCAGATTGTCTGGATGACTTTGATTTATGCGAAGACGATTCCAGTTCGGAGCGAAGACGATTCTTCATGGCGTCAGTTCACACACTTCTTGATGGTCTGGGATTTTTCGGGTCATTTTCTATGTAATAAACTTAATAAGTTATAGCATAATGAAAATTGTATAATTAGATCTGGACCACCCAATATTTCAAAAAACATAGACATGGATCACGGACATTGACAGTGGCTCTACCACTCACATCTGAATGCTGTTAAGACTGAAGAAGAAACTGAAGAAGAAGAATTGAAGGAGAAAGGCCCAGAGAATGGAAAGAATGAGTCCTGTTCTATAAGAGTGGGACAAGGGATCATAGAAAACATTATTAGGTTTATATAGGGTGGGAAAAATGGACAATTAAAAAAGAACGAATCCTCAGAAATGTTGCATGACACATACAAAATAGAAGTTAATGAAAATACTACACCATAAACACAAGGTGGAGGTGTAGAGTAAATTCGTCTTGGCCATGCAATCAAAGTTGAATTGACAAATCATAATTCTTTATTTTACAAAACCAGGCTTACCTCAGATTATTTCTATCAAATGGCTAAAGATTATCATTATTACTAGCAACGACTCCCACTGCAAATTAAAAGATCTTTGATTGTATTCAATGTTGTGAACAGAATAATGGTAATAACAGACCTAATCAGTCATTCAGCTTTGCTTCCTTTAATTTAATAAAAATACTCACCTTGTTACGATGAAGAGACAAAGGTCCAAAACAAACAAAAATCATTTTATTTTGACCTGCCATATGAGTAACATTTGTCCCCAGTTATATTCCTTTATCTCTTAAATGATATTGTAATGTATGCTGGCATCTCAAAAATGACTGTTTAATGCTGGATGGAGAAAAGGCAAACCTATAGAGTACAAAGAAAAGTTTTCTCTCAATATGTTGACGTGACAATAATGGTCGTATAAACCTGCAATATAATTAATAAATGATCATACTGTAAAATATTCCAAAAGTAAACAGCATGCATATAATGAGCTGGTTCTTCACCTCACTTTCTGGGAAGCCCGCGTGGCTGCAGGTTTTTGTTCCCACCAGTCTAACAGTCACTGCATCATTTCCCTCAAATTAATCTCATTTGATTTGCTGGCCTTTTTGTGTTCTTTTACTCTGCAATCATAAAAGCAAAGCAGGGAGATTTTTACATCTACACAACATTTAGACATGTGTGTCTTTTTTCTGTAGCTTTAAATGTGTTTTTTTTCTATTAATTTGCCTTTTTTCTCTCCGCAGTTTGGTCCCTTAAATGTATCCTAATAATAACAATAAACAAGGAGCAGAGCAGAAACCCAAACGAATGACACTGAATGCTGAAAAGTGCCAACTACTTAATTAACACTAGTAAATAAATATTAACTGAATAGCCAGAACACTTGGAACAGCTGAATAAAAATCATAATGGGGATGAAAATCTTAAAAGCCAAGTTAAAAAAAACAGACATATCCGAGGTAAAACACATTAATGTATGGTACATTCAACGAAAATGGTTAAAACTTAATTTTCTAATTTCTGCATTACCAAAAAACTGCTGAATAACAACTTCCTTAAAAAAACAAGAACTTGTTTTGGAACAGAAACCTGCAGCCACGTGGGGTCCTCAGAGCGAAGATTAAGAACCAGCACTTTAGAATTCCCTGACTGGCCACTAGATGGTGCCATTGCAGTGCCAGTGTACTAGTAAGGCCCAACTCCTAAGGAATTTGACAAAGTGTCTTCTTATGGTGCGTGAAGATTTTTCAATAAATATTAGTTGTTTTTGCAGTAACACTTACTACGCACATGGAGCAGACCTTTTTGCTGACAGCATCAAACTCTGGTCAGTTACTGTAAGCCACTCTTGCCTGGACGTTCCCTTTCTTCTTTGAAATTCTTTTCTCATCTTTGCCCTTTTGTCTTTCTGGTTATGATCACCTACACTTTCACTGTGATTCAGGATCTTGTTTTCCATCTCCTGGTCCATTTCACTTTCAGTGTTCCTTATTGCCACAGACTCATTAGATCCTTATATATAAATTGAAAAACTGTATCTTTAGTATTTAGTGTGTCTCTTATCATCCTCTGTAAGCTGTTTCATATGATCAGACCTTCTATAACATATCAACTTTGAAACAAAGGAAACACAATTCTAAAACACAATCATAAGGTCTAGAAGTTACCCAGGAAGAGATTCCCTTGAATTTGAGATTCCTATTTATGTTCTTGGCCAGGCTGTGTGGTATTGTGGCGACAGCAGTTGTCTTAAACTAGAAGGTAACTTTGTCAATTCCCACCTCAGCTTTTCTGTGTGACCCAAAGACGGCCGCAGTTTGTGGCTGATTTTAAAAAAATAAATAATGCCTGAAATGTATCCTGACTTTATAAGCTGTCTTAGGTAAAGGGATCTGCTGGGTAAACATATCACAGGTACGCCCTAAAAACACTGTTTTGATTATTTCATATGATTTCTATATATTTGTAGGAGCTGAATTCATAAATGAAATCCATTTCTCTCCATCAGGTAACATTTTTTCATGAAATAAAATTTAAGCTGTTATAGCTTTTTATAATTTTCCTGTTATAATTAATTTAATTTCACTATTTTAATTTAATTTAATTTCATCCATCCATTTTCCACCCCGCTATATCCTAACACATCTGCTGGAGCCAATCCCAGCCATCACCGGGCACAAGGCAGGAACAGATCCCGGGCACACACACACCAAGCACACACTAGGGACGATTTAGGATCATCAATGCACCTAACATACATGTCTTTGGACTGTGGGAGGAAACTCACGCAAACACGGGGAGAACATGCAAACTCCACGCAGGGAGGACCTGGGAAGCAAACCCAGGTCTCCTTCGTGAGAGGCAGTAGCGCTACCACTGCGTCACTGTGCCATCTTAATGATAATTTATTTGAGTTTGAGTTTAATATTTTCTAATAATAAACTCAATCTTTAAAGAAAAACAGTTATTTCATTTTAAAATATGGTCAGAATGCAGCTGGAATTGAATGATGGAACATAGCAGCAGAGAGCAGCGATTGACGTCCTTAGGGCCCCATGTTTTCTTTGTGAGTGAGACAGCAGAGCGGGTGCAAGAATTGACATTAGCAAGCAAGAAACAAAGCTACAGCTTGGTACCAAAAACATCATCAGACATCATCAGTGCTGCTACCGCCATTTCATATTACGCCTGGTGTAATGAAGCAGTTTGTCAAAGCCCTATCAAAAGAAGGAGCCCAACTGATGTGTTTATGGTGAATGTTTCAGGGTTTGACTGAAGCAAAATTGAAAGCGGGCCCTTTCAAAGGAACAAAAATTAGAAAACTGATTTCGGATGCAGAATCTGATGGTGTGGTGAATGGCCTGCAACGAGAGGCTCAGTATCACTCAAAGTCTTTTCAAACAAAACTGTGAAAAAAGTGTATTGGTGAAGTTTAAGGATCGGTTCACAACATAATTCTCAAAGTTCACTTGTTGGATTTGCCTTTGGAGTTTTTCCCAGAAAATCTTGGAGCAGTTAGTGAGGAGCAGGGTGAAAGATTCCATCAGGATATCAAGGATGTGGAAAGAAGGTACCAGAGGCGGTGCGATGCCAGTCTGTTGGCAGACTATTGCTGGGTGATTTCATAGGGACGCACCAGAAAAAGGGTACACATGACAGACCACCAAACAAAGTTGTGGATCAAGACTATTAAGAAGTGACAAAAATTAGAGAAGCTAAATCTACAGAAAGCCAATGAATATGTATTGTTGTTTTCTTTACAGATATGTTTAAAAATATTAGACTAAATATTTTCATGTTTAGATGATTTAGAACAATATTGTACACATGAATAAACTGTGTGATTTGTAAAATTTTAGTAAATTTCATTTTAATTTTGTACTTAAATGTAATGTGATGGAAACATTCTAATTTATTATGTTTTAATAATAATAATAATAATAATAATAATAATAATAATAATAATAATGTGTTAATGAATGCAAATAGCAATAAGTATTCACAATACACACAACATTTTATGAGTGTAATTTATGCAGACCTGCATAATAATAACAATATTCAAGGAATCAGTAAACTGTGAGCTCATCTACAATTTGCTGTACAGCAATAGGAAGGTGATGACAACTCCTCACCCGGATCTTGCAAATAAGATGCTGGCTTTACATGGCAGCCACGGACCCGTCTCAGAGACGGACTTTGATTGACTACAGAAGTCAGATCTGGAGGCCAGAACATGAGTATCTGTGGTTGTTTGGATGTATCTCTATTTGAAATCAATGAAGCTTGAAAATTAAATGAGGTTTTAATAGCTTAATTTTGTTCCTGCTTTAACCCTACATCATTGTTTCATTAAATTAAACAATGAAGTACAAAGCAATGCTGAGGCCTGAATAGCAGAAAAAGCACTAAAATAGACTCAAAGCGCATTATTCACTTCCTGATTAGTTTCAAAAAATAGGAAGAGCACAAACATTTACTGTACATAACTGTATACATGCACAGCATCACTTAAGCCCAGCTTTGTACAGGTAATCAGTTACGGGTCAAAATGGAAACTCTTTATTCCATGATATTGTAATTGTCATGGACCAAACTTGACAGAGGCATGCTGTGGATTGTCAGAAAGGAAGGGAAGGGAAGTTGGTCATAAATGGAGACAAGGAAGGAAGGGCTGAAAAGATGGCATTTGCCTGTGAGACAGAAGCACATTGGAGGCATTTTTCTACCACTTAAGTCCATTGACCTTGGTGCAGGGTTCTCAGGAGATCTTGATCCTGGCATGGATTGGCCTAAGGTGCAGTGGACTATGAGGCACACGTTACCTCAAACTTCTTGTGAATAATGGGAGACTCTGGAATGGTGTAGCTTTTGGCAAAGCTTCTGAAAAACTAACAGTCCTTCTAAAGGCTACCTTTCACCAATGTTATCTGAATGGTAATGCATTCCTCTGTCTTTCAATCTCCCATTTCCCCCTGGGTAGTTACAATATGCGTTTAGTCCAATTGGCCATCTAATCATAAAGCCCTCCTCTTGTTGCCCCATTTTGGTGCCATTTTCTGCCATTTCGGATCAATTTAGCACAAATTCAGCATTATATCTACTTCGTTGCCTGTTCCACCTGAAGAACTTCTTTCAGAATATTTATATTTACCAAATGAATGATGCCATTCACGAAAAATATAACACAATATATGCCTAATCCTACAACACATTTTCCAAAAAAATGGCCCCTGACAACCTGAAATGAAAATGTAATATGATGGGGAAAATAGTCAAAAAATAATATACAGTATAACCCGCACAATCAATTGCTTTGGAGATTTCTTAAAACTTAGTATGTCTTGTTTTGTCTTTTCTGTGTTCAAAATTCATGTTTCATATACGGATTAATTAAAACAGAAAGATAAGGCAAACTAGATAATAAGATGGCAGCATCAGTCTCAGTGAGGCATTATGCAGGCATAGTGCTGCTGGTGTAAAAGAGCCCCAGTAGCATTTTTGACACACTTCTCCTAAATAATTCTTTGGCTGTAAGTATTCCGTGTTAGTGTGTAAGAGAGAAGATGTGCAGCATTCTTCATAATGGCACTGAGTTTTGTTTTAATTTTCTTCTTTGCTACAACCTCCAGGGGGTCAAGAGTATGTCCTATAACGAGATTGCCCTTTTAATCAGATTGTTGATTCGGTGGGCCTCTCTTGAAGTGGTGTTACCAGCCCAGCACACTGCAGTGTAGAAAATCACACCGGTCATCACAGAGTTATAGAAGATGTGAAAGATGACACTTCCCACATTAAAGAAATGCAGTCTCCTATGAAAAAATAGTCTGCTCTGCCCCTTCTTATATAGCTCCTCTGTGTTCCGAGCCACCTCTACATCCATTCCTTGAATTATGACCAGACAAAGAGGCTCTTTGATGCAGCAAAAGTCAATAATCAGTTCCTTGGTTTTGGTGATGTTAAAATGCAGACAATTCTCTTTCTACAAGGAAACAAACTTTTCCACCTGACTCATATGCTCTGTCTTATCCCCTTATTCAATATACCCCATAAGTGCAGAATCATCTGAGAATTTCTGCAAGAGACATCATGTGGGCCCTTATGTATAAACAGTGCGTACGCACAAAAATATTGCGTATGCCCGTTTCCGCGCTCACATTGTGATATATAAAAACTAAACTTGCGTAAAGCCATGTACATTCTCTCGGCAGCTCCACCTTTGCATATGCACGTTTCTGTTTGGTTTTGCAAACTGGTGGCACCCAACGTCAAAGCTGTGCGGCTGTTCCCGTGCGGTTTTCCTTTCTTTTTTAGATTCACATCCATGATGCGGCTTTATCAAATACACTGAAATTAACGACATATTGTTTATAAATTTAAGACACCTGATTGTAATCAACCTGTAACCATATAATGGTGCACGGAATGACCAAACTATTACAAATACCATAGCTCTTTTAGCATTGTTACTCTCAGTGTACCACTCAGAGTATCTTAACCTACTGTATCTGAGTGTGGAATCATAGCTGGTCAGCAGCTGATCAGAAAGCTCTATGGCAGGTTGTGTCGAGAGCGCAGAGGATTATTGAGATACAGCATCTAGCCCTGGAGAGCATATACAGCAAACGCTGCCTCATGAAAGCTACCAGCATCTGCATGGATTCCACTCAGTCTATTTGAACTTCACCCATCCAGCAAACACTTCGGAGCCTTTCCTGCATGGACCTTGAGGCTCAGAAACAGAAATGTAAGGGTCTATTTATATTGATTTGCATATTCAAAAGGGTGTAATTCTGGGAGGAATTAGGGTGGGGCAGCAGGTGTGTGTATATGTATTACATTTCACTCATGAGGCCCCTGGTTTTATATTTTTAGTCGGAGATGTACAGACTGAAGAGAAAAGGAGACAGGACTGTCCTTTGTGGTGTTTTAGTGTTGCTCACATCTGTAACAGAGATACAATCCTTGAGTCTCACAAACTGCGGTCTACCCGACAGATAGTCCATTATCCAGGACCCCGTAGGCTCATTCACCTGAATATCTCTGGGTTTACCCCTTAACAGAGACGGCTGGTTGGTATTGAAGGCATTGGAAAAATAATAAAACATACTCCTTACAGTGTTGACAGTTTTGTCCAGGTGAGAATAAGCCCTATGGAGCAGATAGGTAATTGCATCCCTCACATCCAATATTTGTCCTATAGGCAAACTGCAGTGGGTCCAGGTTGTCTACCACAAGTTGACTCATGTAGTCCAGGGACATGTCTCTCAAAGGTCTTTATGATGTTGAGATGTAAGTGCCACTGGTCTGTACTCATTATGTGGAGAGGCACCTTAGGAACAGGAACAATGCAGGATGTTTTCCACAACAGTGGCACCTTCTGAAGCCTTAGGGACAAACTGAACAGGTGACAGAGGACACTACAAAATTGGTCAGCACAGGCCTTAAGAACTCAAGGACTGACTCCATTTGGTCCCACAGATTTTCCAGTCTGTAGCTTCTTCAGCTGTCTCCTTACTTTGTCCTCAGTTATGGGCAGTCCACACTAATGGTCAGAAGTGGACTTGTCACTGTCCATTCCAGCTGAATATAGTAGGATTTGTTGATGTAGTAGGGATTGTGTGGGTAGACTGGTCATTGGAAGAAGGTGACAGTGGGAGAGAAAATCTATTAGCACACAAGTCATCTGTGATGCCAGGATGAGATCAAGGCTTAGTGACCTGGGTCAACCATGGTTTGTTTATTTTAAAGGCAAAGTAGCTTTGACAGATGTGATGGTGGTGTACACGATGGCTGACTTGTTGCTAAGGTAACTGGCTGAACAATCTGCTTTTCATATGGCTTGTGCTATTAATCGTAATACCTAATAGTGTCACTACATGTGCTACTGATAGTGGGTACCCACTCAGATGCTAGTGCCTTACACCTTTCCGACCACAAGAGCATAGAGGAGTGGAACTATAATGCCGTGTATGCTCTTGGTGCACCCAGTTGCAGACCACACTGTCATGTGTCAGGAGGGAGGATGCTCTACCTGCCATTGAAGTTCTGCTGTGTCAGGATTGCAGATGATTGCAGATGTACAAGGTTCAGTAGAATAGTCAATATACGGTTGTTTCTGTGTAGCAACTGTGCGTAGTTTCAGGTGTGTTCACCAGGGCCAGATTATGATGTTTAGAGGCCATAAGCACTTTAAAGAGTTTGATGGCCCCATATGTATCTAAGCACTGCATCTGTCAGTAATTAGAGGCATCTCTGTGTGTAAATTCAAAATACATCAGGTCAGGTCAAGTGAGATTGGGCAGCATGCATTGGTACAGTGCATTGCCACACCCAAGACACCAGGAAACAGCTTGAGATCCTGGTTGGAACCTCAGGTAGACACTTGGTCCAGTCCCACCCCCTGGAAATGACCCTCCATCTGCCGCAGCCAGGTGTTGCATGGGCATCCCCTTGGCCTGGTCCAGCCACTCGGGTCATCAACAATGAGGATCCTGCGAGCCAGATTACCTTTGGGTAATTGTGCCACATGCCTGTAATGCCATAACTGATGCTCCCTTACAATGCAGGGACTCCACGAGCAACCGCTCATTCGACACAAAGTCAAACCAGCGGCACCCAAGGATTCTCCGAAGAGACACAGTACCAAAGGAGTCCAGTTTTCGTCTCAGGTCACTGGATAGAACAGAATAAAACACATGGCATTAAAATATCTATTTTGTTTCCATATAAAATTATTGTACAAAATTGCAATTTTTTCAAATTATCGGACACAATGCACACGATAATGGTGTACTATGTATTATCATACATGACATAAAATTCTCATACGATAATACTGTATGTTTGGCAATGCTGTGCTTCACTTACCTCTACTTTCAGTAGAAGACTGAATGGGATGGAAAAATGAGCAAGCCAAGAACAATCACATGAGCCTCAGTAGACCGTGTGACAGTTACCAGCTTCTAATTTTATTGTATTCCCAGGATTTACATATATCATTAACTTCTATTATTACTATTGTATTATTATTTTTTATTATTGTATATACAGTATATGTATGTAACTTTTTCATTTAATATATGAGCCCCTTGTTGTGGAACCTGGTCCAACTACACCATTTGAAGTTTTGCACCATATGGTTCATGGTAAATCCGGCAACTGAAAATTTCTGTGGTGCCCCTCTTACCTTGATGCCCTAAGCATGTGCTTATTTTACTTAGATGTTTACTCCAGCCATGGTGTTCACATATGCACATTTGCAAGATTATTGCGATTTATAAAGGTAAATTGCATATTAATGTGTTGATGCCAAGTTTTATAAATCATTTTCTTCTTCTTGTCTCACACATTTTCCAGATTTTTGGAATGAGCATATTTTTCGAATCCCTGAAAAATGTTATAATTGCTACTCATCATGGTCTGAAGTAGCCAACAATTTTATCTTGAGAATTCAACCAAGATTTTAGCTGTTTATCAGGTACTTCTTTTAAAATGTTATGCTATGTTGAAGAGATCTGAACAACAGTTAGTCACAGACTTTCCACAAGTAACAATATCCCATTAATAGCTGCCATTCTTACATCACTTGAGTTGGACTCCGCTGTCTATGAAGGCTACTGAAGCAACACAAGCCTATTTGGGCTACATTTTTAATTACATGACACTGTAAAATGCTGTTAAAAAGCAGGTATTTAATGTAGTCAACTCATTCATGTAATTACATATACTGTATTATGTGAAAGTGACTTATTGGTATAAAAATATTCAATAAACAAAAATGTGATAAGCAACTTTTTAAAGAAGCAACTCAAAACTGTAAATTGCTCCAGCTTTCATATCAGTTAACTAAATCCCCAAGAATGTTACGCCATGTGGACAAATAACTTGTTAATCTTGCATTTGCTGTCTTGCTCCTCAGCCCCCTTTCACTGATCATTTTCTTACATTTCGCCACATATTGTTCTGTAAAGTGCCCGACACTTTCATATCAAGTAAAGATTGATTGACTGTCATTCTGCAGCTCTCCTCAGGTCCACGTTTAGCAATGTTATGAATGGTACAGATGTTTAACATTAAGAGGAAATACATACAGCTCTCTTATGACTAGTTAAATTTAGAAGTTCAGCAACTATTAAATTGTATTGTAGATTCATTTATTATTTCCTTGCGTCACCTGAGTGTTCTTTGGCATTTTGTTCTGTTATGAATCAGCAAGTGAGATTCATTGAGTATTGTGATCGTAATTGTTCTGCCAAAAGCCCAAATGGCCTACTTCCTCTGAGTCACAGGTTACGCATCCCTCTGCATCCTTTTCCTGTTGCCGCCAGGTTGTGAGGTTAATGGACTGGTTCTGCTGCCTTTGTTTCACATTATGGGCCTAAAACCCATCCCAGTAAAATGACAGGTCAAGTGGCCCCGTGGGACAGCCCTATTACTCAGCTCTGTGAGTCAACATTTGGGGCACATCCGCTTGTTAAGACCCCTAACGGACTTCCATGTTGTCCAAATGAGGTTGTGAAGGAACTAAACCGGCTCCTTTTGGTTAATTATTTGAGCTGGCCCAAATTCGTAAAAGTGTGTTGTTCTTACAATAATCCATCTTACTATTCTGTTGATGTTTTCATCTTATGCAGGAAACCTTGTTAAAGATAAGAACATTTTATGCACCGTGACCTCAATGTCTCAAGGAGCAATTTCAAAAGTCAAATGTGGATGAGGAGCAGAAGTGTGCTCCTTTGACGTCTGACCCCAGTATGATGCCATGGAGGTTAAAGTGGTACAAAAGGATGATTTTACAAATTGAAATCACACAGGAGGGGTAACCACGTGGAAAATATACAACCTTTTTTCACTGGCCTATGTCATGGAATTTTCTTTTAAATGACAGCTGAGATCCCAACGGGGGTGCTTCCGATGGACATCCTTTATTACACCGGGGGCTGTGCTATGTGAACACCTCAGTTCAATATGCTAGGACAGCATGAGTTTATGAAGGCTAAGGTAATCTGAATAACATCTAGAAAAGTCACAATTTACACCAATCAACATGAAGAGAAGAGTATAGCCCATTATGCACCATGTTTTATAAAGATAGATATCAAAATATCTGGGGCAGATTGAAGGTTTTGGGGAAACATCTCATTAAATATGAAATTCTTATACATAAATACTACAGTTAATAATAAAAATGTGAATTGTCATGTGATCTCATCATCTTCATGGGGAGTGTGCTAGAAATACAGTAGATGGTCTTGGTTACACAGAAACGTGCACATATAGGTAAACAGGTAAAAATGCCCTGGCCATTTACTATGGTGGGCAGATTACCAGGACATTGCCTATACCTTTAAATGTGTTCTGGGGATCAAATTTATAGGGACAGCCCCTCCCCATAGAGGGGCTTCTAAGGTGACCCAGAGAGCAATTGTGATGCTGAATATGGCTGTTCAGATCTCCACTAGAATTTGGAGTCGAGGATGGGTAAGGATTCAATAGAGACAGGCCACAATTAGGATGGGTGTACAGGGGGTGAAAGGGAGTTATTGAGTTACTTTGTGGTGGGCAAATGGAAGATCCCACCCATCCCATATATCTGACTTTCAGGCTAAGGAATTTCCTTTGAATTGTGTTTGCTCCTTAGTGTTATGTTTACCCTGAGAAAAATCAGCCAAAACGGTTGAATGTTTTTCA
Organism: Polypterus bichir lapradei; assembly: GCA_026402145.1. Classification (NCBI taxonomy): domain Eukaryota; kingdom Metazoa; phylum Chordata; class Cladistia; order Polypteriformes; family Polypteridae; genus Polypterus; species Polypterus bichir. The sequence continues at coordinate 37,282,942 of JANRMT010062796.1, read as the reverse complement.
AGAATAAAAAACGTTACGTGTAACATAAATATATAAATACCAAAACATCAACATAAATACAATAGGAAAAATATGTTTAGTGTCCATTGCTGTTCTGGGGCAGGTTTAGTTCACTCCCATTGTGTGATATGTTTTGACACAGTCCCCAGTGCTCAGCCTGATGTCACAGTCAGGACATTAGAAGCTTGTTTCTTTGTCCACTTTTCTTATAATATTTTTTTTGTTGCTGTCACATGACAGGGTAGAAGGTCAGAGCCTGATCCACACGATGGACGCTGCCCCTTGTGTTATTGTAGGCAGGACTTCCACATTTCCCTGACACACACATTGACACTGCTTAAGAGGTTTCTTGTCCTTTCACTTGCTCACAATCAACATGCTTTTTTTGCCACATAGACAGTGCACCCCACTGCAGCATTATGTGACTGAAGTTACCAGGCATATCATGGTGGTTTGGTCATACGGTGCTGTATGCATCACTTCCACAATCTGTGCCAACGTCTGATGACCAAGTCACATTGTCATCACTATTGTTTGATTGAACTAATGGTTCAGTTTGTTCTAAAACTCTTGTTTACAAGCCATTGTGTTTTAGTTGGAGACTCCACCCCACTCATGAATTTTGACAGAACACACAGAAATATTCATAACTTTTTGCAGCATCATGCTATTTCATCCACTAGGTGGCAGCAGAATACCATCATTCATGTGCTATTAATTCTTTACACCATAAAGCGGATCATTAATCATCACCCCAAGTCTGACACATGGTTAACCATACTTGCATAGAATTCTGAGTCCAAGTCACGTTCTGCGGTTAACACCATGAAAGCTAATGTCTCCTCCTCCTCCTTGCCTAATTCCTACTTCTGTTCCAGAGTCACAACTTCCTTGGCACTCTTTATAAGTTCAACTGCCCTCTGGTGGTGCTTCATTTATTCTTCTATCCTCTGCTGCCTGCAGTGTTTGGGACTTCTTCACACAAAACCAAAACTTTTCACAGAATAATAAACACTGACAGACTCAGAGAATTAAACCTGTTTAGTCTTCAGCCGAGGAGACCACTTGGGGACCTAATCCAGTCGAATTGTTTTAAAAGTGAATCACATACTTGAGGACAGCAGTGGAATTCAAGTGGAAGTGCATTTAGGACTGAAGCCAGAAAGTGTTTTATGTAGAGTTGTGGGAATCTGAAGCAAACTACTGAGAGATGTACTTGAAGCAGAAACCTTAACACCCTTCAAGAAGTATCTGGATGAGATATTCGGGTAGCTTAGCTATTAGCTAAACAAACAAGTTTGATGGACTGAATGATCTCCTTTCATTTGTCAAATTTCTTATGTTCTTCTTATGTAAGTAACCCTATCTGCAACTGTTCAGTGAGCCAACCTGTTCTTCACATGCAAAAGGTGAATGCATATCAAAGAGATCAAATAATGATAACTGTTTTAAAATAACACTACAAGTACAAAAGAAAAGAGAATGAACATGGGGGCTAGTAAAGGTGACTGAAGATCTGAAGGGCATTACAAAGACAAAACGTCCCATGTTTCTTGCAGGACAATATTTCATAAAAAAAGATCTTTGTAATTCTCTGGACTTCCATGACAAAAATTAAGGAACAGGGTATGGCAGTCATTTTAGGAAGAAGATAGACTTGTGGTGTACGTGCTTCAATGGTTCATCTATCAAGGCAACTTCACCTTTCCCATGGTGTCAGGGAGTTTTTCGTAAATTTGAACAGTCATAGCGTTTCCCCTTGGACAATTGGCGGCAACAGCCCTAGCGCAGCAATATCAATTGCGTAAAGCTTCCTGTGGCGACCCATCCCATGATACTTTGCCATATATACAGTGTTAGTAATGGGCCTATGTGACCCAAAGGGCAGCAAGACATGACACAAAGTATACGAAACTATGCTGTAAGGTGTCTGCAACCATGAACACTAGGTGTGTTTAGGTAATGCATAGATGGATTGAACTAAAGTGGTATTAATTTTCTTTTCATGTTTTCTTAGCTCTTCTTTCGTTAATTTACACAGGTTCTTAAACTAGTGTGCTTGAGAGTTGTATTTTACTTTGACATTTTAGACTCCCTTGCTCATCTTCCCCCCAACTCTTTGACATTTTCATCATGTAAGTTCTTCCCGGCTGCCATCTTGATGTAATATAAACTGGAGGTCAGTCCATTTTCTTGTACATTTCTTGTGTGTTCCACTTTAAGCATTTATATCCCTTTGTCTGGATCTTAAGATGAGTGCAAAGTTGGACTATCTCTGGACTGTTCACAAGGCAAAACAGAGTCACCCACATTTTAAAGACTAATTAGAGTCACATCTTTTAGTTTATCTAATCTAATCTAATGAAATTATGAGGTCACTGCTCTGAATTAATCAAAAACTAATCTGTCATTTTAAACAAAAAGCAAAGGCATTCTGCTCAAACTTGATAGTTATGTCTTCTTAGGCTTAAATGGCCAAGCTGGTTACCTCTCACTCATTAAAGAATAATGTTTGATCATGCAAAAACCCTTTCAAGTATTAAATCGGTTGTCAACAAAACCAATCCTCTACTTTTGTAGACAGGAACAAAGCCTCAGTACTGCTCAGGCGTTAAAGGGCTTGTCTGAGTCTAAGGCTGTTCAGACCCCAGATTGTAATCTGCATTTGGATTGTCACCCTGACATGGCTGATCCAAAGCCTTTCCACTTATCCACTGATGACCTCCTTAGCTGTATGCTTTGGACTACCATCTGATGCATGCTATGGCACCAGTCAATACAAATGAAAGCACTTTATTGTGCACAGAAAGACAAAATGCTCCAGTAAACATCTGAATTGATCCATTGGTCATCAATAAAGGCACGTTATCTGGTTTCAAAGGCTGACACCACTTTCAGATTGGCTTAATTGTCTGTACTGGTGAAATCAGCGTTAACGGCAGAAGCAGGATGTATTCTTAGTTAATTGCAGAGGCCATAGAGAGGAATACTTCCAAGTTATAAACTTCAGATGGGATTCTTTAGTAACGAATCCATTTAAATTTGCATTACTGCCTGTGGCATTCACAGAAATTAGAATAAAACAAATTGCAGATGTTCTGTCAGGCCAGAGTCCTGCTGACCTCAAAGACCTTGGGAGACGGCTGATTGAGACAGCTTCTGGTACATTGACGGGCAAAAAAGGACATTTTAATGCTTGAGTTTCAACTGAATTATTCACGGCGTGGTCAGTGCAATTTACTGTTTATGTGTGCATTTGTAAAGTGAAGTACTGAAAGAACATGTTAACGTATCTGTGTTTTTATGCACAGCATTGAGGAACCACTGCTTAGAAGAGTATAATTTAGTTATATGCCTTGCTAATCAAGGCATCAGGAAGAAGGCATCAGGATTTACAGTACTTTTAAAATTCTGTTTTACCTTTGTGATAATAACAAGATCTCTTTGCACTTGTACCTTGTCCTCACCTTATGTTTATTCCAGCAATGCTTAAGAAACATGAAACTGATAACCATTTTGAAAAAGAAAAAAAGTAAAAACAAGATCACATGCATCACAAAGTGTATTTTTGAAAGATTCCTAAAGCTTTAAAACTCTTCCTTCACTCTTCATTTTGCTATTTATGTTCTCATCACAAGAAGAAATCCTCATTTTTTCCCTGTGAGTATAACCTGACCTTCCATTCTCTTGTTATTCTCTAAACTCCAGTACAGTCCAGTTCCCCAATGTTTTAAATATCATTCTTCTTCAGTTTATTGCCCAACATTATGCCTTGTAATTGAATTTCTGTCTCATTTTGACATCTAGAACGTCTCCATAGTTGTGCCACACTCACCTTACGATTGATTCATGAAGCTTCAGGGAGGTCACATGCATTGTCAGGTAAGTCACTTGCCCATTGACAGCGCTTCAAGAAGTGCATGGCTTTAGAGTTTCGTCCTTTAAGAAAAGGCATCATTACACAATGTACATTTTGGTAAGCACTGCCACACCCGTGAATCAATGTACTGGACAACCAGAGCACAGAAAATGATTCCGTTTTTATTGCACAAAAAGGAGAAGATCCACTTTTTACATTCAATTTTAAGGAATATTGTCAAGACAGTGATTGTTAAAAATACAATAACAATTATTGTTACATTAACACAAGAAAGGAAAAAAAAGAATTCATCATCATTTTAATATCAGCTAATACAGTTATTTACAGTGGTGTGTAATATTGTAACCTCTGACTCAAACACATCACACTTCAATACTTGGGCTCCCTAGAATGGAAGAGAGATGACAGTGAGAAATGAAAAGGCAAGCATGAAATGTACAAATCACTCAACAGAAGACAAAAAAGTGGGGCTAACAGAGGGTCTTGCATGTTAGAGGTCAAATAGACAAAGCCAGTCCAATCACGTAGTATAAATGAAGCACACGGTGGCCATCTTGCATTGGCCACGCTCTACTCTTCTTGCCAAGTTAGCTCAAATGATAGAACATTACTTGTTCAAATCCCATTACTGCCAGAAGGCATCCTACTCTGCTGGGCTCTTGAAAAATGGCCGTTAACTTAAACATTACTCCAGGTGCACTGCACAATGGCTGACCCTTTGCTCTGACCCCCTCCAGAGGTCATGAAAAAAGACAATTTCCCCTCTGGTATTATAAAAGTATATCAAATTAATAAAAATCTAGTTTCTTCATTAATTTCCACTATCAATAGTGTTCTCCACAATGCAGTTGAGTTTACTTTGGCTTATTCAAGTCAGTTCTTGTCATGAAGGTACGCACTGAATACTGTTTTCACTTTTTAGTATTTTATTAAAATTTTGTCAAAAGTGACCATTGCTTATTCTATACCATAGAAAAATCACAAACAGTTCAATTTTATTTTTCTAAAAAAGTATAGTTGGTGAAAATGGGGACAATGTATTAATGCTTCCATTTTTTGCACTATTACAGGCCACTTGGGAGCCTGAGTCTATCACAGCGACATTAGGCGCAAGACAATAGTCAACCTTACGTGGCACACAAGTCATAATTAAACTGAAATGCTGGAAATATGTTGGCCAGTAGGTGGCACCATAGCGCTCCAGTTGCTGGTGTGGATTCACGTGTCCAGGTCACAATGTTCAGGTCTTTGGCCGGACCTCGTCTATGTGGAGTTTAGTTGTTCCACATGTATTTTATTCTCATGTACCCCACAATCCGAAGTGGCTAACTTGTGCCTTTGAATTAGCAAAAGTGATAAAATGAATGAGCCCTGCAGTGGATTGGCACCCCTGCCTTGTACCCAATGCTGCTGAGACACACTGGCAGCCCAAGTTCTTTAAACGGAACGCAAACCTTCAGAAATTGGACTGATACTTTATATTGTCATCATTTGGACAAAATGTAATTCTAGGAAAAAAGACTGAAGAGCATTATTTGATTGCTTTTCATCATTAAAAAAGCAACAAAACAGAACTAAATGAATAGTAAAGGCTCTAGAAAAGAACATTTTTTTAGAAAAGTAATAGACAGATGGATAGATGGGATTTGAGGTTCACTTATTCTACATGAACATTTTTTGAATGGACTGAAATACTAAGTCAGTTAGTAAAAGACATGGGGCAGACAACAGGAGTTTTACTCGTCTTACTCAGCCACAGATACATGTAATATTGCAATGTGACAGACATTAAAATGTCGTGCATGCAACTGGAAATATAATATTCTGACTATACAATTACTTTTCTGTCATAGACTCATCATTACATAAACTGCATTGAACTGTGAACTCCAAGACTCCCAGTTCAATCCTCATTTCTGGGTGACTGAACTAACTCACCAAAGTTATCTGTGCTCCAACAGCGTAACATAAAAATTATGTAATGCGTATTATAAACTGTGCTGGGCTGGGGTTAAGCAAAGTAAAGTGCATGGAAGAAGCAAGTAAAGCCAAATTATCACAAGACACTGTGGCAGATTATTTGTTAATACAGTATGTGCTTGTGTCAAGTATCCCAGCACTTTTACCTAAGACCTCTCAGGTTTACTAGTAATGACAACACAAGATGACCACACTTTCAAAGTCCTATTTCTCAGTATGAACATGTAGTATGCACCAAGTTGAAGAGTTAATTTTTCCAAATGTTTTATAAATTGGTTTAGACTGCAGTACGTGTTCATATGATTCAAAGGAACTGAGGAATACAGTTTGGAAAGTGATTGATTCTTTTGCATATGGATTAAGGAGTTAATGGATAAATTCAATACTTTTCAAGTCAAAGTTATTTGGTTATATGGTATACGTGCATTTGCCGGGCGAAATTATAATCTAAAGTTAAAGAATTTCTATAAATTAAAAAAAAAATACGCAGTTGGTTCCATAATATGGCAGTTGGGTCTGCCATTTTATAATGTAACTATGGTGCAGGGGATGATCTGAAAACTTACCAAATACATGATGGCAAAAGTTAAAAGTTTATATTTAGGAAAACATACCTTCAGTGTTTCTGATGCATGTTTGTGACAACAAAAGGGATCTGGAAATAATCATTTTATTGCATATTCCCAGTACTGTTTTTCTGTTCGTTTGTGTGATAGAAATGGCCTTTCCAGGAGTTGAAAAATCATTTTATTGCCTATGTTTGATGAGGTGAGAATACATTTTTTATTTGCTTGTATGATAGAAAAGACCATCCTGGGGGGAGATCTCACATAAATATGGAAGTAAATCAACACAACACCAAGCATGTGGCAGGAACAGTTTACTGTGATTTTGTCTTTCGACAGGAAACCACGCCCCTGGGGGTGAAAGGTCATTGTGGCAATTAGACAAGCTCTGATGTTGAGCTGGTCTTCTTTTACAATGGCTGAATCTCATAATATAGGTATTTTTTGTTCGTAAATTAAATATGTAAGATATTTTACTGAGTCTCAAGACATAGATCAATGCTTGACAAATTTGACTTGCAAACTGAATGCATTTGTTAAGTTTTCAGGCTTTTGTTTTCTGTGTCCCTTGTCCCTTTACATTATAAAAAGCCAGGACTACGTATTTTTAAAAATGTATAGAAGATGCTGAACTTTGCAACACACTTTCATGAGGAAAATGTATATATGTCATTTTTGTGAAGAAATGCTGAACTTATCCTTTAACCTTTGCTAGTAAACTCTTTTGATTGCATTTACTTTATAAATGTAGGTATAAAAATGAAGTTTTTCTAAAGGAAAGAAAAAAAGTAAAACTAATTCATGCAATTTTCTAGCCATCCCTCCATTTTTGTACAATGCTATTAAAGCCTTGGATTGTTAAAACCTAGGACATGATGCCAGTTCATCGCAGGGCACTCATGCAGACTCCCACACTCAGTATCTAACATGAACATCCCGGGCTGTCTTTGACTTGCGGTGGTAGTTGAGTCCCAGGGGGATGTCCTGGTCGACATGGGAAGAATACACACAATGAACAGGGTAAAAATACACATAGTATGTAAGAAAATACTGCAGTCAGCCAACATGTATTATTGTGTATGAAATCAGAAGTTTGAAGTGATCTCTAGTCCCTGAGCTTTCAACTTTGGACACTGCATTAGGAAGAAGCAAAATAAAAGATTCAAATCTATGGAAGCCTGTGAAAGCAAGAGTGTTCTGTGTGTGCATCGGTGAGTTGCTTTTGCTGAGTTCCAGCACTTTGGTGTGGTGCATCTTGTGTAATGAAAATGCTGTATACTGAATAACTTTTAAGTATGCATTGTGCGCATTTTGGTGAAGCCTGTTCTTATGTGGATTAGACAGATGTTAGCTGAATAAACAGCTAATTCCTCTAATCAAGAAAAGGTGTACGAGCATTGTGTCCTATTTATTTATTGAAATCAAATTCAGACATCAAGCATTTTGACTAAACCGGCTCCCGTCTCAGAGTGGCATGGTTACACTGATTTTGACATGACTGTGTCACAGATCTAGCATTGTGGGTTAGGCTTGACAAGCTAAATGGTCTCCTCTCATTTTTATAGGAATCATACAAATTCTCCATTTGTCTGTGCTGGCTTTCATTGCCATCCTTAAAAGACAAGTATGTTAAATTGAGACTCTAAATTGCATCGGACTAGTGTCCCCTCCATGGTGGGTTTCCTGCCTTCTATCAATGCTGCAGGGACAACGTCCTGCAGTTCTCAACTGGAATGAGCAGGTTTGGGAATGTTTATCTAGGCTCCTTTTTCAATAGTTTTAGAATGTTATATCTAAGATAACATAGTCAAAAAGCAAAGTGCAGAAGGCTCTGAGGTAGTTTATATTCCATGTGGTGCATGCTGTGAAGAACTGCAACAACTGAATCAAAGGACTATCCTCAACACCAAGTCAAACACCAATGCACTGTATACAGAGCATTAGTGGGTTTTCTACATTTATGTGTTTTTGTTTTTCTGAACTTTCCTCCTTTCTTTTTTTTTATTTTATTTTTACTTTAAGATTTAAAAATGTACATGCAAATTCCAATATCCTGCTCACATATGGAATTAAAACAGGAATTAAAATAGTGAACTTCATTTTCTGCCTTTAATTAAAACATTTCCTCAGTGTTTAAATTAGTCTTATACAGGGTGGTCCACATCTAATTACGCAATTATAAAAAGGTGAACACATTACACCCGCTGTTCGACTGACAACCATCTCCCCGCCATTTTGGAATGCAGAGCAGGTACTGCCATCTATCGGCAACAAAAATATTTTTTTGTGAATTCTCTATGTAATAAACTTAATAAGTTATAGCGTAATGGAAATTGCATAATTAGATCTGGACCACCCTATATAATATAAGCACATTTTTTGAAACAGCTAATTTTTATAAACCACATCATGCACAAGTGTATTCAGGCTGAGAGAGTGTTACCTACATATTTACATAAAATGAAGTTCTTACGAAGTGGACCAGTTTTGGAGAAGTGATTCTGCAGTTTGCTTAGTTGTAGATAAAATATTTTGATGGCATTCATATGTCTTCATTTCTGTGTTATTTAGAAAAAGGAATAAAAGGAGACTGAAAAACGTACTCTCTGTGAAATTCTGTAAGCAGAAATATGCATCTTTAAACAATAATTATTACAAAAGCTAAATATACATCTCTGGAAAACTGAAGGCCATCTGTATGTAAAGGTTCACTTCGAGGAGGTGCAAAGCAGGAAAAGCAGTTAACGTCAAATGGCCTGATGAAAACGTGATCAAGTAAATTATTCAGTTTTAAATAAACTCAGGTTAACGCTGCTTTCCCATCAGGTTGGGTAACTGAAAATATCAGATCTTGATTTGGAAAAAGTACTTGTATAAGCATCTACTAAAGAAACAACAGTCACAAAATAACTGGGTGGGAAGTAACAGGTGAACAAACTTCTCTGGCATCACATGATGGTAAAAACATGGACACAAGGACAACTGGTCCAAAGTGAAAACCTATTTTAAAGATAGTGGAAGTGTTTATCTCATTTAGCATTAAAATCTATTTATAAAAAAGTAACTTCATCTCAGATGCTGTCAGGATCTAGTTAAATACTGTTCTCATTCACTTTGTTTACTTTTCCATGTTATTATTTTTATTATTAATGTTGCTGTTTATTTTTATTATGTGGGTTCACCATGCCGACATTTTGTGTAATATCTTGTTTTGGGTTCCAAAATTTTGTGTATTGTTTTTCATGATTGATGTCATATTGTTGATAGCTACAACACCCCTTGTAAGCACATAAGCCAATGGCGATGTGACCAATGACACGACCAAAAGATGATGACAGGAACCGAAGGAAAGATTCATGATTCATGATTGTCCTGTACAAGAGTACTTATTTAAAAGACAGCTATTAGTACAGCTTGGTTGGAAAGGATATTTGACAAAGAATTTTAATTTCCTTTTTAACTCTGGTTATTAGTTCTTCTAATTTCTAAACTCTAACCTGTGCCTGTTTTCTGACTGCTCTTTTGAAAATGCCACTTAAAAATGCTCATTACTTTGTCACAAATATAAAAATCAAGTTCGTTTGCACTTTCATTTATCCAAACGATCATTACAACTGCAGTCTGTGATTTAGTTTTCCTTTATTTGCTAAGCTCAGTTTCTTGAAGGCTAACAGATGGCACATGCATCCAAAATTAGCTAGAATTGGCCTACCCCCACATAAGCACATTGTTGGGTGTACAACACATCTGATGGTGGGCCTAATGAGTTCAGCTTGTGTAAATTCATCCAAGTTGTTGCTCCCTGTTGCCAAATCATTTCTCTAAATGTGAACACATCATAAGATTACAGTTAGTAGTCACCCGGGGGACTCAAGAATACACTTACAAGGCTGGGCTCCATCCCCCCACTTATCTGCAGCTTCCTATAAATAAGTCAATACAATTTGTGATTTGCATTTTATTAATAGCTACAACCTACAAATCATACAGTAACAAAATGTGGAAAGGCGGCAACAGTAATTTTTTTTAGATCTTTGGTATTGGCTCCATAATAGTAAAGTGATTTATTTAAATAGAATGTTAATTAAATTACAAAAATATAATTCAGTGGAAGCCAATTAGGAGATAATTGTGAAATCATGGAACAATGTCCCTTTTTGTGGATAAAGAAAGCTCCACAACATAATAACTAAAACTAGAATTATATTAGGTGAATCATTGCAAAAATGATAGAACAATACCTTTACAGTTCAAATAAAGACTCTTCTGATTTCAGGCACAACTTATCAAAATGTGTTTTGATAAGCTAGATTTATGCTCTCATTACATGATGCAGCCATTCAGTCCTTCCTATGCTATGAGTGACTGACACATGCACACAATGCCAGGGGAGAACATATATTCAAGTGCCAATTGATCATGTGTGTGCAGTTCAGACGGACGGTAGGCAAGACTGAAAATGTAAGTGGCTTTCAATGCCATCTGGGGGTGGATGCCTACATCCTGTGTACAGTGAGTGACGAGAGTGCTGTGTGATTTTTCGTTTTCCTCATTTCAAACCCTGCTTGTGTCACAAAGGGGACCCAACCACCAACTAAGCCCGGAGTTATACTTCACACGACGTGATGCATGCTGCAGCGGACGCTCCTGCTACGCAAGTGTTGTAGTGTTTATACTTGCGCGCGTACTTAACGTAAATATGGAGGAATCCACCAGGTGGCAGTGCAAGATATCACGGTGAGAACATGTTCGGCTTCTCTGTGTTGTGAATTGCCTAGAACACCTATTAAATTCCGATGACACCTTACCGCAATATCTCTGAAAAGGATATTTATTGATTAAATCCATCAATCCAGGGATGTGTCCATTCCAGCAAGCAATGGGCATGAGTGAGAAACAATCCCTGGATGAGGCCTCAGCTCATCACAAGGTGAATACAAGCACACACATACACTAGCGTCATTTTAGTGGCACCAAATTCCCAAATCTACATATCTTTGTAAGGAAACCGGAGCACAGTGTGGAATACAAGCAGGAAATACCGGCAACATAACTCCCTGCGAGACAGCAGTGCTATCGCTCCGCCACCGTGACACTCCTATGCGTGTAATTATTCCCCCCATGTGTGCAATTATTAACAGTATTCATTATTTAAACGAAATTATATGTAAAATGTAACATACACACTTTAATGCATTTCATCATGAAAGTGGTATCAAGTACAAATCTAAAGATTCTAAATGTGCAGAGAGTTGGAATATCATACATTTAATTTGTTCTGTGTGGTGATTTATTGCTGCTTACCGCTGCTGTCAGGTCCAAGAAGCTCATAGCGATTAAAAACTGGGATGACGTTTATGACGGTCTGCTTTAATGATAAAGTAAACTACGAGGTTAAAGTGGACATTTTGAGATTAAAGCCGAAATTTCCACTTTAATCACAAAATACACGTTTTCACCGTGTCCTTGATTTTTTTTCAGTGGCTCAAATACAGCGCTATACATTATGTTGCTGTTGTGAAGTTGCAAAAATAAAAAGACAGCACAAAAGATGGTATATGAGACTTTTAAAATGTATCGTGTCATTATGATCGGGAATATGCGACGCTTGAATATAAAAGCACCACGAATGCATCTGTATGTCGGCATTTTGCTTCACCACATCGAACCATTGAGCAAACATCGAAGCGCGCACATCGATCCTCGTAGGATCTGCATAGCGGCTTTCTGTCACATGTGGATAGTAAACAGAGACTCTGACGTCACGTTCTGACTTTTAGCACACTGCGCCCCCTGACTTTTTGCTGGTACTGCAACTCGCGCACGCGTCGCGTTAATTTCTGAGGACCTGCTCAGAGGACGCGTGAAATGAATGCTGGGAACGCGTGGCAGCCATGATGCAGGCGCGTACGCATTCTGAGCGTGAAGTATAAACCGGCCCTTACAAAGGTAAAACTGGGACTTGAGACCATGTGCTAATGCAGCAGGAACAGGAACCGACACAAAAGTAAAAGATCTGCTGAAATTGGATTACCACCCATGAAACATCCAACTAGTGGCAGTTCTGTTGTTAGAAACTAACCATTGATGAAAGAGGTCAACAAAAGACTGATGAGACTTATTTGGACTGTGGGACACAAACAGTCAACTAACTGAGCACAACATCAGATGAAGGAAGAATATGAGAACCCTGTACTCATCACAAATGGTTATGGACAAAGCACTGAGTATGAGTTCCACTCTATTACATAAAAGTGAGAACATGTGGTTGCAGTGAGAGAAGGGAAGGGAATTCTGGATGGTGTAGGTCTGGAAGAGCACTTCCTCATCTGTGAAATCCTGGATCTGCTGACTCACACATAAAGTAAGGATTAGGATATGCTAAAAGCCCAATTGTCCATCAATTCCTTGCAAGAAGTGAAAAACACCGGCAAGGGAGTGTTGATGGTGTAATAGTCTGGTATGCGATTCTGTGGCACACACTGGGATCATTGATATTTGGACCAGAAAATATGGATGCTGCATCTGAGCATCACTGCCAATTTGGTGTATCCCTTCAAGGCAGCTGGGCAGCCACCTATAATTCACTTTTTTAGCAGAAAAATGCTCCATACCACAGGGTTAAGAAATTCGTGAAGTAGTTTCAGAAACATGACAGTGAAATGATAATGAAGCGATGAAATGGAGTAGGATATTTAGAGCAGGACTAAACCCACAATTAATTTGCAGGAACAATGAATGCTGTACCACACTTTTGATGCGGAGATCATGACATGGAAGGTTCTCAGGGCGAATTTGGGACCACAGTGCAATGTAGCCAATAACCAAGTTTTACATCTCTCCATTTACAATCTTTAGAGGTTTTTATTTTCATTTTATTTTTTATTACTTTTTATCCAGTAATAACATAAATACACAGGCCAAACTTCCCAGAGTTTAAGCTAAACGTCAAAACCATACTATTTGCATAAGTATGAAAAGCTGGTTAGAAAGAAATGGACTAAATAACTTTGAATACATGCAAAAAGACAAACGCAAACATCATACATTCACAATCAGCCTTCTGCAGTTATTTCTGTGTTCATTTTTAATATTATATGTATTGCCAGGTAACAGACCCAGACAAGATTAGGAAAGACTTGTTCACTAACATTTTTCATCATCACTTTTTAACATATGATAATAAAGTTGCTGTGTTGGACTTGCCTTCTCTTTTTCATAGTGACAAATTTTCTCAATCACTTGACAAAAAAGAAAAAATGAACCAGAATCAGCGCTGAAACCGAGTTTAAATATTGTTTTTTACTGATGAATTTGGTCTGATTTTACTCTTACGGATCTGGCACAGTACTTGAAACAACACAAACTTTTTCACATATGTATACTGCATATAACTTCTGATATATCCAATGTAACTTTGTTGACTTTAAACTACTAGTGAGCCACTTCACTCCATACTGTAAAGATCCCTGTGTAAATGACTTGTTTATCACCTGTGCCTCAATAGTGGAAGAAATGAAGCAATTAAAAAATTTAGTCAAAATATTGCTTCATGTATAGCTGAAGCTGGCACCACTGGGAGTCCTTTCTCTGTATAAGGAATCTATAAAGAAACACAAATTCAAACACTAATACATTTACAAACCCTGCGGATATATACTTTTTGAAATACTTGCCCTCTACAGTGCAGTCTTCAAAACAATTGTGGTAATGTACTGTAAGATTTAAAAACTTTTAAAGGTATAATAATGTACATCTATATTTACTTTTTGAAAAAGTAAAATAAAAAATAAAAAGTGTAAAATATTTGACAAAATATGACTGTAAGCGCAGGTCAGTGCTTAAAAAGCAGAGTGCCTAAATGTCATTCTGAATTCATTATTGGTTGAAATTTAAACATGAATGCATCATAGCTCAACGAGGATTAAGCGTATACATAGTTAGGCAACAAACAGCATATAAGTACATAATTTTATCGTAATTACATTGTCTTAATGCTCTTTCGGTTGCTGTTGTGAAATGGGGACAGCAGCAGAGGAGGTACAATAATGTCTCTGCATCTCCTCCAGTGTTCTAATTTATTTCACTTATTCAAACTAATTTATATGCCCAATTGCACTAAGGATTATAAAATAAACAAAACCTGTTCTTTTTAAATAATAGAAATTGAAACACATGATAGCAGGTTTTAAAAGCAGGGTTTAACTTTTTGCATCTGACATTTTTGAATTTAACCGCCTCTGGGAAGTTATGCAGGAAGTGACTGGGGCTGCAATGTGACTACTGAAGCTGCCCACAAGCCATTTTATTAAAAGGTTGATGGTTTAAATGGCTTTCTCAATGGACATCCTCTGGAAGGAAATTCTAATGATCTGCTTTAAATTTTGTGAAAAAAATATATCTGTTGCACTAAAGTTCATACAAAGCTTTACAGAAAAGGTTAAGATTAATCTTCTCAATTGTTAAAAATGTGACCCTCAAATAGGTATGAAATGAAACCCACACCAAACCTCTGAGTGGAAAGATAAATACGGATAATGAGAAGGGGTTCTAAATGTAAGCAGAAATGGAAATGTGACAAGTTCAAATTTGTAGATGTTTTATAATTGTATTCTATTTTCTGGATGTGCTTTTTATTTTTAGGAAAGACTGAACTGAAGCCTACAATTCCTGAGTACAAGACAGGAATCCACCCTGAAAACTCATTCACTCATCAACTCCATTTTAAAACAAAGGGGAGATAAAGCTCACAACAGCAGCACGTGTCAAAAGACAAGAAACAAATCTATAGGTGGTGCCAATTCATTGCAGGGCATACATACATACACACACACACTCATCCATTGATGAAGTGATAGAAAGCTAGATCCTGAGTGGGTTACTCTGGATGTAAGGCAGGAATGAACTCAAAGATGGAATGACAATCTGTAACTGAGCTCCCTCATACTAAGTGAATGTCACCAAACTGCATACCTTTGCATTTTCAAAGACATCTAAAATCTCCAGAGAAAATGAGCACAAGGGGAGTATGCAAACTTCACACTGCTAACATCTAATCTTAGGTATAAGTTGAAGGTTAACTGGAGAAAGAGGAGCATTTTTGAGAAGTGGTTAAAAAAGGAACATGGGCATACAAACTATACACACACAAACACACACACACGCACACAAAGAGAAACAGTGACTCATCATAGGAATCAAGTCAAGGCCCTGACATTGTGAGGCAGCAAAACTAATCCTTGTCTTAAAGTGCTACTGCTTTTAATTTCATAACATGCAGTACTGAAGATGTAAACAATATTCATTTTAAAGAAGACAGCAGCACAGATTGCTAACTTATTAACTGCTTATAATTTTGTTAATAGCCTATACAGGTTTTTTTTTTCCTTTTCATGAGGGAACAATTTTCTGAACTTTACCTCACTGTTTTTCAACCTTGACTTTCCCAGCAGAAGAAAGAAGGGCCCATCATTTATGTTATAAATGATAAAGATAAAAAATTGACAGAGTGCTGCACTCATTCTGTAGGTCTGGTGTGGTAAAGCAGTGTGGTAGAGCAATTTTTAATTAACAGAAAAACAGGAGCACAAATTTGTATGGAGCTAGAGAAGAAGACATACAGATACAAAACAGCCATATAGATAGATAGATACTCCCTTGGCAGCACTACCTGCATTTCATTTATTTAAATGTGAGTGTCATTACAATTACTACTGTAGCATACAATCAGAAACCCAATGGGCATAAACATTAAGCAATTAAAATGTTTCTTAAATATTGAGCATTTGCTGAATCTTGTTAAGTAGCAAATTCTAGAAGAAGTTAAAAATATAACTCTTTACTTTTTACTAATGCAAAAGTCTTGTGTTTGGGTTTCTTTTGATCGTATATTTCATTTGGCACTTGAGTCTGTAGTGGTCTCATCCTGGCTAAAATATATTGCCTAAGGAAATATCTGCTTTCCAAAACCACAGCATACTTAAGTACAGTACTCAGATTAATTATTAACTGTAACTAAATGTAAGTAAAAAAAAAACAAAAACATGAAACAGTGATAAAGACCTCTTAATGATGAAACATGTCATTGGATACTGGGGTTAAAACGTGACTTAGTCTTTTGCAGTTCATTTGTGATTAGCTTGGGTAATCAGCTAACTGCCAGAAGGGCTAATAGAAATAATGACATAAATACTTTGATATATGGGATGTTGTTGTGCATTAAAATTTAATTTCTGTCCATCCATCCATCCATTATCCAACCCGCTATATCCTAACTACAGGGTCACGGAGGTCTGCTGGAGCCAATCCCAGCCAACACAGGGTGCAAGGCAGGAAACAAACCCCAGGCAGGGCACCAGCCCACCACAGTAAAATTTAATTTGACAAATTTAAACAAAAATACATATTTCAAAATACTGAATGTAGGTGAATATTAGTAAGTGTAAACATAAATGAATATGTTTTTTATATTTCTCATAACAAATGATAATGCTGCATCAGTTTTTCTCATATCCTTTCAAATCCACTTAATCCAATGTCATGCCAGGAGCATCAGGAGCAATGAAAGAAGCAGCACAGGGTTTGGGTTGCCACTCCATCACAGAGCACACTGTTGAGCACAGGGCCAATTGATAATCACTAATATATCGAAGAGTGTGTGTCATAGGGGATCTGAGAGGAAACTTGGAGACACAAGAATAACCTGCGCAAACACAAAGAGAATGTGCAAATGTCTCCATACAGACACTGGCTGGGCGCAATATTTGACCGCATGATGCTGCATTAATGAGGCGGCAGCAGCAGCATGAAACACACTGTCTTTGTTAAAATAACTGTGCCATAATTTTGTAAGAACATTTCTGTCTTTCATTATAGAATGAAAACCCTTATGTAATAGGCTTTGACAAACTACTTTGAACTTTATACTTCATTCACGATCTCAGTTCACATTAACAATACATATTTGACACAAGTTACAACAAAGGAAAAAAACGCAATCAGCAAAACCAATATTGACAAATCTGTCATAATTTGCATTCTTTGTTGTCTCAAGAACAGAAAGCAAAGACTGCCTTTATGGGAAGAAAGGCTAGAACCTGATTTTACTGTGTGAATAAAGCAGTTTAGATACACAAGATACACGGACATGTATTGTATATTAAAGTGTATATCCAGTATTTACAGACCAGCATGCAGCAATCTGCAACAGATGTTCTTGTCTGTTAAGGAAATAATCTTATGCTTAGTGCCCAACAACAGAAAATCTCTTTGAATATTAAGCTTTTCAGCTTAAAAACTAGTTTAAAACACAAAATAACATGTTAATAATTATGATGAGGTACTGTTTTAAAATTTCTTTGACCAAGTAGCTGCTATCCTTCTTATACAATAATTATTATATTATCATTATTCAATAACGATAGTATGTGCCAGCATGCAATACCATGTTTAAAGGAATTCCAACAATCATTCTTTACACTTTTAAATATTTTCTGAATATATCTAATATACTATGGTGAAAAGCAATTGATGTAATAAAGAGAAGGAACTACTGCACATTGGAAAGTGTGCCTTTCTGAAACAGAACAGTGCATACTATTAGAGAATCACAATACTGCATATTGATTTCAGAATACCTTTATGATTCCATAGAAACAATAATCATAAAATTAAGAAGACCATAAAAACACATGCATATTTTTATGGAGGGCAAGCTATTTAGATCATCCTACAGTAGTTCAATAAAATTTTGCCCATGATGTTTAATTATATATAGAAAATATATGGCTGTGGCAAATTGTTCTCTTACAAGAGTAGTAGGAATAATGATTTTGTACTTTATTTCAGCAGCCCACCTTTAACCCTTTTCTGTAGTAGAGTAGCTGAATGTTATCCTGTAGCAATTGGCACAAAGCAGAATCTAGATGATGTTTTACAGATCTTGTGCCCTGGTTTCAAATCCTACACCTGGTCATTGTCTGTGTGGAGATTCCATGTTCTTCCCCAGTGTGCATGGGTTTTCCTTCCACACCATGATATAATTAATAATTCCAAATTGACCCCTTTGTGAGTGTGTGTGTGCGCATGTGAGTCCTCTGATGGACTGGTGTCCTGTCTAAGGAAGTTTCCTGCCTTAGGCTCAGTGCTTGCTGGAATAGATTGCAGCACCCAATTTGATTAAGAGGGTTTGAGAGTGAGATAAAAAAGATGAGATGTTTAGAGATGAAACATGGGGACACCTCACAGAGAGCATTCTAGCCAGGAATCAAGCCAGGATCCAGATGCTGGGAAGGGGCATTACTACTTACTTTGCTACTTTGATCAAATGTCAAGTAATTGTGCAATGCAAAACTAAATTTTATATCATGCATCTTAACTTATCTGTACTGTACTAAGTGAGTCTGATGATCGATGGATGGGTGAAAGGGTCTTAAAAATAATGACATTAAAATAACTAAAAAGTAACTCCATAATTCCATACCAAATGAGCCATCCCTCTGGCTTATGCAAGTACTTATGTGTGGGTAGCCTAAGCGTTTTGGACAGAATGCTATGCCACATCACACTCATTCATTCCAGGCCAATATAGGGTTTCAATTTTGTATTGTGTATTATATCAGTGTAGTAAAGAGATTTTTTAGAGCACTACTGAACACTTCATTATCCAAACAGTTGGTTTGTTATCTGCTGCACAAAATGTGCTCTGATTTGTCCTCTTTCAAAACACCACATGTCTGAATTGTACTATTCCTGCTTCTTAGTTACATAAATCCTATAGTTCACCTTTGCTAGCACAAAGTAATCATTTTCATCACCTTCAGTCATATGACCATGTTTATTTAAAATCAAGTAAATGGAGACTGCAGACAAAACAGTTCTTCAGACAAATTTTTCAAATATTTTTTCTTCTTCAAGAAAATAACTATGTGTTCAGAATCATCAATAAAACCAAGGATGGGGCATATATAGAGAGTGGAACAAAAGACATTTTGGCACTATGTTTTTGTGCAGGCTCTCCATTTTTATAAAACAATGTAGGTTGGTAAAGTATTTTAAAAAGCTGATGTAAACTGAGCTAAAGGTCACTGAATTTATTTTTTCATTTTTTTTCATTACAGATCAAAAATGGTGCAACCCAGCTAGCTGTTTTTAAATGCTGCCTTGCCATTTGTGGCACTTCAGTTATCTTACACTAAACTGGCATATTTAGTCCATAAAGTAAAAAATTTAGAACAAAAAATAACATTGTTAATGCTATACAAATTATAAACACCTGATCTGAATTCACATCATGTCCTGCACACATCCTGAGGAAGACTAGACACTTGTAATTGCAGTTGTGGGCACATGGACAACCCCAAAAACAAAAGTACATAACTTACAAAATAATAATAATAATAATAAAAGATCAAATACAAAGAATATGCCATTAATTTTTCTGCAGCTTTACTATATACAGCCTGCATTTTACATGAAGCAGCTTGACTGTGAAGAATATTATGTCATAAATTAATATATAGACTTATTGTATGTATACTCATCTGCTGGTACCTGAAATTCACAGTGAATTTACTAAAAATCATAAATAGACAGATGTTGCAATAATCAGTGCTTCTGAAACGCTTCCTCTCTTTTAACTCATCAGAAAGCCGGCGGCACTGAGATGTGTCCTCACAGTAACAAGCACGAATAGGCTTGGAGTTGAGATGATTCGGGGTATAAATCCCAGTAATGGCATCAGTATGCAAGTCCGCATAACAGCTGAAGAGAACCTAGGCTCGGCCATTTATAATTTATTTATATATTTTATACATCCTACTACTGTTCTCCTAGCTGTCCATCCAGACCATAATCAGAACTTGAACAAGTGATCATGATTTATAGTGCATCTAGGAATGGAGAAAATCACAAGACAGGAGAATACTGATGACTTAGGTTCCAATTATTCCAAAAAAGCGTTACTGCAAAAAACTCAAAGAGTAAGTGGAGGCAACACATTCCAGGTGCTAAGGGTCCAGCTTTCTTCTCTGAGAAGGTTTTTATGCATTATTTTATTATATTGTTTACCATTGTCCTGCAATTTGCAAATTATAATTACAGTTCATAAATCATACAAAATAATGCATTTAGCCTTTTATTCAATCGATTCAGGTAAAGAGAGGGACAGTCTGTTAAATCTGAATTATGTGGCATAGATCTAGAGCATATCATAGCAAGTTTGCATAAATGCTCCAGAAGAGCTTAAGAAAAAAAAAACTTGCATAAAAATGATGCAGTATGCCAGAACAAAAATCCTTAAAATAAAAAAGTCTTACTCCTTTTGTTAGGAGGATTTCCTGGCCATCATAGGCAGAGATGAAAAGGAAATAAGACCATCCACGCCTCATGAAGGACAAATGCCCTCCCCCCTTCCATGTCCGCACACTCTTGTCCCTGGTGGTTTGCTGCTGCGATTTGCTCTAGCAGGGCTTGTTGACGCTGCACAGAAGTTCAGTAACTTTGATGAGGCGTGCTACAGTGCTCTGGGATTCCTCTTGCAGACGCTGGTTGTTCTGTCGTAAGCTCTGTACCTCCGCTTGCAGCAGGGCCTTGTCCTCTTTTTCCTGCGCCAAGCGCCGCAAACAATAAGCAGAGCGAATATTGGGGTTAGTACATCAGACATTGGTAGAGGGGACTGGGTGTGGGGGAAGGAACAGGGCAGGGCTGGGGCGTGGACAGGAAGCAATACAAGAAGCACTTCATTATTCGCAGCCTTTCAATAAACTTTTAATTATATATACTACCTAACAGACTTTAATTGGCATACAGTGTCATTTCACAATATGAGAACCTTTTTTTATCCAAGCAGCCAACACAATTAACAGAACTAATTCTTACATCAGATGCTTTCAAGTGTCTTCTGGTATGACTAATCAAGATCTCAGTTGTTCAGTTTTCTTTAATGAGTGGAGCTGTAATACAAAGAAACTCCCACACCTAACATCTATAGTCAAAAAATGGTACAAAAAGTGTGGAAAGAAAAACCATCTGATAAGGCTGAAACCGATAACCAGTACTCAGTGAACTCAGAAGAAATTGCAGGAAATCCAAGATCAGTAAGAAGATAGCCTAATGGACTACAAGAAGTCCTACATTCTTAGTTATCACTTTCTAAATACTGTGTGTGTGTCCAACCGAACAAACAGATCCTTGTATTAACCCTGGGGATAAATTATAATGTAGTATAGTATTGTAATGTGTGTAATAATAAGTTCTCATCCTATGTGTTTTTCCTTTTATGGACTGAAACCAGAAAGGATTTCAAAGATGAAGCCGTAGCATCCCTTCAGAAAAATGACCATAAACCTTATATCCAGAGCCATGATAGTGCATTTAGGATAAGAAAAATAAATAAGGCAATTCAGAATCCTAAGTCAATCAATTTAATTGTATTACAACGATACTAATTACAGAACACAACACAGTACAATATGGCCTAATAGGCAACAAAACAAGCTCAGCATGCGATTCATTGTGAAACAACTAACATTCAGTTAGAAATGTTTAAGTTATGTAGCATTCAATTATAGGCTTCAATGATATTGTGGAATGAGAACATGAAAACTGCAATTACTGGCACAATCATCAACTGTATAGGATACTCATAAACATGTTTTGAGATTTTTGAAAAAGGCTTCATAAAAAGCACAATTTATTTATTTATTGATTGATTGATTAATTTAGATAGATAGATAGATAGATAGATAGATAGATAGATAGATAGATAGATAGATAGATAGATAGATAGATAGATAGATAGATAGATAGATAGAAGAATAAGGGGCTTTATAGCAGATGGAAAGAGAGATAGACAGAGAGAGATGTTTTTTTCCTTTCACCCATCAGTTTACTGAACTTATTCATCATAGAGTTGCAGGGAGCATAGATTAGTCATTTCTTTGTGTCCTTGATATAATATTAAAAACACAAATTTATTTATGAAAAGACTGCAGAACAATTGGCATATATACTATATATATATATATATACTATGACTGGAGGGGGGGTGACCCGGCTGGGACACCTTAAAGGACCGGAGGAGTGCTTATGTCTCCCTCAGACCATGTGCAGGCGACCACCCTGGTGCCTTTGGTGGCCATGGGTACAGAGCCTTGAAGCTTAACCCTGTAGGAGCCCGTGGTCACCTCCAGCGGACGCCCGGATGCCTTGGGAGCCCTGGACCTTGGCACTTCCGCCACACCCGAGCAGGGACGAGAAGAGGAGCAGGGACATCCGGAGTGCTTCCGGGGATGCAGCCGGCACTTCCACCACACTGGGGCATGTCAGTGGGAGATTGCTGGAACACACCTGGAGCACATCCGGGTGCTTATAAAAGGGCCTGTCTCCCTTCATGTGATGACTTGAGTCGGGTGGAAGACGGATGAGGTCTGGGAGGAGGCAAAGAGGCGGCCTGAAGAGAGAAGCAAGGCAAGAGTGTGAGGCCTGGACTTTGGGGTGAAGTGAGTTATGTGCACTTTGGTTCTTTGTAAATAATAGTGTAAATAAACGTGTGGTGGTGCTTTGCAACATGTCTACCTGTCTGTGTCCAGGGCTCGTTCCACTATATATATACATATACTGTATAATTGTCATTTTAAGCAGATGACTATCTCAAATTAAAACATTTTCATTTTAAATATAAGATTTCCCATTTGAGTAACTAAGGTGATTTTATAAGTATTTTTCAGTCAGTGTTTCATATATCATAAATTCAAAATTAAATTTCATGTAGGCAACCTTAGTGGTGGCTAGTAGTGAGCAGAAAGGGAGGAAGTACCACATATAATTTAGAATGCTTATATTATATCAAAGTAAAACTATATTCTGTGTTACTGATGACATAGCTATTGTTTTTGTTTTTTACTACACTTTCTGAACATTCATACAGAGAATTTTGTAAATTTCAAGTCACTTCAAAAATATTGCTTCCTGATATGAATACAAATGTGTGATTAACCTGTAAATGTAATACCAAAACTTTCTTCCAGAAATTCTGAGGGAATAGCATCTCCTTTCTATGTGTGACATATGACTAAAATCAAGCTGTGTAGTAACTTGGCATTAACATACCTTCTTCAAATAATTTTTATGGGAAATTTTGTCACCACTGTGAACTTATGATTTAACTGTGCATGAAATCAAGGTCCAGCTATGTAGCTGTCTGGTGTAAGATATAAAGAAATAAATAACATATACAGTTGGTTAACATAAAATATCTCATTGGTTTTTACACTCGTATAATATGATCTGAAATTCCTCTCCTGCATTCCCTACTCACAAAAATGAACTGACTAGAAAAAGAGAAGTAAAAAATGTTCTCCAATATGTTAATAAAGCAATTATTTGCTTTCATTAATTTGCTGAACCAGTTTAATTTAAGTAAGAGTTGAAGTCTATTCAGGTAGCATGGGATGCATGGCAATAGTCAATCCTGGATGTGACTTAAGCTTCTAAGTTTAGTTTTTCTGTGCTTATTTATTCTGGCAAAACTGACTTTTACTAAATTGTTATTGCTGGGGTGCTTGTGTCTTAGGGATCTTCAAATGGCGATGGGTTAACAAACATCAGCTCTGCTCAACTGTAGTTGGTATTTAAAATTAGGAAATACATTCCGAACGCTTATAACTTTTCTCCCATAAACATCTGTTACTCCACAAGGTGGTGCACTTTCATTGGACAAAAATCAGAATAAAATCATCATTTTTGTCTGTGTACTATGGAGGCATAGGAAGGCAGCAGTGTGAGAAAAACAAGGAAGGTAATGTTTTACAGGTTATTTGAAATTTCAGTTAATATCTAGAAAACCAAATGGATTAAAACAATGATGGTTTTCCAACTCATTTGACTTTCTTCATTTTAAAGGAAAATTAATGTAGTGAATGAGTTTGTAAAATCAAAATAAGTAGAAGCTAATTAGGCATTTTTCTATTGAAACATTCAAACATACTGTAATACTTTTATTGTATAAATTAATCATTTTTCATTTTTTAATTGCAAAAAATACACAATTCTGTCTATAATCAGTTAATTAAATACACAATTTCTTATAATGTAGGCATTTTAAAAGTAATTTAAAAACAAAGTTGAATAAATTAAACATATCAAATATATAATTTGTGTTGCAACACAAATTAACAATTTGGATTATTTTTGAGCATTGTATTATAATTGTAAATCATATAAAGTTATTAATAAGGTATATTATAACTGAAATAAAAGTATTAGGTAAAAAAATCATTCCTTATTTAAATAGTAGCTACAGGAGAAAGCCAAGAGTTTCAGAAGTTGGCAGGTAACTGATATATTTGTTTTAGCCGTTATTGGGTCTAACATCAATGTTTACCCAATTTTTTCCTTAAATTTAACTGTTTTATGAGAACTGTGACAACTTTACATTGAAATGATCCCCTTATATCTTACTGCTTTCATGGTGCAAAGACCTGAAAATGTATGTAAACTGCTTTACGTAAACTTTTATTTTATTTTTAAGTAATTTCATATCACAGAGAAACAATTTTAATTCAGTAATATAACTAGATTGAGAGGTATCATTAGGTTCACAGAACCAAAAGACAAGAAATGTGTGCACAGTTATATAGTTTGTACTTAAGGCTCAATATACTGACCAGATTATTTAACAACAATTATGAATTGTGAATTATAAGCTTACTGTTTTTACAAAATTGTATAAATTAAAAAAATCATGTTGCTGTTGCGGTAGTAGGAGAAAGCAATATCAGAATCTGCTGATTTTCATATCAAGCACACTTCAAATTCATATCTTATTCTTGGCCATTTACTGTATATATTCTGACTATATATCCACAAAACACTATAAAGTATAAACTTTGTTCTTACACACTAAAAGGCTTGTGGTTAGTAAAATGGGAATACAACAGTGGATTAGCCTGATTAATTTTATGAGCAGCTTATTACAATACTTATTTTTCCTGTGATTTATTTCAGAACCCACTTAGTTCATTTCAGGCTGTTGGAGCCTATCAGGTGTTTACATTTGGATGTCAGTCAAGCGTTTTAGTATTAAATTATAGGTGAATAAAAATATCTAAATTTTATTACAAATACTTTATACTGTATATATGCAGAAAATAGTAAACGTTGCTCTACAAGTAGAACTCAGTGCTAATTCATTTAATTTCTTTTCTTGCCATTGAGGGTTATGGGGCCAATCTCAAAACAGAGATACATGGCAGGACCCTTTAATACTTAATACTTCAATATTCACTACACATGGTGACTTTTTAACATACAGCCTATCAATCACCTTTTATTTATGAAGGAACCTGCTATATCCTAAAGAAAATTATGCAGCTTCTCCTAAACCTTTCATCTACAAATATAATTTTTTTCTTATGCATGATAAATGAAGATTTTTGATTTATTACAAAATTGATAGATGGATGTATTTTTTGTGTTAATTTAAATTTTATGCTTTCCAAAAAATGTCCTCTTTCTTAATGTCACAGGTGTCAGGGCTGCTGCCTTACAGCTGCAGGAGACTGTGTGAAGCTTGAACATTTTCCCCATGTCTGTGTGGATTTTTCTCCATCAGCTCTTTTAATTCTCACATTTTCCAAAAACATGCATGTTATGATAGCTGGTATCTTTGAATTGGCCTGGTTTAAGTCAGTGTGCTTAAGTGAAGCATCCCACCCAGAGCTGGTTCTTGCCTTGTCTCCACTGCGGCTATAATGCAAATTTGGCTCCCCAAAATCATGCAATGGAAAAAACAGGAGCTAAAATGTGTCGACAGGTTTGTTTCTTCTGGGAAAACCCTCTCAAATGATAAATACATATCTAAGTAATATAAAACAGTTTTTGACTAAGGAAGATATTTTCAGGAAAGTAACAAGACATAAGAGCTTAAACAAATAAAACATTATGTGACCAGTTCTACAGCAACAGCACAGCATATTCTTCTTTAAGGCATAAAGACAAGAGTAAACTTATTATCCATCTATATGGTAAAAGACTTTGTGGAATAACTTGTCCAGAACGGCTCCATTTCTGTTTACCATGTTCTGAATTTCAAAATGCTTAAATTTGGTCCTTTACAAAAACACAATATAATTACTGCAATTTTACTATAAAATGCTACTTTTTAATAAACGTATTGATGCATATTTAATTATTAACTATAATAGGAAACCTAACTGCATAACATACCATATTTTTGTTATAATTATTATTTAACTCATATGAAAATGTATATTGGATAAGCTAGTACTAGTCCTTGATTTAATGATCAAAAATAACACATGCCTTTAGCAAGTGCTATGCAGTGACATTTTACATGACACTGATAATCACTGATATGTAATATATTGAGCTATATTTATGAGAAGCATAAAACATATTATAGTAACAGCAGAATGTGTCAATGTTTCATTTTCTAAAAATTCTTAAAATTGATTTTCTTTACAGTTGATAGCAAAAGCAATTTTGAAAAGAGCTTGTCTTCTCTTAGAACTTTCATCAGTCTGTATTGTTTGTTAGGAGGTTATTCTGTGGTTAGTGAATTATTATTCATTTCTCTCAGAAGTCAACTATGTCATAAAACAGATTGATGGTAATACAGAATGGAAACAAAAGAAAACGCAAACTAATCTTCCAGACGACTCATTTTCAGTGACACTGGCATAAATAACAGAGTTGTCACTTTGATCTTCAATGGCCATTTATACTAAAAGCAAAATGGCCT
This sequence comes from Polypterus bichir lapradei, assembly GCA_026402145.1. Classification (NCBI taxonomy): domain Eukaryota; kingdom Metazoa; phylum Chordata; class Cladistia; order Polypteriformes; family Polypteridae; genus Polypterus; species Polypterus bichir. Next base: position 37,255,755 of record JANRMT010062796.1, on the reverse strand, counting down.
AACAGAATGCCTTTAGCAAAAAAGTAATAGTGTCTGAGAGGGCTTCAGGTGTACAAGTATATAATATACTTGTTTTTTTCTGTCCTCGTAACCCATTAAAAAGAATTTCTGTTTTCACCATGCTCAGATCTACAATGGCCACCTACTAAATTCTGAAAACTGAAAGGCTGAGGTATCAGTTTCAGTAGCTTTGTCTTGAAAAGCTATACAAGTTCAGCTGAAGTCAAATGTTTAATACATTTTGGCTGTATTCACATTATCCTTGTCGAATGATGTTGGGAAGCCACCCATCTAGCTATCTATCTGTCTAATGTATGTAAATATATATATTCAAGGAAGTATATGTCAAAAACATCATAGCCTTCCCTGGCCAGGACATCATGCTAACAGTATTTTGGCTGGGCTTGAGCTCTGTAGGTGGAATAAGTCCACAGTCTGATAGTACACAGCAATATTTTTCTGCACAAAAGTTACAATGACTTGGAAGGGATTCCTGGTAGGCTGGAGAAGGGTATATACTGTACATAGCCACTTTATTAGGAATGCCTTCTCATTAGTGCAATTAGCTTGCTGCTCCTAACAGCTCATCATTTGGCTTCTGCTCAATATATGAAGCATGCAGACTTGGTCAAGAGATTTAGTTTTTATTTGACCAAATATCAGAAAGTGTAAGATGTTTGATCTAAGAGACTTATTTGTTTCCAGATGTGTTGTGTTTTTAAGCACTGCAGTATCTGAAGTTTACTGAGAATGATGAGGTAAAAAAGTGTCTTAATCACAAAGGTCAGAGGAGAATGACTAGACCTTTTTTAAGCTAACAGAAAGGTCACACATACTAAAATAACATTTATTTAAAACATTGGTGTGCAGAAGGGCACCACTGAACACAAAGCACATCAGAACCTGAAGTGAATGAGCTACGGCAGTGGGAAGACCATGCCAGGTTCCACTCAGTCAGCTATGAACAGGGAAAATAAAAGTGCAGTCAGCATATGATCATCAAAACTGTTGGCTGAAGGCTGGAAAAACGTCATGTGTTTTAATGAGCTATGATTTCTGTTATGTAAATGTCAAGCTATGAATTTATTTTAAACAACACAAATATATGATCCATTAGCTGTTTTGACAATGGTACAGGCTAGTAATGGTAGTGTAATGGAAAGGAATGCTTTCTTGGTACACATTAAACCAACTGAGCTTTTGCCACAGTGTACCTAAGCATTGTTGCAGACCATGCACAGCCCTTACTGGCCAGTGCACTCATTTTCAGATACTACCACCAGGATAATATACAAAAACACACATCATTTCAGATTCACTCCATGTATGTAACAGTGACCAGTTTTCTCCACTGGCTTGCACAGTTTCCACATACCAGTCCATGAGAGCACCTTTGGAATGAGATGGATACGGATCTTTGCTATAAATAGTAATAAAGTGAGCATTTATGTTATAAATGTACATAAATTACCACATACAGTATAGTAATATCTATTTGTATACATTATATGTGCTTGTATTTGTATACAGTATATTTGCATGTATTCCCATTGAACAATATACAGGTAGATATAGTGTTCTCAAGGGATGCTTAAAATGATGGTCTCGAGGTTTAACAATTTATATGGTGTATGGTACGCTGGAGGGGAGATTGCCTTATTAAAGTATGACAGATGAAAAGCTCGTTGCTATTAATTTAGTTTACCATAGGATTGATGTGCTGTGCAGTATGCAATATACATATCCATCTTGCTTCCTCTTTACAAATAGGCCATTTAATGGTAGAAAGCAGTTAACCATAACTAAAATGAATTCCAGGCATATTGTATATTTGTTAGTATTTTTCCTTTATTTTCCCATGTACTTTATATTTCTTTTGTCTTACATATTTTATTCATTTTCAACATGCATTACCAATTGAATTACTCATTTAAGGTTAATAACGTTTACCTTCATCTTATTACATTCAAACACACACAGTTATATAGGAAAAGAAAGGAAGAGAGACAGAGAGGGAGACAGAGATAGAGATAAAGAGAGAGGGAGAGAGAGAGGGGAAGAGAGTTAGAGAAGTTATTTCTATGCTGGAACAGAAGAAGGTTAGAAACAGAGAATTTCGATCTGTCAGCCTTGATGAAGGCTCAACGGTAGAAATATGGCATTTATAAACTTCTTATTCAGCATAGGAATAACCTTTACCTTTTTCCTCATTATATACAGGAGGTGTGCGAATTGCACAATATTCCAGATCACATGCTACCACATAAACCCAAAATTACCTCAAGGCCAAGAATGGTCCCTACATTTATGCTAACACACATGATGAGATTACACTTGTGTTATATATTCGTAATATAACAGGGTTGTGCTATACTCATTGCATATCAACTCCTTGCTACACTCAAACCTATAACCTCACTATTTAAAAGTCCATAGTGAAGTAATTAAGTAAGAGTCCTGTTGCTAACTAAGAGTCCTGTGGTTTCATGACAGGGCCAGGAAATGCAGCTTAGCAAGTGGCAAATATGGAGCACACTTGTTATATTATGCAGAACAGGGTTGTTTGACATATGAAGACGACGATGAAGTTGGTGAAGAGGCAGAGTGAAGGTAAGGGGAAGGTGGACAGAGAAACCCATATATCCTTAAATAACACAATTAAATATTGTGCAATTTGAAGGTCTACTGTGGCTTATATTGGGTATTTGTCTCACTGACTTACTTTATATATATTTATAAATACACATACATACAGTATATATATAATGAATCAATAATCAAACTGGCTCAATACGCATAAAAGGAGATGCATATTATATATATACAGATATATATATATATATAAAATATATATATATATATTCTTTGTTTAGTGCTACAGGGATTTGGGAATTTTATGTTATGGCTACACATATATACTGTATACCTAAGTTTAACATTTCAACATATTTAGATACATTATTTCTGTACTAAAAATAATATAACATTTATTAAACTTTTTCTTAGATTTAATAATTTCTTCCATTTCTCATTAAGTCTCATTGAATAATATTTTTTTTATTTACATTCATTAAGTAAGACCTGGTCGCTATGTTAATTTGCCAAACACTCCAAGCAGTTGTTGCTATGTTGTCTGGACAAGGCTCAGTGCACAAGGCCTTGAAATGAGTGTGGGTAGAAAGGGGTGGGGGGTGGGGGTGAGTCAGGGGTTTCACACAATAACAGTGCAGCAAATTGTTCTTGGTGAATAACAAAAGAGAACAGAGCCAGAACGGCTGCTCTTTGACTCTCACTAGTCAGACTAACAGGTTTCTTCTGTAAGCTTATTAATTGAGACACCCTTTACGAACCATGCTGGTGTCGATAACAGCTTTATTTTCATACTTGTACAGCATAAACTGTTAAAAATGTCACTTATTTTTCTCTTTTTGAGAATATCAATGCTGTTTTAGATTTTTCTATCTGCACAGGGAACCTAAAATCACTTTCAATTCAATGGATATGTTGAAAATGTAGACACTGCTCTGTCATTAGGCTACATGCTAACTGTTAGAAGATTTTGTCAAATGTTTTTATTTCTACTTTACACTTACTGTTCACAGTTCTGGAAAATAGAAGAGTTAACTAATTGTGTTAGTTATGTGCATTTTAGCTAGTGAGAGTAAATGGAAAATGAACTACTTGCATGTTATGATTTCTATCCCCCAAGGTCATCTACCCAGTAGGCACAATAACTAAAACAAGGTTTCATATTAAAGGCGGAACAGGGCTTTTATCTTCACAGTTAACAAGGATTCACTTTGCTCACATTGTCATAGGGCAGTAAGTCAATGGCATATCTTGGGTCCTGAACCCTTAGCCTCCAGGTGCTCTTTCCTAAAGATGGCCATCAGGCTGGAGGATGGGTCAGGAGGAGGTTGTTCACAATCCTGAGGTGCCATCAGGAGGGCAGTTGTTCCCAAAGATGTTGAAAGTTTTTATGTAGTTTAGCATATTATAATTCCAGAAAATTCAAGATTCATTAACTTAATGGCACATATTGCACAGTGTCCAAAAAAAGCCAATCTCCAACAAGAAAATGGAGATTTGTGTTCATTTAATAATGGACTTATTTCTTCCTTCAGTTTCATTTAATTAATGGCTTGAATCTGATGTGTCATAATCCACATAATACTATATACAAATATAAATAATTTTCATATTCTGTATTTACATTATCTGGATATATACCATATTTATGCTTGCAATTTCCATTTAGCTAATTTGCCACAAATTGCACATGCTCCTAGGCTGTTCTTGACGAGTTGCTGCCATACTGCAAATTGCTAGCCTCTTTTCTTGTGCAGATGTTTGGTTTAAGAAAATGGAATCTAACGTGTCTCCCTTTGTTTGCATTTAACAGCTGCCAACATTTTAGTTTTAGAGGCCTGGTGTCGATGTCACTTGCCAGCTTGGAAGGAGCTGTCATTGTGTTTGCAGCACGTTGTGGGGGTCAGGGGAAGGGGTATGAGTCTGCGTTGGGAGTGGCCGTACCTTTTGAAGGTCCTCTTGCAATTTTTTGAGCATGGACTCCAGCTGACAAACTTTCTCTTCCAGATGAGCTGGAGAATCTCTGAAAGTACCAAGACCAAACCAAAATAGGAATGTAAGTATTCACAGAGTGGAAATCTCATTTTATCATCTGAAGAACTAGATGTGCACTTGAAGTATGAAACAACAGTTTAGAAGAACCTCAATGAATTTAACACTTCTCAACTTATTTCAATATGTATTTATTTTTTAGTAAAAGTTGGTAACAACTTGCAGTAAGTGGGACATAACCTGTAACACAATATAACCTTATGACTAGACACTATAGCAGTTTCCTGTACAAAGAATGTCCCATATAACCTTTAATCATTAAAAGACTTACAACACCCAATATTTTACATTTTTTGTCCATTATGAAGATTTTGGGGGAATTTAAACCCAGTTTAGCTTATGAATTTACTTTATGATTTAGTCGGTTCCCACATTACATAGAACTTCAATGGGAAAGGACACAGATTTAGATGCCCTATCACAAGTTATGTCTAATTTATGTATTTTTATTTGGATGTTTCTGGAAAAAGGTGAAGAACATAAAGGTTTCACAAATGTTAACATATAATTCACTTGATTAGCTGCTGACTAAGGTTTTCCAAAGATATCCTCAAGATAGTTATTAAAACCTCTCACTGCTACATCAAGTACATGATTCTTCATGATTCCCATAACCCTCTGCATGAAAAACGTTGTTCTTAGCAACAGTCTTAAAGACACTATCCCTTAACTTGTACAAGTATCCTCAAGTATGTAATTCGCTATTTAACTGAAGGAGTTATGATGGACCAATTTTGTCAAGGCCTTTGAAAACTCTGAAGACCTGAATTAGTTCCCCATACTTGACTATTAATGCTTAATTGTGTTAGCCTGTCAGAGTAAGATATATGCTGTGTTTATATGCAACAGAAATTTTTAGAAATACCTCTTATAATATCTTACTTTTCTGCTTCATGTGAATTTCCAGTTAGTTGTTTTTGGGGAAATGCAATGTTACTGTTAATTTGATAAGTAATTAAGGATTATCTCTATTTTTTATCTGAATATAAACAGTAAGCTAAATTCAATATGCACATATCACATTGCTTCAAAAATGCAACCACAAGCAATCTATTTTTGGCTAACCTGCTTATTCATTTTTTTATTGTGTGTGACTGAGTGAGATGAAAGGTCAATCTTCTATCACAAATTTGCTAACGTAGGACTGTTTCTCCAAATTGTCCCACTAGGAGAAACCAACTTGAAAAGCATCCACATAACATTTCTCACTGGGAAACACGTATTCCCCAAAGCATGAAAACTCAGCAATATCCTTTAGTCCTGAGACGCTCTCTTCTCCACTTATTCTAAAGCTGATTCTCATTTTTGTAGTGTAGTTCAGATGCATCAAGCTGCATTATGCAGTCTCGCTATGCATTAAAGTTTTTTTTATTTACAATTTACTTTTTTTTACAATATAACCTAAAATTTAATGTTTCTTTTTAATTGCTTTAGTGCATTGCCTATATGATGTGAATGCTACATCAACATAAACCATTAAATCCTTGTCAGAGGTTACTTCTTATAAGACTGCATTGTCCATCAAATATTTACAGTTGTTTCTTTTACCTGTGTATAGCACTTTACACTTCCCTACACTAAACTGCATTGTCTAAATATTTTCCCAGTTTTGAAAACAGTCCAGGTCTTTCTGAATTTTTGCTGTCTCCTTAGTATAATTAGTCTTTAGAATTAACCTGGCTGCACTTTTTAATAATGCAGTCCAGAAATGTGTTTCTCTATGAAAATACCTTCTGTATATTGAGTCATGTTTAAATTTGTTCTAAATGTACAAACTCTTAAACAGCTGCAGCTAATTAACAGAAGAAATGTTGTTGCTGGTAGAGTAGAAAGCCATACCCTCCTTTGTTGTCCTTGAGTTTCATGTCCTCCTGTGAAGATGCTAGTTGAGATTCAGTTGCAGACATAGTTGCATCCCCTCCTCTGCGCTCTGGAAAGAAAGAACTCAGGTGATTTTCAGTATTAGATTACAAAGCTTGCTTTAACAATCTCTCTTCTTTGGTGATAATCTCTTTAATAAATGTCTAGTATTGAGTTACACTTCAACGTTATAATGCAGTATGTTCTGAGCAGCATTATTTATCTTAATAGGGCTTACAAAGGTAAAAGTGTTCTTGGAGCAGAATGATGAAACAAGGCTCCAAGACGGACAAAATAATACTATTTGATTTGACAAAGATGCAAAATCCATTTAGCATGCCAAAATTAATTTACTAATCAGGACTTTCCAATTTACATATCTGCATATATACTTAATTTCACAACAGCTACCAATGTGATATACAAGCTATGCTTTCTTTTTTAACATATGACATATTATGCTCCCATAATGTCTTTGCTTATAATCTGCCTTAAAATAAATGTACATTATGAAGTGATGTCCTCACCCTCTTTAGAAAGAGCTTCCAAGATACTTCGACATGCTGTTGCCAAATCGGAGATTGACTGCCATTCTTCCTCTGTGGCTTCATTTGTCTCTTTGAGTACTAAGAATCACAAAAGAAAAAAAGTACACATAAAACTACAATGTTGGACAAGTACAATGCTCTGTAAAATACAGGGCAATATATTTTATCATTAAATAAAAATTTTGTTACTCTAGTAATTATAATAATGTTATAATCATAACTGAAATAAAAGGTGACTCAGAAAATCTACTCAATGAACAGTACATAATAAAAGCCATCCCAGTACACTAGTGTACTACATGTAACATGTTCAATGCACTCACCTTTTGCTGTCTTGTTTTAGCATAAAAGTTTTAAGAATAATGGAATTGAATAAACTATAAATGCACAGAAAATATCCAAATCACACTACAGCCCCCTTCATTGCAACGTAATTTATCACATGAACAAAATATTAATACATGAACACTAAAATCTGAGAAACCTGGGCAATTCCCACTAAACTTCATAAATCAGGTCTTTCCTCAAAATCAGATCTCTCTATATTAACCAATCATTTCATCCATGATAATAAAATGCATAGTCCAACATAGGGCCGACTGGGGAAGTGGTAGACTCCTCTGGTGGTGCTGGGTGCAAGACTCAAATCAACCCTTGATGGGATGCCAGTACATTGCTGGTTAATTATTCACACACCAACACTCACATACCAAAGTAATTCAGAGCTCCCAGGAGAAAGCCCAGGACAAACAAGAAAATGCTACACAGTGGCTAAGCCAGGATTGTAACTGGTTGTATGGAAGCTACATTAAGTATTCTTCCATGCTATATTAATTTCTTTTAAGCATATTTATATTTATAATATTTCATATGTAGATGGGCAATCCTTTTTGCCCTGGTACAGTCACTACACTACTGTAAATTGCAAAAGAGCTGACAAAATCCATAATCTCTTTGTGACAAGAAGAAAAATGTGGAGAAGCAAAATGAAAACTTGAAAATATTGAAAGTAAACCATTGACAAAAAAAGGTGAGGTTCCCAAAGGGACAAGTTCATTTTTCATATCATGTGAAAAATAAGAAACATTTAAATTAAAGGCGTAATAATGGTATTTTCTATTAAGTGCAATGTTCCTAAATCAGTTTATCACCCCAATGTTCATAAGAAAGGGTGCTAAGGTGACATCTACCATATCAGCTCAGTAAAAGACATAACTGATGTTAGAAAATGAAGATTAAAAACAATTTAGGCTTATGCAGGCTTTACACATGGGTGCCAGGAAAACAGTTGACATGTCTTGCTATATCAGAAAAACATATACAGTATTACCCTTAGCAAAAGAATCCTTGAAGCCTATGAAAAACATCATAATGCCGGGCCATCTTAAATTCCCTTGCACCTTGTCTACAGCGTCTTTGTTTTGCAAATGTGTCAATCAGCACTGGCAGCAGGCAGCCTGGTCACTCATCCCCCAACGAGGCAGTTGAAGTCAAGTCAGATGCTAAACTCTCAGAGCTCAAGACTGTTTATCTGGGAGTTAGGTGTCTGGAATTGTATAGGGTAAATAATATATAATTATTTGGTATGCATACACTTCATGTATGTTCTGTGTCTGCAATGATCTGTTGTCACGCACGTGTGAGTAGAAGGACATTGTAAGGGCCAAGTGAAGGTAATTCCACGCCAGGTCAGGGGATGGCGAGGTGCACTAAACCTTCTCATGTTATCTCTATAGACCAGGCGCGGGAAAACCGGTCTGACTCAGCATCAAAAACATCACTTCCTGTTCCAGCGCCTAGGATGACGTCACTTCCAGTCACAACGCTTCGATTGATGTCAGAAGAAGGTCACTTCCGGTTCCCCTACGCCACTTCTGGTCTGATAACTTAAAACTGCCATCTTTTCAAACCATCATCAGTTCGTTTCAGGACTCCAACCTAGACACTTCTGTGCTAAAATTCAACCCATTGCAACCAGGGATAATATAAGGGTGGCTGCCCCAAACCTTTTTAAGTGTGTCGAGTCTGATCATTTCCCACTGTGTAAATGTAGGATGACAGGAAATGCGAGGCAAGAAATGTTAAATACATAACTAAAACAGAAACTTTGTTAATAATGACAAAATTCTGACGTGAAGTGTATAATGTGTGAAGACTGAAGTCCAAATATCAAGTAAATATTTTGCAAATCATTCAATTTACATGTTGCTGTCAATGAGTAAAAACCTAAGCCCACATATCAATTGACACAAAGTCAACATGTCTGCTTCGGTGATGCAGAGGTAAGACCTGCTGTCTTATAATCAAGAGACTGCAGGTTTGTGGCCGGACTTTCCCCTTTTAAGTAGTGACCTGCTATTATTATTATTATTATTATTATTATTATTACTATAATATAACATAAAATTTCAGATCATATATATCACTTTAGCGATATCTTTTACTAGAAGCAAAAAATTACACTGGATATGTGTTATATAATAATGGATATGTATTCTATAATGGAAAAAATAATAACAGCTCACTACTCAAATAGGAAGAACTGGGTTTCAGGGTGAAGTGTATCTATGAAAAAGTCAAGAATCTAAGGAAAGACTAATCAGTAATTTCCCAGATTAAGACATAGTAAAATTAAATTACCTCAAAGTGACTTGGAAAGCAAACCGTAATTTATACAATAGGAACAGCTTGAACATAAAGACATTTTTGGGCTGCTACAAGTGTGATGAAATCCCAGGTAAAACTTAACAAAGTATGTCATAGCCACATGTATGGTGATATTAATGTCAACCTATCAAAAGAGATCTTGGGTGACTATCTTGACCATTTTACACTTGTTTATTTATTTACTAAGGTGTGTCATTTGGATAAAGTGTAAATTGGATGGATTTTGAAATAAAACTAGGGAGATACTCTCTGTCCAAGCCTGAATTGAAACACATCAATCTTAGATAAGCGAAACCTCCAACTGGTTTGGGGGGGACGGGGTAGTAACAAACTAGGGATGAAGCTAAAACAAGAAACAAAAATTGTCTAGTGAACTTGATGGTCTTGACATTTGTGCAATTTCTATATTTTACCAAGTGTAAGGCTCTAAGATTCTCTGACTGCTAAATATACACTATTTCAAAATAAAATCAGCACTAAAGAGAGTTCTATATTTAAGACAGGCTTTGTTCGCTGGGATATGTTAATTTTCCTGTTATTTCTGTTGTTTCTGAATTATTATTTTAATGTATTTTTATTATTATGTAATTGCTGTTATTATTGTGATTTTTAAGCATTATTTAGTATTTATGTATTATGTAATAATGTTCTATGATGATGTTCTTTGTGTTTTATTGGTGGAACCCCAAGAAGCAGGCCCTGATGTCACAGCTGTAGGACCACCTCAGCCTTTATATACAGGCTAAGCAGTAAGTCCATCAAAGGTTTACTATGCTTTGTGGTGCCAGGAGCATTTCTGTAAGTACTGTTTAGATTTTCTGGTTTTGTGAATTATTTCTTCTATTTTCTGAATTGGACTTGTTAGCCTTAGGTTGCCTAGGTTAGGGAATCCTTTTTGCCTTATTTATGACCTTGTTGTCTGTTTTCCCAATTTATGTTTTTCTTTGGTTTATCTAATAAGTTCTTTACATTTTAAGAGAATGTTTTGTCAAAAGATGGCCATCCTGTCATCTTTAAGGGCATTTTGTGTATTTTGTGCATTTAATCTATTTTTGAACTGTTTAACCTTGACCTTTGTTTTGGGCCTCTGCAAACCTTGAAGCCTGCCTTTTGAGTTTGAAGTCTGGCTGATTTGCAGTGAGGGCTGTTCCTGAGTCTGACCATTGAAGTCTTGGTCAGGTTTTTGATAATTCTGAGGCCTGTTCACCTCTTTAGATCATTTGGTGCTACAGTAACATAATTTGAGTAATGTTTGAATGTTTAGCCATATGTACTGTATATTCAGGTCCTCTGAGGTTTTTAGTAGCTACCAGCATAATTTATTTGTATAAACAAATAACAAATACATTACTGATTAATTTGTACACAGAAGTTCCTCTTATCCACTAAAATACTTGTTGATTTCTCTGCTACCGAAAAAGATTCAATAGCAGGTGTGATGGACAGCCGGGTCCCATGCCTGGCCGGGATGCCCCTGCTGCATAGGTTCCGAGGGAGCCACCATGGACAGCTCAATACCTTCCCTGGGACGCTTGGTGGCAGCCTCCCTGGCCGATGTTGATTTCCCAGTCTCCCGCGTGGTTCCATTGGACATGGAGTCCTCCACAGCCTGGTTGGGAGCTGGGGTGGCCACTAGGGGGTGCTGCCGAGACTCAAGAACCTGGCTGGACGAGTCATCAGCCCCACCCAGAGGTGCAATTGGGACCAGGTGGTCAAGCACCTGGAACAATTCCCGGGTGGGCTATAAAACGGGCCAGCCTCCACCACTAAAGGCCCAGAATTGGGAGAAAGAGGACAAGGTTGCCTGGGAGGAGTGGTGGTGCAAGGTGGAGAGTTGTTGCTATTGTGTTTAAGTGCTTTTGGGACTGTGTTGGGGCTGTGGGACACGGGGAAGACGTGCCCCACGGCTGAAGAGAAAATAAAAGTCTGTGTGATTTTGACATGTGCCTCTGCGTCAGTCTGTGCCGGGTCGGGCGCTATATAGAGCCTTTATCACACAGGATATTAACCTCTTTTGAGCCAATGAAACTACAGCTTCTTTTTCATCCACTTACTCACTCACCCATGCCACTAACACCAAGCAAATGCAGAACAAGACATGACTTGTTCCCTACACAAACATACACAAAGACAGAACTTTTAAGACTCTTACACACTGACAAACATACTGTACATTTCTGACTTCCTTTTTACATGCACAGATTTGCAGGTCTGCATTTTTTAAAATATGTTTGCAGGTTTTCAACTAATTTTTAGCATGTTTTTAAAACTGTACCCTGCAACTTTCACAATTGTCTGATTAGTCAGATCTTCTTATCAAACACAACTGATGTGACTGATGATCAAACACACTATTTAATAGAAGACAGAGAGTGACCCACCATCGAACACAAGTGCAGATACAAGACAGAAATGCACCTTCCACTGCTAAACTCCTGCATTAGGATCAACTCGAGCACCTCTCACGCATGCCTGTCCACTCTCCTTAAGCTCTATTAAACAATGTGGATATGCATCTGTGTCCTTATTACAAATATTTAAGCTACCACTTGTAATGATTGCCTTGCATTTCAAAAGATAAATAGTGGGCACTCTTGAACCTGCCTATTGCATTCCAGTTGTCCATTTCCCTTCGCTATTACCAAATTCACTGCTGCTTTAAGATGACAGGGGAAAACATGGGACAGGCAAAGGGGCTTGAGACAGGAGAGTAACATGCTTGTTTCTGCAGATATCCAACACAGTAAATGAACTTGAAGCTGTGAAATATTGACAGGGGGGGGTTAGGTGGATGTAATTAACATCATCTGTGGAGACTGGCAGAAGCAGAGCATCTCTTCCTAACCAGCTACCCCCCTTCCAAAAAAAAAAAAATATTGGAAGCAAAACAGATGGAGGGTTAAGGCCTGGCTGCAAAAAAGACAGAAAGATCCATCTGTTCTTTTATTTCACAGAAATAATTCTGTTTCTTTTTTTAATAGAAGAAAAATCCATAATATATTTTCAGGGTAGACAACAGCCAACAAGAAGTGCAATACAGTACATATTTGTGTAAAAGTAAGATACTTCATTGTAGCTGAGAATAATCTGATAAGTCTGCCAGTAAGATGGGGAAGAGTCTATGACCGACATGAGTTCATGTGTCTTCCAATAAGTTTTTTTGCTTTAATAAACAGAAGATCAATCATTAGTTTCATAACAGGGAAAAAGTATACAGAAAAAATTAATCCTAATTATCTTGATCAAATACTTTTTATCTACATGGTTTGTATATGATTTCAAATTTCTTTATTACTAAGGGTGATATGGAACTCAGTCATACCTGGGGCATGGAAAAGATGGGCACAGACACTTTGAGCATCTATTATGCTTTATTTATTCACACAGGGCTTATAAGGTCATTACTGTCATGTATACAATACAATTAAATTCTTATTTTCATATACTAATGGACATGACACATGCTGCCATTCTCTGGTACTATGATAAGTATGTGTAACAACCTTACCTCGAAAATTTCTTTCTTTGTTACTTCAGAAATTTCACAACACAGTTTACAACACTGTCTGCCATGAATCTAGCAGATTATGGCAAACTGTGGTGCAGTTTTAGTACCAAAGGTTTTAATGGCAGAGGGTCGCTATTGGCTTTAAATAAAAAAAAAACACACACTTCTATGAATGGGCTATTTTGTCCCTTAATCTATACAGATTTTCAGTGATGTCCTTTATCACACCCACTGCTGCCCTTGATAAGAAAACAAAGAAGAGAGTCTTAATTTCAAATTCTAAACTAAATAATATGATTAAGACTACCCGTTAAATATGATAGGTATGTGTAGACTTACAAATTCTAGTTTACCTTGTCATTACAGACAGGGATAAGCAAAGATTTAATGTTGACGGGTGATGGAGGGATAAAACTAGTATTGCTTATCAATGTGTCCATCAGTTCATGGAGGACACCTTTGCCAAAGTACATGCTTAAAGCCAATGACAAATATTTTGAGGAGAAAAAGAAGTAATAATATTAATCATAATGAAGATCGTAATATAAATGGTTCAACTTTATCTTTTAACTAAAAGGTACATTTACTATTTAGTTTTTAAAGACACTGCAGAAAGTGTGCAAATACCCTGTGGTAACCAGGAGGCCCTATTCATGCTGCAATTGTGGCTGAACACTGAAATCTTACTCTAGTAATATGAATAAACAATAAATTAACAATGGAGAGCGCCATCATTTAGGATATGGGTATCTTAAGTAAATGAGTCTGATCATACACAGATATGAAATCTGCAAACAAAAGCCATTGCATCTTAAACTTCTGAGGAGCACCTCACAGAACAGACACATTTAAGGACACATAGCCTCTTTGATGCTATGTGTGCAACATTAAAATGGCCTTTTCATCATGAGGATTAAGTTAATTATGTGCCTTGAACACATCTGCTTCAGTGTTCACCTGCCACAGACCAGTGTTGCAGCTCTAGATAGTTAAGAGCACAGAAGAAAGAGAAAGCTAAGGCAGAAAAACACTATTTTGATGATAAAGCAAACTAAAATAAAAGGAAATATACTAACGACGATCACACACGTGCGAGTAGGAGAATGTTGTGTGGACCAAGTAAAGGTAATTCCACGCCAGGCCAGGTTGAATTCAGGATGCACTAAACCTTCTCCTGTTATCTCTTCAGACCAGCCGCGGGAAAACCTATCTGAAACAAGAACGCCACTTCCAGTTCCGGTGCCCTGAAGTACATCAATTCCGGTTCCGGCGCCCAGAAGAACGTCACTTCCGGTTCCAGCGCCCAGAAGAACGTCACTTCCAGTTGCGGTGCCCAGGCTGATGCCATTAAAACATCACTTCTGGTCACCCTACATCACTTCATCACTTAAAACCGCCATCTTTTCCATCCTTCATCAGTTTTGTCTTGGACTCTCTACAATCAACTTCATTATTGAATGAAAAAACAAACCTTTGCAGCTAGGAATATTATACGGGTGGCTGCCCAAAACCTTTTTACGTGTGTCAAGTCTCTTCCTTTTTACAGTGGCGTAGTCGGCAGGATGATGGCCTCCTGGAGAGATCAGAAGGCAAACCTAAACTTAGGCTTGACACACGTTTATAAACCAACGAAATATTAGATGGGTAAGTAACGCTCTCAAGTTGCCGAGTGGGAGTCAGTCGGTGCGTGTTGGGGAAAGCTTGAATGTTCTTCAACCCATCATCCTGTTAAAGGATGTGTATATCTGCACTGGCAATCGGAAGGTTGTCGGTTCGAATCCCGTAAATGCCAAAAGAGACTCTGCTCTGTTGGGCCCTTGAGCAAGGCCCTTAACCTGCAATTGCTGAGCGCTTTGAGTAGTGAGAAAACCGCTATATAAATGCAAAGAATTATTATTATTATTAAAGGTCCGGGGAAAAATAGCCCCGGGACCCACAGGCTAGAGCCAGATGCGTCAAGGAACGCATTGAGTGCTTATTATGGCCTTCCGGGTGTAGGGACTGCCCCTACTTATCCCACAAAGGGCAAGCCCTTTAATAAAGGTGGGAGAAACCCGGGCTGGCAGATAAAAAACATAATGGCCTGGAAAATTAACACAGCTAAGGCAACTAAGAAACAGGCCATGGCTTTATGGGCTAAGGTGGTTGGTTGGTTACAGCCCTATAAAAAATCCAGCCACCAAATAGCAGAGTAGGTGGCCTGCGCCTTACTCCTTAAGAGCGTTCCCGGAAAAATCGCCCAGCCGGCCTGGGAATATTAACTATTACATGCATTAGCTGAGACAATAGATCACCTCAGGGCAGAGACCAGCTTGGGAGTGTCAGAACGGGACTCGTGTGAACCCGGGCGTGCTTGCGTCCCTAATACAGAGTCCCGCGGCTATAATGCGTGGCATGTTCGAGTGGACCCTGGGACGCGCCGGCAGGCACTGCGAAGCAACAAAGGGGTCTGCAGGGGGATGTGGGAGGAGGTGCGGTGTGCTCTCGATAATCCACTGGCCTGTTCACATACGGGAGAAGTGTTAGTCAATGGAATTAAAGTAACCGCTTTATTTGATTCCGGCAGTAACATTTCCATTGTTGTTTGCCATTTGATATTACCGCGACAATGGTGTAACAAAAAGACCTGCATTACCTGTATTCACGGGGATGTCCGGTATTATCGATCCACCAACTGCTTTATATGTCAGGACGGCATAATTAAAAAGTTAATGGTAGCAGTGATGGATAGTCCTCCCTTCCCCGTGATACTAGGAAGAGATTGGGTCAACATAAATAGTGGTAATACAGGCACTTCTTCTTCTCAATCACTAGGTCTAGTCACGGACGCGAATTCAGCACCCTCAACTTCCTCCACGCCATGTATACAGCCGGCTGAGGAGCGGACTACGGCCTCTGGTGATGACGAAGAAACACCCGGAACGTCTCAGCCTGAGACGTCATCAGCAAGCGCTCAGACAGCTCGGGATGAAAACCCACCCCGTGAGGTCGAATCCAATCCTCTCATGTCTGCAGTTTCAATTCAGGCAGACGCCGGCTTCATTTAAAAGGGAACAATGGAATGACGATTCCCTTAAATTTGCAAAGAATGCAGTCGTTCTAATAGACGGCCAACGCACCTCACACCCCATGCCACAGGGTCCTCACTTTGTGCTTAATAATGATCTGTTATATCGGGTGGCACAGCATGAGGGACAGATGAGGTTGCTGTTGTTAGTACCACGGATTTACTGGTGACAGGTCTGGGAACTAGCACATACCCATCTGCTGGGAGCCCATTTGGGCCCCGAGAAAACACTTGAGAGAATTAAGCTCCGATTTTTTTGGCCCGGAATTAACAAGGAGGTTTGCCGCTTTTGCACATCCGGAATGTCAATTGAGGCAAATTCCTAGGAGGGGCCGTGCTCCTCTAGTTCCCTTACCCTTAATAGATATCCTTTTTGAACGTATTGGGGTAAACCTGGTGGGACCCCTAGAGCCCTCAGCCAAAGGTCATAAATATATAATGGTCCTGGTAGATTATGCTACCCGGTTTCCAGAGGCTGTTCCGCTGCGCTCAGCTACTTCAAAAGCTATCGCACGGGAATTAGTTTGGGTATTTGCACGTGTCGGAATCCCTAAAGAAATACTGACGGATCAAGGGACTCCTTTCACATCGCAGACGCTCAGGGAGACTGCCAAGCGACTTCAAATAAAGCATTTAAAGACCTTGGTATATCATCCTCAAACCGACGGTCTTGTGGAGAGGTTTAATCAAACTCTCAAACAGATGTTGCGTAAGGAAGTCAATGAGGACGGAAGGAACTGGGACCAGCTCCTCCCCCTCGTCCATTTTGCATATCGGGAAGTCCCACAAGCCTCCACGGGGTTCTCACCTTTTGAATTACTATATGGACGACAACCCTGGGGCATATTAGACGTTTTGAAAGAAGAATGGGAGGAAGAGGCCCTCCCGGCAACAAATATATTAGAGTATATCACGCAGTTAAGTGATAGATTTGAGAAAATGAGACCCATATTGAAAACACATATGGAAAAGGCTCAAGCAGCTCAGGCCCGATGCTATAACCGTGATACATTTCTGTGGGAGTTCCGCCCGGGAGACCGTGTCATTGTTTTAGTTCCTACCTCACATTCCAAATTACTGGCTCATTAGCAAGGCCCTTATGAAATTAAGGAGGGGAAGGGGCTGGTCGACTATTTGGTGAAACAACCGAATCGTCGACCCAGCGAGCGGATTTATCAAATCAATCTGCTGAAACCGTGGAAGGACAGGGATTCCGAGCCCTACTCCGGACAGCTCCGCTCTCTCTTCGCTCATCAATTACACCTTAATTTCGGAGACAATTTGACTTGCCAGCAACGTCATGAGCTGGAAGCAGTTACCCTGTCTGTCCCTGAGGTAGTCAGTGAAAATCCAGGTCAGACCTCCCTGGTTGCGCATGACATTGTGACGACACCTTGGGTTATAGTCCGAGAACGCCCATACAGAATTCCCGAGGCAAAAAAGGCTTAAGTGGAGTTGGAGATCAGATGAATGCTAGAACTAGGTGTGATTCAGGAAAGTTATAGTCCCTGGTCCAGCCCTATCGTTATGGTCAGTAAGCCCGATGGAAGTTGGAGGTTTTGCAATGACTTCCGTCGGCTTAACGAAGTCTCCCAATTCAATGCCTATCTGATGCCGCGAGTGGATGACTTCCTCGAGCAGCTAGGACATGCCAAATTTTTGACTACTCTAGATATGACTAAGGGGTACTGGCTGGTTCCCTTAACGGACTCCGCTAAGGAAAAGACAGCGTTCAGCACCCCTAGCGGTCACTGGCAGTATCGTGTCCTCCCATTTGGATTATATGGGGCACCTGCAACATTCCAACGTCTGGTGAATAAAGTGCTCCATTGTCATAATTCATATAGTGCTGCCTACTTGGATGACGTTGTCATCTACTCCAACACCTGGGAGGAACACATACAGCAGGTTGGAGCTGTACTGCGGACACTGGAACAAGCTGGGCTTCGTATCAACCCGAAAAAATATTTAGGCTATCTAGTGGGCCGGGGTATGGTGAGACCACAGGGTTCTAAAATAGATGCCACTGTGAATTGGCCCCGTCCGATAACCAAGAGGCAAGTTCAGGCCTTTCCTGGCTTAGCGGGTTACTATCGCCGGTTTGTACCCTGGTTTTCCGAGAGAGCTACGCCCTTGACAAACCTCACAAAGAAGGGTCGACCTAATTGAGTGGTATGGGATGATATATCTGAGGCTGCATTAAGTGACATGAAAATGGCCCTTACGTCAGCTCCTATATTAAAGGCACCAAACTTTTCCTTACCTTTTATTCTCCAGACGGACGCTTCAGACACAGGGCTTGGAGCCGTACTGAGCCAAGGCGTCGATGGAGTTGAACACCCCATTATGTACCTGAGCCGGAAACTGTTGGATCAGGAAACTAGGTGGAGCAGGAGGCTTTGGCTATTAAATGGGCGATTACTCAGCTGAG
>JANRMT010062796.1:37216599-37236023 GCA_026402145.1 Polypterus bichir lapradei | reverse complement strand
AGGTACCTTTGTCTACTTTATCGGCCTCCTTTGCAACTCAGAGCACAATTGATGGTACACTTTGGTCAGTCTTGACACTACTTGTGGACATGTATGACCTACTAGTTTATTTGTTCTTTGACCACTTTTTTCCTATTCATTCATCTTCTTATTTGAATCCATGTTTCAAAGTCCAACAGTGAACTTTTAATTGTTCAATATATCTTAATGGTCGTCCAGGGTCTATGTCTCAACCAGTGGTATACAGTAAGTTGTTTTAAATGAAGTATCACGCAACTAAAAGTGTGCAATGGATCATTTAGCCATTAACATTTAGTGTACAAGGAAGGCTGATTTTGAAAATAAAGTTGAACATTTAGACTCTGGCTGCTAGGACACATTCTCCACTCAGAATTGTAAAAGTAGTAAAGAGAAAAAACTACTTAGGCCTAAAGACACTGCTCATAATTTTTAAAAGTATTTTCTTCATAGTGTAAGAGGCAGGGATTATGTAGTTTGAGACCACTTAACAGTGGCTATTCTAGGAACTCACTTAGTCAGACCTGGACACATAAGTTACCATAAGGTTACAAGGTCTACAGGTTTTCATTTCAACCAATAAAATGAACTAAAGATAAAAAAACAACATCTATCACACTTTTACTTACACAGAGGTAATATTGAGATGGACAATAAACACATATAAGAAAACCAAAAAACTTTCAATTCAAAATCATATAAGTAAAAGTACAAAGCTCATTGTTTCTGGCTACAGAGTTAAGTATTTGAAATTAAAAATAAAAAGTTAAAACAAGCCCAGTTACCCCATCCTGAGTTTACCTGCTGTCAATGTCATGTCAGCAATAACCAAAAATAACAGTCAGTCAGTCATTCTCCAACCCGCTATATTCTAACACAGGGTCACGGGGGTCTGCTGAAGCCAATCCCAGCCAACACATGGTGAAAGGCATGAACAAATCCTGGGCAGGGTGCCAGCACACAGCAGAGCACACACACAGCAAGCACACACTAGGGACAATTTAGGATCACCAAAGCACCTAACCTGCATGTCTTTGGACTATGGGAGGAAACTGGAGCACCCACAGGAACATGCAAACTCCATGCAGGGAGGACCCGGGAAGAGAACCCATGTCTCCTTACTGCAAGGCAGCAGCACTACCACTGCACCACTGTGCCACCCTTAAAAAATAACACTCTCCCAAAATGCTTAATTTAAATGTATTTTTGGAATAGTTGTAAATCCCATTGCAGGAAGAAATCTGTTTCTGTACATACAAATGATTACGACAAGTAGTAATGTTTGATGAGTGAGACGATGGGCTTGAAACCACAAGACTTTAGATTTAAATTTCATATTCTTCTAAAAACGCATCCTTAGCTGGCTTGTGTTGAACTTTAAGACATCAGTAAATAAGCTATTATTCTCTAATTACATACAATTATTTGAAAGTGAATTTCAATATAAATTGAAGATTGTTGAATTAGTTTCACAAAATTATCATATCTCACAAAAATATTTTCTGTACCTGGAGCAAGCATGACTATTAAAAATTGTAATAATCCTGTTATTGCTCTGGATAAAGAAAATAAGAAATATGTAACCTTCTTGCATTTTCAAGCCAGAAAAAGAACCTGCTGCATGAGGAACTGGAATTAGAGAATACAAGAAGGAAAACTCGCAAGATTGTGTAGTTGTATGTTAGATTCTGGTACTTAACAATTTTGTGAAGAATCACTTTAGGGAAATACCAAATGTTAATTTCATATTTATATTAATCCTATCATGTTAATTTAAATGGATATACTGCTGTTACTCCAGAACTGCTTACTGTGTATTTAGCATGTGTTAAAACAGTCATCTGACATCTTTAAATTGTCATAACAAACCAAACAAATAAACGTATGATTGCTAATCATTTACTCAAATTTTGTCAAATTCACACAGCAGTTGGAATTGTACTGAATGTACAATGTACTGAAGAAACTCAACCGGGTACCAATTTAGAATGGGGCGAAAACTACAAGGTAATATATAGTGGAGTGTCAAATGTTGCAGCATTTGTGCATAACAATAGAAGGCACGTGACACACAGGACACCGCTCAGTCCTTTGTTAAGATGTTAAGATGTCTCTGTATCTTGTTTGGTGAATTTGTAAAGGCTACCACAGGTACTACTTCACCACACGACTTGGTTTGCTGCAGTTTCCTTGAACACACTCCCCCTTAATTCCTATTTCTGCCCTCAACTATGTAAATCAATGCATAACTGAAAGTATTCTGTTGGATCAGTTTAAGTGATGCCTTTGAGAATTCTGTAAACCTCAGTAGGTGCCCAATGGATACATTTCCCTTTGTCACAGCAAGACAAGCTTCTCAATACGGATCTACCATTGGTTGGTCTTTAGTTTTTAAGGTTGTACTCTCTTTTTTCTTATTTGTATTATTTTGACCAGAAATACATTACAGTACCCTAGATGCACTCCCACTTATGAAATCTGAGTATAACAAATATTGATTGACTTTTAAGAAATAACATGTTTTGCCTTTTAATTGTTTCTGTACATTGAGCACAAGATAAAAGTACTTTGACAAGTAAAGCCACAAAATGGCTTTCATAGGACAGAAAGCTTTATTTTTCAATTTTATAATTGATTCACCTTCTTCCTGCATTCAGTAATTTGTATTTTACGTTGAATTTTTTCATATTCATGTTAATATTCATACAATACATCAGAGACAAACAATTGAAAAATAAAGGTGTGTACAAAAACAGATATGCAATATTTTATTCATGTTCTCTGAACATAGGTGAAATACACACTGGTTGGACTTTCTGATTCCTCAGAAAGACAGTAGGAATATGGCATTCAATTAAATTACTGCAACACTATGAAGAGGTTTTTAATTAAGGATTTATCTGGACAAATTGGCAATACCAATGGTTCCACACATCTCAAGTGGACAACCACTACCCCAGGAAAACATGACATTTGTGAACACTGTTACCTGTTTCTGCAGGTCTACTTCTTCAGCCAAAAGTGCCTTTGGTTTTACTTCCAGGATAAGGTCTGGTGTAGCATCCAGTAAGCCTTGGACATTTTCATACACAGGGCCCTTCTTCCTATCCTGCATCAACCCCACATTGTCATAGATGTGCCTGCTGGAGTTAGAATTGAATCAAGAGTAAAGGTTTCAAAACACAGAGTAACTACAAAAGCAAAATGAATACCAAGAGGCAGCGTGCAGCAGCACAATGCCTCCTTTCCATCTGTTTTACTAATAACATTTCTGATTTTTAGTTAAGCCTTACTTTTCATATATGTCCTCCATATTTGGCCGTTTCTCCAGTGAGTAGCTGCGAATCAATGGTGGAATAAAGGTGTCTTGGGGTTCTGTGAGCGAAGATGCTCTGTGCAGATGAAGATTAGGAGGTTTCAGAGAATACACATTCATTTCTTCTCCTTTATCCTCTTGCAAAATAGCCTGGAAATTATGAATCTTTTCTTCATCTAAGTCCTCTTCCTGTCGTCTCAGAATCCAGGGCTCTCCTGGGAAGCTGTCCGATTTACAATCTGTGTCCTGGATGGCCTTGAGATACAGCTCTGAGTAACTTCTGTACAAAAGCACAAAACTATAGGTTATAAACTTCCTTTTCAAAACATTTGTTGATTATGTCTCTGAATTATACAACTTTGGCAGAGGCTGATATCTGTATGCTGCATCAGTAGTATTTATGCTAATTTTAAACAGAAGCTACTTATTCATTTAGGGTTAAAGGGGTGTGTAGTTCACTCTGCCACAAATGGTTCAAAGCACTGCTTGAATTGCCTGCAAGTTGCAACAGCAGGCTTTCCCCTTTAAGCATGACCACAAACATTCAGTATACATGTGCAATGAAAATGTAAAAATACCCCCACAAATATGTGGAGAACAGGCACATGTTACAGAGGTGGGTTTCCTCTGACTCTGACTCATCTAAATGCAAAATGCCTGTGAACAACAGAACTGTCACACTCCTGTATACCTTATTGTTATTGGTGCAGGTATGTTGTGGAAGGCCACCTGGCATCATTAATTGCACCATGTTACAACTGGCATCCCATGATGGATCTACGCTGGCTATCACAGCCAGCCAGAGAAAACCAGTGTGGGAAAACTGCAGTTGTAATGGGTCAGTAAAAGCCAGGTTGTTGTGAGTACATTTGAAGTAATTTATTCAAACGTATCAGAAAGAAGTTCAGAAGCCACATCATGGACCAGGTCCTTTAGAGGCAGTGTAGGACTTTTTAGTGCACTTTGTGTTGCTGACCCCAAATCGTTGTAGACTTGATCCTCAGCACAAAATTATTCCAGGGTATAATCCAGAAGTAATCCCAAATTAGGGTTGACAGACTGAATATACTCCTTGGTGGCCTGGCCCCGGGGGTGGATGAGATACGCCCAGTGTTCCTCAAGGCTCTGGATGTTGTAGGACTGTCTTGGTTGACACGTCTCTGCAACATCGCATGAACATCGGGGACAGTGCCTCTTGATTGGCAGACCGGGGTGGTGGTCCCCCTCTTTAAAAAGGGGGACCGAAGGTTGTGTTCCAGCTACAGAGGGATCACACTCCTCAGCCTCCCTGGAAAAGTCTATTCGGGGATTTCTGGAGAGGAGGGTCCATCGGATAGTTGAACCTCGGATTCAGGAGGAACAGTGTGGTTTTCATCCTGGTCTGGAACAGTGGACCAGCTCTACACCCTTAGCAAAGTCCTGGAGGGTGCATGGGAGTTTGCCCAACCAGTCTACATGTGTTTTGTGGACTTGGAAAAGGTGTTCGACTGTGTTCCGCTGTGAATCCTGTGGGGGGTGCTCCGGGAGTATGGGGTACCCCTGATAAGAGCTGTTTGGACCCTGTAAAACCGGTGTCAGAGCTTGGTCCGCATTGCCGGCAGTAAGTCGAACCCGTTTCCAGTGAGAGTTGGACTCTGCCAAGGCTGCCCTTTGTCACAGATTCTGTTCATAACTTTTATGGACAGAATGTCTAGGGTGTTGAAGGGGTCCGGTTTGGTGGACTCAGGATTGGGTCACTGCTTTTTGCAGATGATGTTGTCCTGTTTGCTTCATCAGGCTGTTATCTTCAGCTCTCTCTGGATCGGTTCGCAGCTGAGTGTGAAGTGGCTGGGATGAGAATCAGCACCTCCAAATCCGAGACCATGGTCTTCAGCCAGAAAAGGGTGGAGTGCCCTCTCAGGGTTGGGGGAGAGATCCTGCCCCAAGTGGAGGAGTTCAAGTATCTCAGGGTCTTGTTTATGAGTGAGGGAAGAATGGACCGTGAGATCGACAGGCAGATCGGTGCGGCATCCGCAGTGATGCGGGCTCTGCATCAGTCTGTTGTGGTGAAAAAAGAGCTGAGCCGTAAGGCAAAGCTTTCAATTTACCAGTCGATCTACGTTCCTACCCTCACCTATGGTCATGAGCTATGGGTAGTGACCGAAAGAACGAGATCGCGAATACAAGTGGATGAAATGAGTTTCCTCCGCAGGGTGTCTGGGCTTTCCCTTAAAGATAGGGTGAGAAGCTCAGTCATCCGGGAGGGGCTCAGAGTAGAGCCGCTGCTCCTCCACATCGAGAGGAGTCAGATGAGGTGGCTCGGGCATCTGATCAGGATGCCTCCTGGACGCCTCCTTGGTGAGGTGTTCCGGGCACGTCCAACTGGGAGGAGGCCCCTGGGAAGACCCAAGACACGCTGGAGGGACTATGTCTACCGTCTGGGATTCTCCTGGAAGAGCTGGAAGAAGTGGCCGGGGAGAGGGAAGTCTGGGCCTCTCTGCTCAAGCTGCTGCCCCTGCGACCCGACCCCGGATAAGCGGAAGAGGATGGATGGATGGATGGATGGATGGAGAATGAATTTTACTGGTGGCTTGCAAGTAGAAGAAAGGCTAGACTTGCTAAGTGACAGAATATAAAAAGGGAGAGTACTTTCTTGGAACCCCACCACACATAGCCTACAGAGTCTGCACTGGAATGGAAGAGAGAGATTCCAGAAGGTCAACCTTTACAGTAATCTTATCTGACTTTCCTTTATTTGAGTTTTGGCTGCAACAGCTCTTTTTTAATTTTACCACATAGGCACATTTAATCTGTTAGGCCTTTGAAAAAAATGCAAAGTTATCAGTAAAAGTGTACTTGTACAAACAAGCATACTGCTTTTAGCACCCATGTGTTATAAGACACCACCTGTTAGTCCTGTGCCTTTGTTTGCTCTGTTACTACAGTATGTGCTTGTGCAGTGGCTGCATTTATCACTAAACATCTGTATAATCTTGAAAAAAGGCTCCAAAAAGAGTGGGAAAAAAGTTAAAGAAATTTAAAATATAGTGTATTATTTGCATTCATTTCATGACTAGACTTTGCTGCAAGATAAATTCATTGTGCAGGTCAGCCTGTGAGGCAAGGATTCCCTCTTCACAAGAGAGGTTCCCATTAGCAACTTTATTAACAGTTTCTTAATTTAGGTAAGTGATGATAGAATTATTTTTGTCTGTTACAGAATTTAAGTTCTGATGACTATACAGGTGTTTTAAGAGTATGGGGACACTGGTTGTGGTTTTTCTAAATGCCTGAAAATACATTATTTTTCCCATTTAAAATAACTGGGTATCATTTTTCAATATCCACTTTTATTTTCGGATCTATTTTCAGAAAAAAAAGTTATATCCAGATAATGAGGGGCAGTAAATATACAGACACAAAGACAGACACACAGAATATAATACATTCAACCTAAAACCATTTTTTGTAAATCTTCCTGGGCTGAAGGAGATAGTGATCTTTTTGGCTAAGATTTAAAACTGTGTTATATTATATCCACATAACAATGTAAGAAGTGATTTAGGGAGAGAAAAACTGCTTAAGTTTGAATAATTAGTATATTTGCATTGGCAAGCAGTACAATTGCATGGTATACTAGTATTGAAAAAGTACTGAAACAGTTCATTACAAGACATTTTTAAAATTTCAGTACTAGAAGTAAATGGTAGTTTTAATAACTTTGTGTGCAGTCATTTATTAGTGCAACTGGAATGTGAAATGGGAACTGCTCTTAGATTGTTAAATCAAATATACATATTGCACCTAGTTAGCTCGAATCACCAAGAGGGAGCCCCCTTGCTGGTCAAACATATATTTATGTAAATGCTGGCAATTCCTAGGCGCTAAATACTTTATCCTCACCTACCATTTTCCACTCCTGTTGATAATTTGAGGTATGCAGTGCAGCAAAGAGGCATGAGATTGTACAGCATAGAATGGAGCAGCACATGTTTGTGGGCTAGTGGAATAAAGTAACTGTGAGACAGATGATGGGAGTATCTGTTATTTAGTTCTGAACTGTTTTGGTACTGGTATTGAGGATCAAAGTTTTTACATTCATTTATTTCCTAAACCATTACCCAAACAAAGACTTACAAACAAAGTATTTTCATAAATATCATAGGTGACAGGCACACAATTTGAAAACTACAAACAGAATTTTCTGATACCCATCAACCTCGATGCATGTTTTTGAACTTAAATCAGAAATACTACACATGCTTATGTTCATCTCTGCAATTCATGAGAGACATATACAGTAGAAAAAGACAGAAGTAAATGAGAACACAAAAAGCTACAATAGTTAGAAACAGAAACAAGTCAGGAACTGACCTGCGGGGTTTACCATTCTGATCAGGAGGAATAAAAGTGATGTTTACTTTGAGAGCACTACGAAGAAGATCACTTCTCTCCTGTGGACTGAGGCATATAAACGGCTTATCACATATCTTCACAACTCGGGCTCCCACCTTCAGACCTTCTCGGTCTGCATAGCTGAAGCAATCAACATCAGTCACAAAGCCATCTTCATTAAGCCCAAAGCTCAGCTGACCAACACTATTTCGTAGTGTTGTCATTTTCTTGGTCTCACATCCACATGTCACAAACTGCAGACAATGCAAAGAAAACAGTATTATGTAAAATAGTGACGTTTAAATTCTCTATAAACACTAAAAGATTTTGATATACAAGAAACAAATCTCACATTCACTTTTTGCTTCATTTTAATTCACTTATACTGTTAAGGTTTGGAGCAGTTGTCTTGACAGTAAGGGGAAATAAAGTAGAAATCAGAGAAGCACTTTATATGGTGTCATTTGAGCTGCTGTTTGTTCATCATAAAAAAGTCAGTCAGTCCGTCATTATCCAACCCCCTATATCCTAACACAGGGTCACGGGGGTCTGCTGGAGCCAATCCCAGCCAGCACAGGGCGCAAGGCAGAAACAAACCCCGGGCAGGGTACCAGCCCACCACAGGGCACACACACCCACACACTAGGGACAATTTAGGATTGCCAATGCACCTAACCTTCATGTCTTTGGACTGTGTGAGGAAACCGGAGCACCTGGAGGAAACCCACGCAGAACATGCAAACTCCACATAGAGAGGACCTGGGAAGCAAACCCAGTTCTCCTTACTGCAAGGCAGCAGCGCTACTACTGCACCACCGTGCCGCCACATAAAAACAGTAGTCTAAATAAAATAATTTAAGGACTTAAGATTTTAATATATATCAGTTCTCACATTTTATGTTGATTTACCAAAAGGAGCAAACAGAATGACAGCAGGAGCAAGCCATTAAATTAAATGAGATTATATAAACAGCATTAATAATTAAGGTACTGGTTGGAAAGAACACCTACAACCATCGTAGATCCTCAGAATCTGCATTAAAAAACCTATGTTAGCCAGTGGGCCTAATTTTCAATAGTTTAAAAATGTCCAATATGTAATGTAAAGAAAGAAGCAACACACTGCTAATCTGATTACCATACTTCCATTCAAATTAAAAAATTTTGTGCTCAAATAAGGACTTGCAGTAAAAAATGGTTAGTTTACTTTCATAATATCCAGCTTATTTTAAGTTTACTTCAAAATGCTAAAGGAAAACAACTTCCAGGACACTTTAAAACTTGCATAGTGAATGGAAAGAGGTATTTTCTTTATAATGTAATGGACTAGGAAAGACTTACGCACTTTGATACTTTTAGTTCAACTTGTTTACAGCACATCTAAATTCCCCAGCAAAGTTAAGCAGTTTCACCATACAGAAAACAAATCATTTTGAGCTGTACTACTGAAAAGCTAACAATGAATTACTTTGAGATTGATTGATGTTCAAGTTTAATTAATCAATAGCAGATAGTTCTCTTTTCTTCTGTTACAATATGAGTTAGGCAAATATTTTTGGTAGAAGTGTCTTCTATGCAAGGAATTACAACATAGAAACTAGAATATTGGAGAAAACTTTCATGCATCATTTTTTAGAACTGTTACAAAAATTCAATTAGATGTTTTTTTCTGTCTATGAACACTATTTTCAGGAAAATAAATATGCTATTAACATAATTTGACTATAAAAACCTTATGTATCTGAATGAATTAAGTATACAACTCATTAACTGACTGTCAAGAAATTCTTGTTTTTCACCAACATATCAATCTTAATTCCCCGAGGCCCAGAAAAATCTAGACTCACTAAGAAGATAATTTAATAATGAAAAAATCTGAGAAAACTGTAATGATGTTTTGCATTTCATAGTCAGAAAGGGTAACCTTAATGCTGTTCTACGGCATTTGCAGAATAACACAGATGGCTGAATTTGGCTTGAGTTCCAAATGTTTCCTTTTTTAGGGACAATCACATATTAAGCATGAAGGACCTATTGCATCTACTGTCTATGTGCAAGAAATAACTCTGCCCCCCGTAAACTATATTTTTTTTAATGTGGCATGATGACTCTTAAGGAAATTTGTCGAGACAGTTTAATTTTCATTCAGATATCTCAAGTATAACATACTGTACAAAGTTCTGAAATTTTCACAAATCTCTCATTGAAAAACAATGGTGAGTTTGCAATCTTGTCCATCTTAAAATGGAGAAAGTTCTGTATGACTTCAACTACGAATTAGTTTACTGTTCCAGTTTTGACTTGGGAGCAGATTGGTCAAATTTGAACATTTTGTTTTTCCTCTTTCCCTCATCTGACAGCTGCTTGGATACCCAATGTAAGTGAGTCAGATGCCAGGGAGGATGCATGTGCAAACAGCTCATGCAGCAGCACCCTTCTCCTGCTGCTTTAGGTAAGTTAATTAATACAGTACAAAAAAAGTAACTTCGAAAATGAACGAGAAAAGCAATAATGTAAGCATATTCAACACTGAATTGATTGAACAATATTATCTATAGATTATTATAAGAACCAACGTTATTAACATCAGCTAAATGGTGTTTGAACTAATTAGTAATATGGGAAAGGTACAGCTACCCTAACTGATATAAGCAGAGGACAGGTTTAGTGATGGGACTGCATTTGATCTGCAAACTGAAGATCAGATACACTAGGCATGCAACAAGGACCACGCTGCACGCTAATAGCAAGGACACGGCAGGATTACAGTTTGTGCTGTGCTGATTACGTGGTGGTGTAGCGTACACAAATTGACCATGCATTACAGTTTATCCATACTCAAAGACCTGCTTCTGCTTATATGTATCTCAGGATGGTATTATAATCTTTAAGATTACTGTCACTTTCTGTACTCTTGTTGCACAGTAAATCAGTTCCTTTCCAAGTTTCTACTTATTTACATAATTTTAGCAAATTAGTATGTTTTAACCAATATTAATAGCTAGATGGGGAGCTAATTCAGTTGCTTTTCTTCTTTCATATAATATTGATACTGATGTTATGCTTGTATTGGTTATTTTATATTAATAGTTACTTACTCCTGGATGAAGTAAATTAAAAGTATGAAATGCTCCAAATTTTCGCAGCAGTTAACTTACTCGCTGAACACACCTGAACGTTACAATAAGTACATTTTCTAATTTGATTTACCTTCTATCCTGCATTGCTCTTCATTCTTTCACATATATGACCTGCTTCTGCACAACTTTATAAATAAGGTTTTAGAAAGTTTGCATCTTAAATACAGACAGTATTAAGAAAAACAACATTTCATTCAACTCTTTAAAATTAATCTCTATTATTGAACAGTATTATGAATAAAGCTCTATCTATCATTTTTATGTTATGTATATACTTAATAGTTTATACAGAATTTTAAATCTTGAGTGGGTCCTATTCTGAAATATGTTACATAACTAATATATTCATCCTTCAAATGCCCAGTCTATCTTGGTGGTATACTAGGCTTAAGGCATGAACTTCCCCAGAACAGCCCATCAATTAATTTCAGAACACACTCCCAACACATACCAACAATGATGTATACATGGCCAGTTTAGAGTCATCAATTAGCTAAAATGCACAACTTTGATATCTGCTAGGATAACCTAGATGACCACTAATGTTTTTCTATCCCTCTGTTTAATGATAGTAAGGAATTATAAATGGTTAACATCACAATACAAAAAGCTCTAACCTCCAGCCTTTGCACAATTTCCTTGATATCCTCCGCCTGATTCTCTGGCACACACAGGGTTACCAGTTCTCCTCGCTCATAGAAAATATCCAGTGCATGATCCTTTTCATGAACAGTCCATCCAATAACATCCCGGCAAGAGCAGTTGAAGATGACACACCGTGACCGTCGCTCGACTAGCACCACAGATTCAGCAGCAATTCCAAGAAGGCAAGAAACCCATTCTGTGATGTCATCTTCCACCTGTCGAACAGCTTCAACTGCCCACACAAGGGCACCTGCACTATGCATCTCTGCCCCCTTTGTACCCTTCAGCTTCTCTTTCTTTTTCCCCCCTAGTGAAAGAAGGGGGAATTTAGATGAGGAGTCAATGGGGGTAGTAGTGACATAATTGTCTGCCAAATCCTTGAGATATTCCTGGCGAGTGCGAGTGGCCATGGCATGGAATTTTTCAGACTTCTCCGCTGCATTTTCTGCATTGATTGCTTTGGCCAGTAGAAAATCACGGAAGGCAGATGATCTGGGAAACAAGGCTCCTTTAGGGAATAATGGTCCAAACAGAGGAATGTCCTTCGAGCGCGTTACTGCCACACTGCATGAAACAGAATGGGTGAAACGTAAGTGAGTGACTGGAAACATTATCAATATTCTGGAAAGTGCATACTGCCCCCCTGTTTAATTCAAATTTCCTCTTGAATGATGACTACTTTGCTTTGATTGCAATTGTTCAGAATGAATAGTATTAGTCTGTCAAGGGGGAAATGAAACACCTCTCTAAACAACTCAGAATTTGCATTTCAATCAGTCAGCTCTTGTGTACATTTTTACATTTTACATTTTGAAAGTACACTTTCAAAGGACATAACGACATAAAGAGTTTAAGAAAACACCTACATGCAAGTTCAAATTGCAAAGTAAGAATATGCAATGTATTATTATGAAATTAAATTTATTTCAAGAGATTTGCTACTCTGCATTTGACAAAGTCTATTTTATTTAATGTCTGCAGAACAACTGCTAAATGAACTGGAGGTCTGCTGTGATCTAAAGCAAATTGTATGTAGTATATGAAAATAAATAATACTTTCTTTAATAAGTAAAATGTTTATACAGGCAAAATAAATGCAATTTTAACAACTTTATAAGCACCTTTGTTTTATTAAAAGCTTTCATCTAGTGTAAAGTATAGGAAAAGCTTTTTAACCCTTATTGGATAAACATAGCTAAAGAAAATAAACTTATGAGGCTTCTAAGAAATATACTGTATTGTATTTAAAAAATTAAATAACAGTATAACAACTTAATTTTTTCTTCAACCTTAAGCAATGGCCTGCCTGGCCAGCCATTTCCTGTTTTGTTCATTGGACAAAAAAGCAGGAGCAAGCCACAAACACATCTTACTAGGGATACTACTTCACCACTGAGTTTGCTTTAAATTCATAATAAAAAAAAGATGACTGAATATATAATAAAGGATGTGGAGCTTAAAGTCTTTGAATGCTGCCCGTGTACCTGTAACATGTCTGGCCTGAGTAATAATGGGCTCGAACAATGATGAAGACATGCTGGAAATGGGATCGGATGGCTTTTGGTGTAAAAGGAAGTGCTCCTGGTTCCTGGAAGACGATAGTCACTATGTCATTGCCAATATGTCGTTTTCGTAAAAGCTGTCAAAGAGAAAGAGGCATACTGTTAATATCAAAATGAAAGCATGTACCTTTCATTACACTAAATACACTTTTTAATATCTGATATAAGCTATTAGTTGATATTAAAAGACTTTAAAAAGACTCAGTAAGTACTGAGTAAGGTGTATGTGGAGAACAAGCATTAGGGGTTATACGCAGAAAGAATGAGTACCAGGGCAATCATATAGTCCAGTACAACATATAGTTCTGTACAAGGAAACTATTCTGTAATGTCCAAGTTGCCCGCAACTGACATAACATCTTTGAATCTGGACGTCGATAGTCATTAACTGAGATGGACTAGTGCAACGAGGACAGGTTGGTGCATCAAACTACTCAATGCTGTTAATAAAACAAATTAGCAGTGTCTAAATAAAGTGGGGTATAATCTTTCCTTCATTAAATAAATAAATAAATATTCCATAATAAAAACAAGTGCTCTTTATGTGGGAGTTAAATAAATAAATAGATATAATGAAGGTAAAATTAAGGTTAAAATTGGGATGTCTTTTTTTCCATTTCCATGTGAACCCCAGTGCCTCTCTCTCACTCCCTACCCACCTATTGGGTCTCTGCAGCGGAGCAGAGGCAACTGTAAACATGTTCCCCACTCTGGAACTTATCCTAGCCACCTCAGCAGGTCACCTCTGGGACACTCAAATCTGGTCTCCATTGTTGTACCACCTTCCTTTGGTCTAGCAGGACCCTTGAACAACTCGATACTCACACTCCTTTTCAGTGCTCAGAAGGTACAACCTGCCTGTAGTGCACCATTCCCTAATTGTCTTGTCACCTGTCCATCATACTGGCTCACATTTACAATCCATTGTCTGCTCTAAATGGTCTCTTCATGGTTTTACTCCTGTCTCTTCCTTTTCTTCTCCTTTCATTCTTCTTCTAGGATTCTTTTATACCTTATTGGGCACAGGTGCTCTGCCTGAATACTTGCACAATATCAGTGGAGAATATATAACTTAACTGCACCGGCATATAACAAGCAATAAGTTTGCCTCCCCACTGAACACCCCATGGACTCACAGCTTAGAAGCACAGTGTGCCTGTACCCACAAGCCTAAGCCAGGCCATAATATTTTTATACCTAAAAACACAAACCGCCATGGATGCCTACTGAATTTCAACATATACTCAAATATAAGGTGTATTCTTTGAATTCAGAAAAAGGCTAATTTCTCATAGTTTTCGTGATATGAACATAAAACACAAATGGTTACCTATACTGCTAGACAGCACTACCATTTTCTGCTGTTCATTTTAAGTCATGCTGCACATTTGCTATTTTTACAAAAACTTTATATATTATATTCATGTATTTTTTATATATTCTACACACATGTGCAGTACCTGTTTAGAGTTACTGAATAAACGTTCATTTCTAAGTCCACTTACTATTGGGAACAAAGAAACAACCAACTCTAGGTGTGCCTCAGAGAATACCAAACTCAGACTGTCCCAATATGAAAGTCACCAATTAAACTAACTTGCTCAACTCTAGACAGAAACTGGAGTACGCAGAGAAAATATTCTCTGTCTAATCTACATTTCCTAGGCTTGGATCTGAACCATGGACTCTGGAAATATATCATTGCTAACTCTATTTACATTAATTTGAATACTGAAGGTAATATATTTTCAGATATTTTACATACAAATTACCTAAGCTATTATTATTATTATAATTTAGACCACACACTGGCTTTTGAGCTCACTTTAAGGGTTAAATATGTTAAATGAATAGATAAACTGTCTGTTGCAGTACCTAAGATATGGTGCAAACTGGAAAAGAAGATGGTAAGGTGGAAAGTCTGTGACATTAAAACACTTTTTGTTGAATGCTGGTGGGCAGGGTGTGTCTTGTTTCAGAAATTCTAAAAATGAACATAACATTTCAATCATTATTACTCATTGTCATATAAGTATCAGATTAATTCAGTTATAGATATTTTTAAATTTTACTCATTTCATTTGAAATTGTAATGTGTTTTTACATTTCAGTTTGGTTTTTAATTATTTCTATGATTATGCAGTTTACACAGTGAGTATTTAATGAGTAAATATGATTTTCATTATTCTTATGTCTTCAAATTAATACACTATTTCTTTCATTTTGACAAAATATCCATTTGAACTATTTTAATGAGTATGTAAAACATACTGCATCAATACTTGTATTGTTCTCCACTGCACTAGTTTCTACTGAATTATTTTACCCGATGTCACTTGTTGTCTGTAGGATACATGCACCAGAAGGCAAGATTTTCATTGTGTTTTCTCATTACACATAATAATAAACCTTGAACACTTTACACTGGGGGACTTGATAAAAATGAAGTACACAATGAACTATCCATTTATTGTCAGGCAAAGTTTATTTGTAGAGGGTTGTTAGACCTGTGAATTATTAGGCATTTAAAGGGTTAGTTTTACTCATTTCAACCTGTGTGTGCAGTTCAAAGCTAGAACCATTTCCTTTCTAAATTGAGGCTAGAAGTCAGCTTTGGTGTTCTTCAAACAAGAGGAAAGGAGGTCATCCATCTTTCGTCTTCTGATCAGAGAGAAAAGCTGAAGAAACACAGATGAACAGAGGAAATATCCAAAAACTCTTTGAAAAGGGCAGGTGCCACAAACTGTAGTTGTCTGAACGTGTGTGGGTGTGTTTTCTGTTTTCAAATGTGATGGATCTCTATCATCCACAGCCCCAAGAGCTGAAATCAACAGGCTTTATTAAATGTAACATAGCCACACTTCAGAAGAAGACATCTGTGTAGCTGAGAATATAATTTCTTTTGTATTTGTATCACTCTCTTTCTTTTTCATCCTTCCAGTCTTTTAAAGTGTAATGATTATCCACCATATTCAAAATAACGTATAGTAACTGTTTTAAACAATCACAATGATGCTGGGTAAAGTTTAGCATTTCAAAGTATGGGTATGCCTGCAAAAGTTGAGATGTAGGTCACATTTTTGCATATTTTTCCAAATTATAAGAAGAGAAATGCAGAGTCCAGCGTCAGAGTTGGAGCTGCAACATGAGTCTATCTACAGAAAAATTAAGATGCAATTAGGATGCTATTTAAATTAATAAATGACAGAAAACTAGGGATTGCAAAATATTTTAGGAAGTAATAAAATGAACAGAGAAAGACAAACAGATCTTTCATAGCTGAACTCAACAACAATATACAGTTGTGCTTGAAAGTTTGTGAACCCTTTAGAATTTTCTGTATTTCTGCATAAATAGGACCTGAAACTTCATCAGATTTTCACTCAAGTCCTAAAAGTAGATAAATAGAAGCCAGTTAAAGAAATGAGACAAAAATATTATACTTGGTCATTTATTTATTAAGGAAAATGATCGAATATTACATACAGTATTTGTGAGTTGCAAAAGTATGTGAACCTTTGCTTTCAGTATCTGGTGTGACCCCCCTTTGCAGCAATAACTGCAACTAAACGTTTCCGGTAACTTTTGATTATTCCTGCACACCGGCTTGGAGGAATTTTAGCCCATTCCTCTGTACAGAACAGCTTCAACTCTGGGATGTTGGTGGGTTTCCTCACATTAACTGCTCACTTCAGGTCCTTCCACAACATTTCGATTGGATTAAGATCAGGACTTTGACTTGGCCATTCCAAAACATTAACTTTATTCTTCTTTAACCATTCTTTGGTAGAACGACTTGTGTTCTTAGGGTCGTTGTTTTTCTGCATGACCCACCTTCTCTTGAGATTCAGTTCATGGACAGATGTCCTGACATTTGCTTTAGAATTCTCTGATATAATTCAGAATTCATTGTTCCATCAATGAAGGCAAGCCGTCCTGGCCCAGATGCAGCAAAACAGGCCCAAACCATGATACTACCACTATGTTTCACAGATGGGATAAGGTTCTTATGCTGGAATGCAGTGTTTTCCTTTCTCCAAACATAATGCTTTTCATTTAAACCAAAAAGTTCTATTTTGGTCTCATCTGTCCACAAAACATTCTTGCAATAGCCTTCTGGTTTGTCCACATGATCTTTAGCAAACTGCAAATGAGCAGCAATGTTTTTTTTGGAGAGCAGTGGCTTTCTCCTTGCAACCCTGTCATTCACAAAATTGTTGTTCAGTGTTCTCCTGATGGTGGACTCATGAACATGAACATTAGCCAATGTGAGAGAGGCCTTCGGTTACTTAGAAGTTAACCTGGGTTCCTTTGTGACCTCGCCGACTATTACACGCCTTGCTCTTGGAGTGATCTTTGTTGGTCAACCACTCCTGGGGAGGGTAACAATGGTCTTGAATTTCCTCAATTTGTACACAAGCTTTCTGACTGTGGATTGGTGGAGTCCAAACTCTTTAGAGATGGCTTTGCAACCCTTTCCAGCCTGATGAGCATCAACATCTCTTTTTCTGAGGTCCTCAGAAATCTCCTTTGTTCGTGTCATGATACACTTCCACAAACATGTGTTGTGAAGAGCAGACTTTGATAGATCCCTGTTTTTTAAATAACACAGGGTGCCCACTCACACCTGATTGTCATCCTGTTGATTGAAAACACGTGACTCAAATTTCACCTTCAAATTAACTGCTAATCCTAGAGGTTCACATACTTTTGCCACTCACAAATGTGTAATATTCGATCATTTTCCTTAATAAATAAATGACCAAGTACAGTATAATATTTTTGTCCCATTTGTTTAACTGGTTTCTCTTTATCTACATTTAGGACTTGAGTGAAAATCTGATGATGTTTTAGGTCATATTTATGCAGAAATATTAAATTCTAAAGGGTTCACAAACTTTCAAGCACAACTGTAGATTAACCCATAAAGAAAATAGAGTCAATGTGGACACAATATTTTCTACATCACTCTGCTAAAACAGCATAAAGACATGTCTTTTGCAAGGGAAAGATATACATTCTACAGTGTAGAGACAGGAGGTGCTGCATTGTCCATAATGGCATTCACTTTTGTTTTCATTCCCTACTCTGCTTCTATTTCCAGGGGGTCCAGAGTGTGTCCTATAAGTGAGCTAGACCTTTTAACTAGCTTGCTGATTTGGTGGATCTCTCCTGAATTGATGCTATTGGCCCTGTATAGTACAGTGTGGAAAACCACATTGGCCACCACAGAATTGTAGAACACATAAAGGATGTCACTGACTTTTAAGGAGCATAGTCTCTAAGACAAGAGTCTCATTACCCTTTTTAAAATATATAATTTAAGACTACAAAGTATGAATACAAAATAAGCTATTCCTTCACATTAAGAAAATGATAAAATAACCAAAAAATACATATATGTGCTATGAGCACACATCATGACAAAACAGAGTCAACATGCACATATAATGCACAAAATTTGGGCCTTAACTGTAGGGTCCTGATTTTATCATTGTACAATTTTAGGTCACACCTAGCAGTTATAAGCATTTTAAAAACCATAACTATCACTGACATAAAAAGCATGTTCCTCTGCTTAATTCAAAATTTTGAAAATATTTTTAATATTTTGGAGTTACTGTTTGTACATACAGATTTGTGTCAACAGTATAGTTTGTTCTAATACATCAGTAACATTACTTAAATTATGTGCCATGTCTCCATTACTTTAAGGGGTTATACAGTACAGAGGTACAATATCATAGGTTGAAACAGACTTCCACTTAAAAAATGCCTTATATACAAATAGAGTAAGAAATGATTATATTACGAGTGCAATCAACCTGCTTATGAAAATAGTTCATTTCAACCCAAAATAAACTAGCAAACAACTGAATTATTGCATTTTATTATATGTTATGTTTAAGCATGTCTTGAGTATAATGAAAATGATTAATTAACTGCTTAACTGTATGGACTGAGTGACTGTGCACTGTGATACTCACTGATGCTAACTGGAACAACATGAATTTAGATTTTCTAAGCAATGCTGCAAATTCTCATTGATGTTTAGTAAATAGCAATATGATTGTGTGTTCTTTGAATAATGTTCTACATGTTAAAACTGTTCAACTGTCATTTTAACTATGAATCCCAGTATAGAAAATAGTTGTAATTCATACTGCAAAGTTAATGAGCAATACCTTTGAAATTTTACAGTATCAGGAAACCACATTAAAATATAAGAAAAGCAACAATATAACAACATCCTGACAATGTAATATAGTCTGACTAGCAGAATACCCGCGCTTCGCAGCGGAGAAGTAGTGTGTTGAAGAAGGTATGAAAAAGAAAAGGAAAAATTTAAAAAATAACGTAACATGATTG